>JAYXIM010020497.1:0-492435 GCA_037575425.1 Anastrepha fraterculus | reverse complement strand
AAACCGCAACAAGGTCCACAAAGCGCTAGACGACAGCACTTGGGACACAACTGTTAGCAGGACATCCAAGGAACGTCTTCTGATGTCTCTTCTGCAACACCTTCACAACGAGGAATACAAGGACATATGGGTCAAGAAGCACACCAAATGCCCAACAAGCACTTCATGATTGGGTGCTATCGTAGCCGTAACACCTGCAGATATTTGCTAGACTCCCAAGCGAGTCAGGAGACATCTCTTCGACTAAGCCGACGATATGCAGGACCCAACACAACTGCGATTACTGGATTGGACAGTGTAAAGACAGACAATCAAAGACATTCTTCGGGAGACTCTTACTACCTTCTTAAGCTCCCAACCTCCAAATGCCATTATCGAAATCCAATCACCATCCAGTGAAGGCGAATAGCTTCAGCTGCCTCCTGAGACCTGCGTAACCTACGGTATGGTTATTGTAGTAGGTCAAACTCTTTTTGTGGGCCTCAATTGCATTTGTAGCTACGTAAATGACATTCGCTGTTTGTAAAATTAAATGAAGTTGTATGTTTAAAAATAGTTCGGCAGCACAAACAGGCAATGGTTAGTGCGCACGTTTGTGCTCAATGAATGAAAGCGTATTGAACATTTTTAAAACCCGATTTTGGCCGCTAAAATGAATTATTCATGTAGTAATTTTTTTTATATTATACGAGTATACATTTTTTGAAGTGAAACTTCTTTAGCGGCGGTCTGATATTTGAGCGAGAATGGAGAGTGAATTGGAAAAAATGTAACGTTTAGAGTTCTCGTTACGCGAGAGAGAAAAAAAGATACAACGTAGAGAGAAGGTGAAAGAGAGCTATACATTTTCTATACCTAAGACATAGGCTTCGTTGTAAGAAAGACTATACAGATATATAACATAGAGAGAAAGAGAAGGAGAGCTATACATCATAATGTTACGCGACAGAGAAAAAAAGTTGCTGGTCATATTGCAGCGCATAATATCAGTAAAACAGCGGTACCAATTGGACGACGCGCATCAACAATCCCGCTTAACAACAACAAAACGATTAACGCTAAACGATCACATTTACCATTCGTTTGTGCTTGTACGACGACTATTCACAAGTCTCAGGGAAGCACGTATTCTGAGGTTGTTTACGAATATGATAAAAAACATTCGCAATCATTAGTTTACGTTGCTTTATCACGAGTCACTTGTATTGAAGGCTTGTGGATTATAACGAACGGAAATGATTTTAGATTCTACCATGGTCGACGAGCGTCAGTCAGTATGTCTCATTTACAAGATGAGATCCGGAGACTATCGTTAAATAGACTGGAAACTGTGGATAAACAAATAATCGATTTCATGACTCAGAGAAGAGGGCCTACGAGCACATTCCGCAGATTTAACAGACTCTGTCATCCGCAAATCGAGTATAGTACTTTTGTCCGAAACTTGGTTAAACGATAACGAGGATATTAGTAAACCAAATTTCAATTGCGTCATCAAATATAAGCGACTAAATGTTAGAACTGGCGGTGTGGCAATCTACCACATTCAAGATGATAGCGTAAATATCGTCACACCAAACATGGAAATGACTGCAAGGCAGTCTCAGTCATAATCATGAACAGTCACACCAGTTGGCGATGTTTGCATTGCAGAATGTCAAACGCTGAATGGAAAAACTATTGTCATCATAGCCGCCATCTATATCTCACCGAACCAAAATCTTGATGACATAATATATTTCATTCACCGCTCACTACTGGTTTACAGCCACGCAGGTGCAAATGCACCTGGAAGAGGCGAAGACAAAATTCCATTGATTCTCGGGGGAGATTTCAACGTAAATGTCGGATCCAATGATTTTTTGCCGTTGATTCAATTTCTTCGAGAAACATTCGGTTTGCAGATAAACAATAACCCAAAATAAGAATCAACAACAAAATCCGGAACTACACTAGATGCAATTTTCACACGTTATCTAGAAAATATTGAATCACGTACATATATTTGATATTTCAGCTATCACAAGCCAATTATATCAGTATTACCATTTGAACCACCAACAGATGATAGCATAATGCATATATAGTTAATAAAATCGAATTTTGGTTACACAAATTTTATACTGCTGTATTTTGTTTTGAAATTATCCCTGTCTCCTTCTCTTCCTCTCTTGCTCTTTCTCGCTCTCTCTCTCTTATTCCCACTCATTCACACACAGAAGTTTCACTTCTACCACGCGTACGATGCTGCACATGATTTTTTTATTTATGATCCTCCCAGATGCATCAAATGCCCGAGTGCTGAAAGTCATTGAAGGATGCTAAACGATCCACATTTGTTTCTATTTCATTCCAAAATTCGAGCGCTCTTAATTAAAGACCCGCACAGCAGAGTGGGGCTAGTAGATGATGTGAAACTTATTATTAAAGCAAAGTTTCTCGATACTCTGTGCTTTAGTGTCAAATCTGAGAGGGTTAAATTTATTTATTTTTGATTTGTTTATTTAATATTCTCTTTCCATTATTAGTAGCATTTTAAACGACACCCGTTTACTCGCCAGTATACAAAATAGTCGCCATCAATTCACTAAACCCATGTTAACAACACATTTAGCGTTAAGTCTGAATTGCTGCAATTATGCTTTAAAAATACAAACTCTCAAATACATACAAGCCACAATTCCGCAATTCAGTCCTCCTGCGGCTAAATTCGCTACTATAAAACCACTAACCGCAGAAACGGCAATAACATTTTAAAATCGTTAAATCTGCTGCCGACAAGTGCCACAGCGCGAAAAGATAAACTACAAACAGCAACAAGCACAAATCTATGCCACGTTATAAGCACACTCACATAGACAGATGCTGTATACATACGTACCTACATATTTGGATATATAAGTATGCAAATATACAACCGCAAATATGGGTAATAAAAATAAAAGCAAAATTGGCATACAAAAACGTTGTGGTGGAGTGATAAAAGGTGAAATGAAACTAGTTTTTCTGTCAACGCGCACATTTGCATACTTTAAGGCAAAATCCAGACGTAATGAGATTAGAGAATTGGAGTTATCAAACGACGAATGATGAGAAAACAGTGAGCAAAAAATTGCAAAAAAAATAGAAAAAAACCACGAAAAAAATTTGTAAGTAACGCACTGGCGTTTTCAACTTAAGAAAGGTTAAGGCCAAGTTTCTTTTTCGGTAATTTGTGGCAGGTGCTTTTATATAGCACGAGCCGCTTTCCACAGGTGATTTTTATGTGAAGATGAGTCATGACAGGAACTGCCCCGGCGATTTCCCGCTAGCTGTTGTAGGGCGACCAGTGTTGAAGCAAATTTGTTAATATTTAATGTTCACAGCAGACTTCGAGCTCAGAACCAGAAACTACTGCCTGCATGCCACGCACTAACTCAATAGACTACTCGTGTTGTCATGCACGTATTTATGCGGTTACTATTGTATTAGTTCTCTATACCCATTCATGCATGTGAGTATGCGTAGTTGCCATAATAGGTTCAGCTATGTTAGTTAGACATTTTCCATCTAAAACAAAAACAAACAAAAAACAAACAACGCAATGCAAACATTCCACAACAAACAAGCATAAGCTCCAAAAATATGCTTCAGCCAATCAAGCACACACACAAGCATAGCATACGCGGTTCACTGAAGGCACTTTGCAAAAAACGCCTAAAAGCTTGCTTCATTATAGTGACAAAAACCAATGCCACTATAGAGCTTCAAATTTTGCTCTTTGCTTTTTGATGGGCTGGCATAGCAGCAGACGTAATAATGAAAACAACAACTAAAACAACAAAAGTAAATAGATATGACAGCAAGCCATTGAAATTAAGCTGCATGTGGAATACTGGTTTGCAAAATGCCAAAGCAAAGGAAGGAGACATATAAAAACACAAAAGAAAAAATATCAAGAAAACAGCAAAATCGCCGTCACATATTAGCTTAGATGTCAATCCTTAAAAATAAACATGTACATATGTATGTATGCACACACATATACATACACACCGCACATACAACGTCTAAAAACAATAAGCGCACTCGTATTTTCGTATTTTCTTATTTTCTGTATGGGGAGAAAGCAAAAAGGACATCAAAGCTAATTGTCTCAGGGCTACCAGCATCCGCCATTGGAGCATAACGTCATTGATGCGGTAAAAATCCAAATGAGCACACGAATACGACCAGCTGGTGGTGGGAGACAAGTCCAGAGGCGGGCCAGATGTCAGAGTACGAGTAGTCTGTGAGTGCGCTTGTGCATTTCGTGTGGTGGCGAGCTGCTAAGCCGATTAGCAGCAGCGCATAAATAAATTGTTGTCGCCGAACATGTTCATAGCATTTTTTCTCCGTCCACATGGGCATGGCATTAGTGGTGGTCCTCTTGTTAATATTTTTTTGTGCTTTTTTTCAATATTTCTTCTTTTTTTTCGAGTTCTGCCTTTTTGCCTGGTGATCTTCCCAAGCCTCGCCGCCTTGAGCGCTGCTTGTTAAACAAAGCGTACACAATATTTTCTAGATTGATGTGAAATACTTGGCCACTGCGGGAATTTTCCCCCCATTTCGTGTTCTTGCAATGCTGCCAGCTTTTTTTTCTCTTTTTTTATATTTATTTTTTTTTTTTTTTTGTTCTTCTTGTTGTACTTAGTTGGCTTTAGTCATATCAGCTATGCTAAGTATTTTGACATGCGATACAATTTTTTACAAGCTGACTCTTACATCTTGCGCCATTTGCCGGTCTTCCTCGTTTTCCTGGTACTCCGGTTTTTCTTGGCTTTCCTGCTTTTGCTAATGAGCGTAGTCTTTTCAATTGACCGCCACTTGCCACAGTGAATGGATTTATTTGGGTATTTTATTGCTTCAAGATTCTCAGTGTAGATTCGATACTTACAAGATTTATTATTGTCCGAATTTAATGAGCGAAACAGTAAGGAAATAAACTTAAGCTGATCTACTTGAAGCAAATGAGAGATGTTCCTTCTTCGAAGGAAATAAATTTGGCTTACAATTATTTGAAGTTCTTCCAATTAATTTCTTTCAATTTGTTCTTCCTTTTTTTCTTTCCAAATTGAAATGCATATCACCGTAGTACATTTTAGTTCTGCTGTTATATGGGATGAAATCTTAGAGAGAAAACATTTTGACAGTCTTCTAAACAATACGCATCAAGTCGAGTATTCAACTTGGGAACCTATTGTTGCAGCTGAATACAACATCCCATCCCTAGCCTTTGGCAAAATCATCAAAACTTTCAAAATACTGTGAAATTGAAAGGCAAACGGTGAAGACTCTATAGCGGCTGAACTCTTGAATGAAGATGGCGAGGAGCTACGTAATTACATCTACCACTTAATAATAGACTTTGGGAAAAAGAATCCATACCATCTGATTGGCTAGGCTGCATGACCTTTTCAATACACAAAAAAGGAGATAAGAGAGTATGCGATAACTATCGGTGTATATCGCTGCTTAACACGGCTTACAAGCTTTTTACAAATATTCTCTATGAACGAATCAAGGAATATGCAGAAAGCATTATTAATGACTACCAACGCGGATTTCGTAGAGAAAATCAACAAGCGACCAAAGCTTTGTTCTTGGCCAAATGTTTGAAAAACATCACGAATACGGGCTAGATGTTCACTGCCATTTCGTTGATTTCAAACAATCCTTCGACAGTGTTGAAAGAGATAAGATTCACCATGTACAGCTAAGTCTTGGAATACCAGGCAAACTAATGGGCTCGTTATCGCAACGCTCACAAATACAAAAGCAAAAGTGATCATTCCAGGGAAGCTCACAGATTTAAAAGAAACCTTTTTAAAAATTAGCAAAACTGCATTGATCTGTTTGTAAACGAGAACAAACCCAAATATTTGCTGAAGTCGAGGCTTGAACTCTTAAAGCTGCTGGCTGCGCGCTGATTGCTAGCATGAAAAGAAAAAATTTAAGAAAGAATTTTGGCCCAATAAGAATGGATGATGGTACCTACAGAATCTGGTACAACCCCGAACTAAACTATCTTACTCAGAACGAGACAGCTGTGCGTTTTGTTAAAGCTCAGCATATAAAATGACAAGGTCATGTTACCCGTATGTCTGCTGAATGTGTCGTGAAGAAAGCCGTGACAGGAAAGCTGATGGGCGTAAAGACCAAAGGCAGACCGAGGAACCGATGGATAGACCCAGTGGTAAATGCTCTCAAGGATTTGGTAATACGTAACTATGAAGCCAAAGGTCAAGATCGACCGCTTTGGAGGAACGTTGTGAAAGAAGTTCTGATATAAAACTAGGGCTGATAAAAGATTTCGTTAAAACAAAAGGGAAATATTGAGCTGATTTTCAATACCTTCGATACCTGAAATTTTCAAGGTTAAATAAAGCTAAGATCAAGATTAAAGATTATAACTTTGACTATCTTTTTGAAGGTAAAAAAAGCCTGTGACAAAGTTCTTGGGAAATGCTGTCGTCACATCAAGAACTGAGCTGCAACAGGTCCTAAAAATTCACTTTTGTATTCACATTTGGAATTTTTCCGGAGCTTTTAGCGATAAACATAGAGAGTCATTCCATCAGGATATCGCAAACATGGAAAAACGATATCAGGGCAAGTGCAACATTGCATTGTTCGCGAATTATTGCTGGTCTGTTTGTCGAGCTGATGCTGTGGCAGAATGCAAGAGGAAAGCAAAGAAGTCACGCCTCAATTCCACAAACTAATAGAACAACGACATCATTTGATAATTTTTGGAAAGCAAAGTTTGTAGACTAGTCTAATCATCAAGTCCTGCAATGTTCCTATTTGTCTTCATCAAGGCTGTTCTTGATTACTGCTGTGAGGCTCTGGAACTCAATTCCTGAATATATCGAGGCTGTGACGGGGTAATATACGATTGCTTTAATTCTGTCTAATGAATGTGGTTGCGCTTAAACTGTTACCATTTCTCTGCCTCTCTTTTTTCTATAATTAATCCTAGCGATGTATGTTTCTATTTGTGTGTCTGACTATTCCTGCATTATATAAACAGTACTTAATTTTTAAATTCGTGTCTTCGAACCAGTTGATGTATTATAAACGACCAAACATTTTCTTTTCTTAATAAATAATACTCTTAAATAATTAAATTAATTAATAAGTTTATTAAATAAAATCAAAAAAATAAATAAATTCTTAAATGAATAAATTTCTTAAGCAAATAAATTAAAAAGCAATAATTAATTAATTAATAAATTTATTAAATAAAATAAAAAAATAAATAAATTCTTAAATGAATAAATTTCTTAAGCAAATAAATTAAAAAGCAATAATTAATTAATTAATAAATTTATTAAATAAAATAAAAAAATAAATAAATTCTTAAATGAATAAATTTCTTAAGCAAATAAATTAAAAAGCAAGTAAATAAATTTCTTAAAAATAAATAAATAAATAATTTAAATAAAATAAATTGATTTCTGAAATGAGTGAATAAATTTTTTAAATACATACATTTCTTTAACAAATAAATAAATAAATTCCTTATATAAATAAATTTGTTAAAAAAATAAATTAATAAATTTCTTAAATAAAATAAATAAATTCCTTAAATAACAAAATTTCTTAAATAAATAAATAAATTTCTTATATAAATAAATTTGTTAAAAAAATAAATTAATACATTTCTTAAATAAAATAAATAAATTCCTTAAATAACAAAATTTCTTAAATAAATAAATAAATTTCTTACATAAATAAATAAATTTTTTATATAAATAAATTTGTTAAAAAAAAAATTCTTAAATAAAATAAATAATTTCCTTAAATAACCAAATTTATTAAATAAATAAATAAATTTCTTATATAAATAAATTTGTTAAAAAAAAAATTCTTAAATAAAATAAATTAATTCCTTAAATAACAAAATTTCTTAAATAAATAAATAAATTTCTTACATAAATAAATAAATTTTTTATATAAATAAATTTGTTAAAAAAAAATTCTTAAATAAAATAAATAAATTCCTTAAATAAATAAATTTGTTAAAAAAATAAATTAATTAACTAAATAAACAAGTAAATAAAAAAAATTTCTTAAGCAAATAAATAAATTTCTCAAATAAATAAATTAAAAAAAAAATAATTAATAAATTTCTTAAATAAATAAATGCAAGTTCAAGAGCAGTTAAATAGGAGGCGAAAGTTTCTTTATGAAATTGTGTGTTCAACTTTGTCGAAAGCTTTTGACAGGTAGCTTCGCCTGTAACGTCAACTTGAGTGTTAGCAAGAATTAATTAATTTCTTCCCCAATTTCCCTAATACCTTTCAGTTCATTTATGTAGCTGGAGTATTGTGTATGTGTGTTTCTCATTTTTACCTAATATTCTAACACACTAATAGGCCAAGGGGAAATTTCCGTTTATGCTGAGCAGCTTCTGTGAGCTCAGTTGTCTAGGAAAATTGTCGCTCATTCTTAAATTCTAAATATAAAATCCGCATAAAAACTGCTCTGACAAATTCAACGCAAATCACCCGCCCATGATAATTTATACGTATGTGTGATATAAGTGTAGTTTGCACATATGTTAAAATGTATGTATGTGTGAGCATTCTCACAAGCCGTCTTGCTTATGCATAATAATATGCATGAATGTGTCATGCTATGTCGCGACATATCAACAATGGCAAATTCCAAGTCTTTGGGTGTTGTCGCTGGTTGTTTTTTTTTTTTTGTTCTTGCTCTTCAGCTTGTAGACTTCCCGTCGCACTTAAGCGCATTTTTTGTAATTTCCTTTGCCACGAATTTTTTCACAATCTTGTATTGGCCGAAATGTCTTACTTTTTCTGCTTTTGTTCACAGCAATGTAAATATATGATTTGGGGATTAAGTGAACGCATGTGCATTGGTGTGTGTGTGTGTGTGTATCCGCTGTTAGCGCTTGTGTGTGAGGGCGTACTGCCTTTTGTTTATTATAGCTTTTGGGCATTTACCGTAGTTTGGATACGTAAAAAATGTTCTATAATATTTATGTTAGGGACATTGTCCTTGTTTGCACTTCGGTTTTACGTGCATACATACATACATGCATACAAATATGTATATTTATTCATTTCATGGCTTTACAAGGGCATTTATCATATTCTCAAGTAGGCAAGTGGACGCATACACACACAATAAAACACATGGCAACTAGAAGGTAAAAAAAAATTGATATGAAGTCAAGAACAGACAAAGAAATGGGCCAAAGTACTCAAAAGGGACAAAAAACTAGACTAAATTGGAAGTGGACTAAAGTTAATACTTTCTTTTCTGCTACCGCCTTTGTTGGTATATTCAAGAGGTTTCTTTTTTTGTGGTTATTGAACATTTTTTTTATTTTTTCGTTTCTTTTTCCTCCACTCATGCCATTTTTACAAATGGCAAAACTTAGTAAAATATTTATATTAGCTAAAATTTTATTTTAGCCAGTCCAAAAAGGATTTAAGTTCATACCCATATATTTGTAGGCACATCTAGGATAGGGATGTCCATGTCGGGATATCGGGATTTCGGTATTTTTTTATGTCCCAAAAATGTCGGGAGTATTGGCAAATGATAATTTTTGTCAAAATGTAAACAGAAAAACCATTTTAAATTTTTAGCAGATATGGATTTGCGCAAACGTTTTTTTTTTGTTTTTTTTTTTTTTTTTTTTTTATGAATATATCAGTGCATGCAAATGTATGCCTCTGTTGTAAAAATGTGCACTAAATTATTTGATTTTTTACTTCAAGCATAAATAAATTGCACGATATTACAAAATATATCACAAAATAAATAACTTCGTTTACTTTTTCAGTTTTCTACATCGATAGTTTTCGACATGCCGTAAGTGGCTCGAGCAGATAAGTGCTCGCTAAAGTATTATTAAAGACTTATAAATTCAATAATTGAGTCATGTTTTGTTTATAAAAAAAACACTTTTACTAAAAAAATTATTTTTACAACTCATTTATTTTTATCACAGGATGGGAGGCTTCTCGAGCAATATTGATGCAATTTCTTCGAGTTAAGTTGTTGCAATATAATGAATCTCTACGTACCGGTATTAATATCGGGATACCGAAATAATAATAAGGAAATCCCGAAAATCCCAGTATCGTAAGAATCGGAAAACGCACATCCCTAATACACACGCACAATACAAGTACTTTCATATAGCTGCCTCTTTTACTACTCTCTCACATTACTCTGCTGCTTACATGGCTTTTAGTCTGCACAAACTTTCTTGATGGCCTGCATAATTCAGCTTAGATAAGCAAACGACGGTGAAGTTATTGAAGAAAAGAGGTTAAATTTTAAACTCTACCCGAAAGAATGCTGTTCCGTAAGTTATTGCTGTCGTTTGAAAAGCGGCTTTGAGAAAGGGTTGCCTGAATTAATTTGCGTCTCATTATCGTTGTCATAGATTAGTTAGTTTCATTGCTTTTCCACGCGCCAACTTATCACCCTTTACTTCCGCAACGTAAACTCTCCTAAGAATTGTGTGATTGTGTGGGTTGCGTTATGCTACCGTTTTCTACCTTCTCTTCATGCCAACCTCTTCACTGGACACGTGTGGCGTAGAAGCCGTTTAAAATCAGAAAAACTAAGATTTTTTTCTGATATACCTACAGATTTCGAAAGGTGGTAATTAATTGGAAACAAAACAAAACAAAAAAAAAAAATTTCCGCAATGCCAAATTAAAGTAAAAAAATTAGGTTAGGTACAGTTAAGTTTGGCAGCCGCATCGCACATAGGAACACCGATGCCACTTAGACCATGAAATTGGTCCGTTGTGAGCCGCACGGGCTGGGCTACATTTCCTCTTCCAGGTTGAACCGTTCTGAGTTTTGGGCAGAGTGTAAAAGGTTGTTGGTACCTAAAGTGTATAGATCATCCACATTCATTAAGAAGAAAGACCTTAAATATGGGTATCTGCTTCTGGTTAGAGCCGGATATGTGCAAAAAAAGGTATTGAATTGTTTCCAACTCCTCCTCCTTCCTACAGTTACGCAAGAAATCTTTGATGTGAACGCCTAATCTGACTTTGAATAATAATTATAATATTCTTGGGAATTTCCATGAATCGGAAAATTGTACAAGCCGAAGTTGTAAGAAAATAAATAAACAATTGGAGAAATATAACGGGCGATCTTTTAGCTATTATCTTTTTAAACAGTTGGTTTAAACAGCTGACGCACGTTTCGTGTTTTGTTTCACTGTCAAACATCTTCAGTTTGGTCTATAATTTAACTATGAATCGTCTTACAAACGAACAACGCTTGCAAATCATTGAATTTTATTATAAAATTGCGTGTTCTGTTTGGAAAGTTTATCGCGCGCTTCTTTCATTTTATGATCAGTTTAATCGACCCACTGAAGCGGCTATTCGAGCTATTGTGACTAAATTTAGAACCAAATTTACTTTATTGGACATCAAACCACCAACACGCTTAGGTAGAGTGCGAACTGAAGAAAATATCGCAGCTGTATCGGCCAGTGTTAATGCTGACCAGCAATTATCGATTCGTCGCCGTCGTTCGCAGCAATTGGGCCTCTGTTACTGAACAACGTGGAAAATTTTGCGAAAGTATTTAAAAAAGGTCACAGTTTGGTGCGGCTTATGGGCTGGAGGTATCATTGGACCGTACTTCTTCAAAGATGCTGCGAATCGTAACGTAACTGTGAATCACCATTCAATCACGCTACCGTGAAATGATATCCAACTTTTTTTTGCCCAAAATGCAAGAGACGGTGCCACATGCCACACAGCACACGTAACAATGGACTTGTTAAGAGGCGAGTTCGGTGAACATTTTATTTCACGTTCGGCACCTGTCAATTGGCCACCCAGATCGTGCGATATAACGCCTTTAGATTATTTTTTGTGAGGCTATGTTAAAGCTCATGTCTATTCAGACAAGCCTGCTTCAATTAACGCATTGGAAGACAACACTAAAGCATTTATATGTGAGATACCGGCCGAAACATTGGAAGGAGTATGCCAAAATCGTACTAAGCGGATGGACCATTTGAAGCGCAGTCGCGGTGAACATTTGCTTAAAATTATCTTCAAACATTAAATTATATGGACTGTACTATCGATTTAAATAAAAATTCCATGCATTTTTCTGATTTTTACGTGTGTTTTTTTGAAAAACTTTCCTATAGCTCTTAAAAATTCACCATTTATATATTAATTAATATATCATAATTTATAGGTAGGTAGGTAGATAATTCTCTAATAAATATATTAATCCAACTTTGATACAAGTTCTATAAAAAATAGAAAAATGTTAATCAAAAGTTTTAATGAGATTAAAAAAAATATATAAAAAGTTTTATAGAACTTTTATAGTTTCTAGTATACCATAAAAAGGAGGAAGTTTGAACTGGCTCAAAATTTTCGTTAACTTTTGATAGTTTCTTTCCCTGACGGTTTGGCGTATTTTCCGCAATATTAGCAATCCACTACCAAATTTTTTCCAAGAAAAAATAAGTATAAAAAATTAACGGTACGTTAAACTTGCACTTTATTGTATTAAAATTTAATTTATACTAACTAATTTATACTACTTAATTCATACTATACCTCAATTAAAAAAAATTAAACTGCATAACCAATTTCTTTTAAATTCCGATTAAAAGGGTTGAAATTTATATTCAAATTTTTTCAGTTTTTCGGTTTTTTGTGTACAGCTAGAAATTTGGAATTATATTATATGATTTTTTTAGGTAAATTTTGAAACAAAATAATGAATATCAAATAAAGAAAGTGTAAACTTTTAAAAATGTTGAATTACTATATTTTTTCCGCGAGCAACATACTAAGATTTGATACTTTATTTACTTAGGGAATGCAGATGTTATTTAGTTGCAGTGGGGTGCACGTTTGCGTCCTTGAAGTAGAAATTATATATTTGCATATCAAGCAGCGTCATTCGTACTGGCTTTCAAGTCAGCTTTGAGTAGTTAAGCCAGCCGCTTTTTTGCTCCTTCAAGACAAACGCGGTTGGCTGTGTAGTTAAGTTGCTTTTAAGAGACCGCAGTTTTTTATTTTATGAAACGCGCATATTTTTTCTACAAGAAAAAATTCCGTGCTATTTATTAACCTGCAGCGGCAGTTGCCTTTAGAAGCAAATGCTTCCCCAAAGTGCAGCAAAACCTCGACAGCGTTGAAGACTACAAATTCAATGCATTGAAGGGCAAAATATTTGCAAAAATTCGCGCAGCGCTAAATGGCTTCATACACACACACACACACACATACACAAACACCACTCACATGCCACGTACGCCAACTAAGTATGAATGCACCCGCGTTTATACGCATATTTTCAATATCTTGCAGTTTTTATCGGCACAGCGTACAGCGCATAGGAAATGCAGGAAGAAATGATAAGAATGCAGAAAAAATTCAGGCAAAATACCGGTGCGAATTCGCAAATGCAAGCAAATCAGCGTAAAACAAAATCTGCTACATGTGAGCATAAAAAAATGTAAACGTGCGCGCAGCTTCCCATCATGGGGATTGGTTATGCTTGAGTCGCCATGGATTTTGCTGGCTTGTTGGCCCCAAAAGCGTTGAGTGCTTGGTAGCTGGCTTAAATGGCAAGAATGTAGGAAGCAAACAACCAAGCAACTTCAGCAGGGCCTGAGATAACGAAGCAAGGTTGTATGTGCGCGTATGCGGCACGTTGCGCACTCGGCTCCCATCGATGCCAATGGCTGTAGAAAAAGCACTCACATGACAGGCGATAAACTTTTTTTGCTGTGAACCACACTAAACCACAGGTAGTTTTTGTATACACACATCACACACACGCATACTCCCGCACTTGCGTGAAACTAAATTCCTCTTGGCTTATTTTTTTCTTTTTGGTTTTTTGCTATTTTTGCCAGGTAACACGTCCTTGAGTAGTTTTGTTTCTAACTGTGTTGTTGCTATGACGGCGGACGTCAATTCCAGGTGCGCCGCGCTTATGGATGCTACAATGTTTGTGAGGGTATGAGTGTTGGTGATTTGTACGAGCACAAGGGATTTCAATTCTTCCGAGTTTTACAACCGAGGTTTTCGGGGTCCTGTTACTATAAGCTCGGGATCACGGGATAGTTACAAATAAAAAAAAAAAACCAAAAACGGGCAAGCATATCCATATTGGCAAAGAATTTAAGGTCAATGTCGATTTTTTTGCTGTAAAAATCCCGTGACTCCGGGACTGACATCCTGATTACTTCTACCTCCATTTCATATGCTTCGCGAGAATTTAAAACTCCCAAACATTTCGGGATTGTAGGCAAATAATCCCGAGTTTTTCGCGATTTAAAACGCCCGAAATCCCGAGACCCCGAAATTGACATCTCTAATACACACATCCATATGTAGGTATTAACGTTATGTTGGATAAATTCCTAATATGCATTCCGTTTCGCTCCTCGACTTCAACGCTTTTTGGTGCCGCAGCAGATTTTCAGTTGATTTTTGGGGCTTTTGGCTTTTCAAAGTTTTCCCTTTCTTCCAGCAATACATTTCCAGCCAGTTGTTTGCTTTGGCTACCTTTTTGCCGGTATGGTGGTTTACATTTGACTTGATTTTAGCTGGCTTAGAAAGTTTGTTTGTCTACGGTTCACTGCCAAGAAATCCATCGAAAACCGCAGCAACTTTCCATTTGTCAACAACTTTGTGGAAATGGTCAACTATGTAAATAAATACCTTCGTGCGATGCGTACGTATCACTGTCAGGAAGGGAATTTAAGTTGATAAATGAAAATTTACCTTCCAAGAGATATCGAACTGAAATTAAATAAACAGAAAAGAAAAAAAGGGCAATTGAGTAAATCAATAAATAAAATGTAAATGACGAAAAATTAAAAATAAATTCTGTAAATTAAAAAAAAAAAAAATAATAAATAAAAACAAGCGGTGTTTAAGCTCATAAGTGATAAGAGGATGTTATGGGCTTGTATGCAATATTTCATAAGTACAGTTACGTTCAACTAAGTAGAAACAGAATTCAGATGGTCACTTCTGTTAGGCGCTGGTGATGCTACAAATACCTAATAGGCAATTTGAAAGGTGCTCATTAACGGAAAGTTGATTGATATAAATACAAAATTCTTGAGTGAACTCCCGAAAAATGGATTAGATACTCTGCTATTTTGAGTATCACCTAGTGGACGAAATCGGTCGGAGGTCGTAAATGAATTACTTGAAATGCTTATACGCAGCTTACGTGTTTTGGTGATCACGAAGTACTGTCGCAAGAGGCAATTAAATACCTGGGTGTCTTAATTGACGCACGACTCAGCTTTAAGCGGCATCTAACTACTGTGAGCTTTAAAGAGGAGGAGTAAACGAAGGGCACACAAGAATTCTGCCAATAATAGGGAGACGGGGGTGTTGGGGTGCAAGAACTCGCCTCCTGTCAAAAGTGGTAGATTCTGTTGTTCTGCTATTCCCATATGGGCGGGAGCTAAACTATCTGACGTACGACATGTAGCAGAGGTGTTACGATGAAATGCAATAAGAGTCGATTGCGCATTCAGAACGATCTCTGATGACGTGAATTACGTTGTCGCCGGAAAACTCCCTATATACACGTACATGTGAAATGAGTCATCTCTATAACAGGTAGGTAGCAAATCTATCAAAGGAGAACAAGCGGTACAGATCGGTTTCAATCCAACGGCCGTTGAACCATAGGTAACCAGGAAACACGGCCACGTTAACTTTTATCTATCACAGTTTATCAGTTTTAAGCTGGCAGGCAATCCCTACTGCCCACTCTGCTCCAACACTATCGAAGATGCAGAGCATGTTATGTTCGAATGAGACCGTTTTCGAGACTATCGTCAAACACCGAAGGCGCTGCTTGGATTCCCATTGCAGGTGAACAATTTGACACCACCCATGTGTGCATCAGAACATGAATGGTGTTAAAATATATTCAGCCAACATAATTCAATACCTCCGATATGAGGAGTGGGCGGTTGAAGAGTAGGAACTCTTGAGTAAGGGGACACTAAAAGTTTGACTAACGACGAAAAAAATCTGCATTAGCAAATTTGATTCAAATTCAAAACAACCTGGCTACAAATATGGTGGTCTCAGACGTGGGGGAAAATATTCTAACTTATCATTTTACAGATGATTTTCTTTTAAGTACTCTCTTAAAATAATTGTATCAAATTTCATGAAAAAGATTTTCCATCAGGTATTTCCATCCTTGAAATCTCGCGTATAACGTCGCAGAACGTACAAGTTGGAATATGCCTTAGGAATAATAAAACGCATGCGATTAACAGAAGATAATTCTGAGTCAAAAGCAGCACCCGAAAATTTATATACATTCCTTTGCATAGAATTGTGGATGGCTGGAAATTTTCCAAGCACTCGGACAATATTGCCCATTGTACTTAATGGGGTACTACGGGTAGAGGATTTAAAGGATGGAAAGCTGCAGATAGGTAGGGAATTCATTGCTGCTCTGCAAACTTCTAAAATTTTTTCGAAGAATTTCAGCAGCTTGTCAAGGGAAAGAAAATCCAGTTATGTACTCCACTCTCAATACATCTTACGCAAAAATGTGCCATCTAAGTTTACCAAAGACTGAACAGTGGCAGAGAAAGTGCTCTGTATTATTCCCATCTACCCAACAAGATGTACACAGTGGATCATTGATGATGCCTAAGGCGACCACTATATGTCGTCCGCATGGATTGTGCCCCGTAATTAGTCTTATGAGGGCTCGTAGCTCACTCCTACTCTGTCTGAGAAGGAATTTTTCTACCACTCCATAAGGTGTTGTCAAGAATTATTTCATTATTGATTATTATACAGGATCAGCAAGACCTTCAAGATCGCCTTTAAATCTTGAAATGACAGAAAAAGCTTTTTCGAACACCGGTCGCCCCTCGAAAGGCAATGGCAAACCTTTGTAGAAAAGCCTCAAGACACAAGGATGGTCATTACTTTGAACACCACAGTGCCCTGGCATCCAAAAAACTTCAAATTTATTCTTCCTTAGTTTCAACTTACATTCCTTGACTATTTGTGAAGAGGTGCGAATGGTTTCTAATGCCTTTAAGTCAGCTTGGATGTCCATGAAGACCCTCAGTTAATATCCTCGACGCCTTTTGCCTATTAGCCAGTCTGCTATTGTAAATATTGCAAAGACTTCTAAAGCCACTAACCAAATGAATCCAACTCCAGTATAATTTTAGTCTTGGAGCCGGAATAATTGGCAAATTTTTGGTTCGTGTAGTAATTAAAAATATATTCAACACAGAATTAAATTATCTCTATATTAAAGGTGAAGAAACCTAATTTCCATAAAAATCCAAGTAAAACTAACAATAAAGTCTTAATCCTTCTAATCTTAAATACATATATTTACGAGTGTAGGTATATGAAGAGTCCAAAGACTTTTTTCTACCACTGTATTTTGTCGGTATAAAAAGAAGGCCTTTCAAACTCTCTCGACACTAGCACTACTTCTTGCCTTTTGGTGAACCGCGGCTGCAGGCAGACTATATTCTGGGGAACTATGTCATAGAATAAAGATGAACTCATTGCTCCTAATGAGAGTCGTATGGATCAGCACCAACATTCCTACATTGCATAAGAAAATATTTCCGTATTTTGTACGCCAGCTAAATGAACGTTAGAGCAGACAACAGTGGGAAGCATAACAGGCCACGGATAACAAAGCAGCGAGCTGTTAGAAAATATGACTAGAGCAGGCTTTTCTTTTCACATTTAATGAGCAAAGGTGGAATGCACAAAGTCTGAAATTTTATAGATAACCTACAGTCACTCACACCTTATTTGATACAGATGCGATTTTTTAGTGTGTTAAAGTGTTCTATATTTCATATTTTTTTCGAATATGGGATAACAGGGTATACAGATATTTTACTTATTTTGTTTTATTTCATTTTACAACATAAAATACATAACAGGGTTCGCTCATTTTATTGGAATGCAAAAAAAAACACATACAGAGAATTTACGCCGCAGCTTAAATAATACTGTTAAAAAGGAGCAACTCTTTATTTCTAGTTCTAAAAATTAAAGGTATTTAATACTCTGTTGTTATCCTTTATTATCAATCTCAGCTTGAAGTCTACATGGCGTGCAGTCAACAAATTGTTTTATGTGTTCTGAAGTGATTTGGTTACACTCTTCAAGTATCGCCATTTTAAGATTAGATTCCTAATGGATGTCATATTTTTTTAGATTTGTCTTCAAAACTGACCACACATTTTCAATGACATTTATATATTAACCAGGCTTATATTCTTTCTGATTTGGGCTTAAAGCCAGTATGAAACAGTGATTCAAAATAATAGGTTTACAACTAAATATTAGCTGTGGAATAATGCTTATCTTTTTCTAAATAAAAAGTGTGAGTTGTTAGTTTTATGGGTTTATAAAGGGTATATAACATAATTGCAGTGGGCCAAAAGAGGAATATAACGTAACTTGTATAGAGACTAATTAGAGAAATTTCGGTGCAAATGATCAAGAAGCTTTCCATGTTGAGTTTCCATCTTGTATTGGGTGAAAATGTTTACCCAAAATTTGCTACAATGTGGACAAAAATCAAAATACTATAAGAGTTCGGAAAACCTCGTATTTATTGGTTAGAAAGTGGACAGGTCCTCTAATATGAGCTGGAGGTTCCTAACTACACTGAAAGGCGGGGCAGCGGCTCACTTGACGCATTAGGAACTGAAGAAATTATGGTTGCTATATTTTTGGAACTTCGACCTATACGAATATTTCAGTAATAAGAGCGCTTTGTGGAATTATTATTAGGCTGCTTTAAGAATAAAATTTCCGATGATTGAATGAGAATTTCGGCAGTAATAGTTTTCAAAATGTTGCTAGCCTGTAAACTATACCAACACATGGATGTGAATCTTGAATAAAGTTCTCTGTTTAACCCTTAAATGCATGACATCTCCGATTTGATTTTTTTTAAACAAGAGATAACTGCTTATAAAGTCATGAAAAAATAATAAAAAAAAATTTGGTGCTCAAAATTGTCCTTTTTTCTTAAGGATAAGGCTTTGTTGCCAAATGGATAATACATCATGTGTTATTAGAGCGATATAGTGAAAATTGTCAGGACTGAAACAAATCGAAAATGCAAGGAGAAAAATTATTTTATTCAATTTAGATTGTTCAAAAAACATGTAAATGTATATTAATTTATATGAAAAAGTTTAAAACAATTATTTTTGTTGTTAAAACACAGAGCAATGCCACATTTTTCACATTTAACGCGACTGAAGCCCTTACATTCAGGATATTTGCAGCGGATATTAGTTACCGTGTGCTCGGGCCAGTGTTCAGTTTCATCTCTGCGAATATCCTTGGGAGGAACATGTTGAGCAGCACCTCTTTTCTTCTTCATTTCAATTGCTGGTTCTATGATACTCGGTCTGCCACGTTTTGTTGCCACTTTCACTTGGCTTAGACAACGACCTACTTCAAGACGAAAATCAGCTTGGTTTAAAAGATCAGATTCCGTTTTGTTCTTCTGCTTCAGTACGCGTTTGTAGGTCAACCATGCTTTGACCATTGTCATGTCAATCAAGTGATAAAATATTCGCAAGTACCACTTTCTACTTTTAATTGCAATTTTATACCGACTCATTAAACTATCTAAGAGGTCCACGCCTCCCATATGACGATTATATTCCTGAATAATATTGGGGCATTTTACATCAACTACTTTGCCAGCTTTCCGATCAAATCGTTTTACTTATATTTCAGGAGATGTTCCTGCAAAAGAAGATATTAGATTAACATATTTATTATCCTTCCAAACAACTGAAGTTATATCGACTCCATCTATAGTCGTCATATATTCATGGCTTTTTCCGCGTTCTTCTTTTTTCATTGCGGCTTCTGTTGGTAATTTACTATTTGGAATTATGTTTCTACGAACAGTTCCAAACGAGAAAATACCTTTTTTGGCTAAATACACCATCAGTGGAATGGCTGTATAAAAATTATCATGATATATGCGATAATTTTGTTGTCTTGGAATAATACGAGACAAACGCAAAACAATGTTTGATGTTGCCCCAAGATCTGGTTCGCCATGCGGTCTGGGCATATTGTTTTCAGCACCAGTGTATATTTCAATATTGTAGGCAAATCCAGAAATTCCTGCCAAAACAAATAATTTGAAACCCCATTTATGGGGTTTCATTGGCATATATTGCTTCATGAAGTGGTTCACTTTTGTTGAGCACATTTGTTCGTCGATGGCCAGTTGCTTTTCCAATGGTATGCTTCTAAATTTGGAAAGAAGATGATTGATTAGGGGCCTTATTTTGTATAACTGATCATGCCCTTCTTGACCACGTGGTATAAAAGAAGAATTATCATTGAAGTGTATATTCTGCCGCAATTTTTCAAGGGCGTTGACTGGCATTATGTCTTTTAGAAAAGAAATTCCCAGTTTATTACTCCAATAAGATCTAATACTCGGCGCATGTACAATAGACATGTACACTACAATGGCAATGTACTTTTTTATATCGAACGGAGCATATTTGTTATGTTTCTCTGGATTCTTTTGTACACTGTTTGTCTGCTCCACAATGTTCATAATAAGTTCATCAGTAAAAAAGTAACAAAAAAACTGGTATGGAGTCTCTAAACTTAATAATTCACCGTCTATTTCATCGTTGCCATGAAATTGGCGTTGATCTTCATTTAGTTGTAGATTTTTTTTTTCCAAATGATGTTTTTTTGGTGCGTTGTCCAAAATCTTCGGTTGAAGGGGCTGCAGAATTACATTCCAATGACGGACTCGGAGCTAAAGGAGGCTGCGTGATTGCATCTATTTCTGTATCATCATCAGAATGTGCCAGATCAGTCGGAGCAAAGTCTGGGTCCTCTATGTGTGATATCTGTGTGCCAAATTCCATTTATATATACTTTTGTATCTGGTGTTTTCTTAAGAGCTTGAGAACTTAAAATGAGAACAAAACAGAAATATTGTTGGAACGATTATTTTACATTAATTTAGGAGCCATGAAATTGGCATTTATTTTTTGAATATACTCTTGGTCATATCCCCCGTGGCTACTAGTTGCATTCGTGATCAGATATATTTTTTCATAGTAAATTTCCACAATTCGGAAACATAAGTCTGGGGTTAAACGATTCATGATGATTTGCCAAACTTTACTGAACAGAAATGTCAACAAAATTTGCCATTATCAGCTGTCAAACCATAGTTACCAATATCGATAATTCTCATGCAGCCAAAAAAAAGAACCGATATATGCAGCCCTTGCCCAAAGGAAAGTACCTCAACATTTCGGCCATTTTTGACCATTTTTTCCATTTTTTATAGTTCATTATTTTCTATAAAAGTTTAGATCAGCAACGCGAATCAAAAATGGTCAAACCGATTGGAGTACGGGAGTAAAATATTAACAGTCACTTTGCATTGATCAAATTTATAAACTATTTCCTCTTACAATTAAAATTGTGAAAACAAAAGGAGCTCTTGTAAAAGTGCAATTTGTGTGTTTGTTGATATGTTGGTTGTGTGCCAAACTACACTACTCGTATTGTATGCTCTCTGATTTCTGTATCTGCTGATTTGTTATGCCGTTGCTCACTATTCTTTCGTGTGTACTTAACAGCAGGGTAACGCATGCCGTGTTTGTTCTTATTAAAACGAAGTCACACACCGCTGCGTGGCTAATTAGTTGACCGGAACTGTATGTATGTTAAGAATGGAATAATAAACGCCAGCTTAAACGATTTAATATTAATATCATTAAAATTAAAAAAAAAAATAAAATGGTTTACATGATCAAATCCTATTTGCCAACCAACTTGGTGGTGATGCCCGGTCAACTTATTACGTAATATTATTAACAGTAGCGAAAAATTATGTATTTAAATTTTACAGGGCATATATTGAGAGCTTTTATCAACGAAGCACTTAATCTATATATTTTAAATCGAATATACACAGACAGAAATTTTTATTTACTTACATAATTTTATATATAAGAAGGCAGATTACGCTTAAAAATGAGTGGAAGGTAATCCATTGCAAAAATCGTGGTCTGTGTTTTAATAGCTTCGGTTAAGCTGCTTGTTGTAGTCAACGGTCGAGGAGTAAGGCGTGCAAAAAAGCTTAAGTTGTTGTGAGTGCTTATTTTTATTTTTTTTTCATTTTTATTTTTTTTTTTCTTTGTTTTTGGATACGCCACTGGAAAACAGCGGCAACTACGGCATGTGTAAAAGTGCTTGTAGAGATATGAGCACTCCATCATTATGCCACGAGGCTTGCGCATTCATTAATTCAAAATACTAGTGTTATTTGTTATTGCAGGGTGTATCGCTCGAATAATTTTATTATGAAATTATCATGGCAACTTTTCCAAAATAGCTCATGTTATAGGTATGTGAAGGTGACGCTCCTTCTTGACGCCTCGCATATTGAAAAGGGCATACGCATGGTAACCACATAGAAGCTATAGCTTTTCAGTTGTTATGTTTTAGCTGCTGTCAAAGCAATCATTGGCATCAAGCTCTAAAAATATTTAATAAAGCTTGGCATCTCAACATTCATCGTTTCACGGTTGCCGAATTATTAAAAAAATGTTATCGGAAAATATTGTAAATATGCGCGGTGAATTTCGTTGTGGGGTTAGTTTTCATTGAACCAAGAATTTGAATAAATTCTACATCTCAAACTGTTATTATATTACTGAAATATAATTTTCTATCATTCTAAACTGGTTCCCATATACTTCGGCACAAAATTCCTTCAACATTTTGAAATAAGTGTCCACCTTTTTTCACAAGTTACAACACAGCCTGGTGAGTCCGCACATTCCATTAATTTGTAGAAAATTTTGGGGTGAATATAATTCCATATTGGAAAATTTTGCAAATTTCCATTTTGGCGGAATAAACAATTTTTTTGGACAAAGGTTTGTCCCCCCCCTTCCACCATTCGCATAAACGCACAGCTTTGTTTACTTAGAAATCAGCGCCTATGAGGAAGCATACTTAAATCTTTAAGCAATGACCGCCTGCTGATACCTAGTTGAGTATTTATATACTGATTTTATATTCAGTGACGAAATTAAAAAAAAAAAAAACTTTTATGGCAACAGCTACATTTTATTAAAGTCCAACATGAGATGTGGTCAGCGCTGCTCGAACACTGATCAGTGGCTCGTTACAACTGGCTTCTGACTACAGTCACCTTAGCTACATATTTTCTTCAATTCCCATATACCCATGCCAGCACTCACTCCCCTCCATTTAAATTGCCCTGGCAAGGCCTTTGAGCGTTGCGGTTGTTCGGCAATACCTTACAAGCCTCATTATGGTTCATCACCTTGGAAGCATACCCCCAAACATTTTTTGACATTTTCTTTAAACGGAAATTACCAACTGCAGTGTTTAACAACCCATCACGACAATTGCCTTTTTTCCAATCAAAGTAGCATTTTGTAATTTATAAAAAATGGAATTGATTACTTATGCAAAAAACATGTTTCACCAGCCACTGCGTTTAAATTTCCTTTTCTCACAGATTAAATTTGAACTATATTCACTTTCACTTAAATTCGCTAAAATAATTTCTGTATTTAATTTTTGTCGTGAACAGTAAAATGCGTTGCGTATACGCCACGTTGCACCTGCATGTGACGAGCACTAATATAGAAAGCGAGCACTAGGAAAATAAATAATGAGGAAATGGCAGAAATATTTTGTCGCGGTAGCTCATTCATATAAAAAAAACTACAATACCACTTATGTAAATCAGCCCCTCCGTTCCAATTGGCTTTTAGAAAAGTAGTTCACGTGTCAAGTCACTCTCACACAGTTACGACTTGGAGTATTGATAAGAGGTTTCGTTGAGTTTAAAGAATTAATTCTTTGGAAAATTTTTAAATATTTGCGAAAAAAATTACTAAATAACACAGGCCGACAGCATCTCAGACCCAGAAACCGGACTATATATTTTCGAAGGATTTTGATGCGATGAATCGAAATCTGGCCTCAAAATTACACTATCAGCTCTGGTTTTCGAGATATCCTAACCTAAAAGTGCAAAAAACACCAGTCAGCACACTTATGGTGTGAGACAAAATTTTAAGAAAAATAAGACTCAATTCAAGAAAATTAGTAATCGACTATATCGACTGTCTATGTTATCTCAATCGATTTTCAGATGTAGGAAAATTTAGAAACATGAAAATTTCAAAATGCGATATCTCAGCGAAAAAAAATGATATTTGAGCACAAACTCAACGTCATTTGAAAAAATGAGGCTTGTATTTAAAGATGCCATCCTTTAATTTTGGTGAAAGAAAACATTTGCAAGGCTACATAACCTCAAATATGGGCAAAAACGGTGTTTTTTGCGCTTTTAGGTTAGGATATCTCGAAAACCAGAGCTGATAGAGCAATTCTGGGCCAGATTTGGATTCAGCGTATCATAAACCTTCGGAAATATATAGTCTGGTTTCTGGGTCTGAATGTTGGTTAAATTTTGTCGGCCTGTGTAATTGAAGATGTTTCACTGCGGCTCGCTTGCCTTGGGTGTAGAAATTTGCACGAAATGCAGCAGTTGCAAGATCTATAAAATATTTATGACAAAACTTTTTCACTATAATACACCCAGGTCACACAACCACCACAAACACATAGATATTAGAACACGCTTTTCAAAGTCTTGCCAAAAAGTTAAGAAGAATATAATTGAGAGTGAGGTTTGCGTAAAGCATGAAACCCATGCCTGACCTACTTATATTTGTATGGGCATCAGTATTGATGACTACACAATTTTTCATGTTTTTTGATGCGCAGATAGATTAGGCTTGCCCTACAAAGCTCATGATTATTATTACTTTTTTTCAGATAATGATGCCTCACTTGCTGATGGCGCAGACCGGCGCTTTTGTGCGACAGATGACTAACGACTTTATTGATGGCGACGGCATATTTTAAACTTTGCTGCCATAACTGAAAAAACTAATAAAAAATAATAAAAATTAAAAAAGAAAAACATTTAAGCGTCAAGGAATTCATGCCTACCAAGCAAGCGGCGTCAAAACATCAATACGAGACAGCAATAGCGGCGGAAAGAGGTTCTTGTATTTGTTTTTGTTTTTCTCATTTTGTATGCCTCTTGAAGCTTGACTTTTGCCGGAACTGTGACGACATGTGCTTAACTGCGAGTTTGGAAGCGAACTGACCAAAGTGGGGAAATGGTGAAAACTTGTCCCCTTACCATGTACACCCCACCGCATACTATTCTCTCGCTCAACTCCCCAACCACCACTTCGCGCTATCGCAGGATAATAAATAATGAAATCAAGCAACTCTGTGACGTGCGGCAGCTTTGCACAATGAAGGTGAGCGAGTGAGTGAGTGGTTGAGTTTCTTGCGTGAGTATGTTTGTGTGGAAATTGCCAAAGTAGAGTAATAAAGTGTAAAAAATTTTAGTTTCAAGTTCAAAACTTCCAAGCAACTTTTCTGGAGCTTCTCTTGTTCGCGGTTAGCAGCAACAAATAACAAAAGTAGCTGAATAGTGTATGCAAAAAAAAAGAAAAAAAAAACACAACAACAACACAAACAATACTATAAGTAACGACACTAAGGAAATGCGCAACTTTTGCTAGCATTTTTATAAAGTTTGTCTCGAGTTTTGCCATTTTATTGTTTCGCTTCTTCTAGCTTTTTTTCTTATTTGCCCACTTGCTTACATATTTTTCCAAAAATTTCATCACTGCGCTGCTTTTTGCCATACTCTGGTGCCATACTTGAAAATTTAGCAAATTTTTTTTTTTTTGTTTTTTGTGTTACTTTGCTACCGCAACTTGGTCAGTTCTTTGCATTTTCATACTTTTTTGTGCTTTAGTATTTGCTATCGTCTTTTGCTCATAACTCACACCACTCACCCTCCGTAGGGTCGTTTTTATTAATTTGCTATACATTAACTCCCAGCACGCGCACTCAAAGTTTGCTTTGGCGCAATGAAAGTTAATCCTGTCGCCTGTGATGTTTTTTCTCTTGTTTCTTGCAGTTGCCTCACTACAACGGTAGCGCTCTGATATTGGTCATGCACAGCAAATTCGTTTTTGGTTTTTTTGCATTTTTTCAATCAATACCGATTTTGACCGCTTTCGGTTGGTTAAGTTTCGGTCGACTAACTGATTTCAGTATCCATAACTTAAGCGAAAGTGCCGTGCTGCATTTGTTTAGAAAAGGATTTCAAACTCTTCAACGCAACCTTTGCACAGAATTCTGTGGTTTCTTGTACTTATGGCTTTTAAGTCACTTAAGCCATTCACTTGTAAATTTTGGGCGCACATACTTGTTAATTCGTTTTACATTTCAATTCAGCGCTTCACTCTCTGACGGCACACCTACTAAATTTTTTATGCCCCCCCTCCCCCCATGTCTTGGCTGCCCACTTTCTCGCTGTGCACAGCAGTCACTTGAGCCAAATTCCGCCAACTTTCACTTTCGATATTTTATTTTCGCTACCCTCTTCCAACTACGGCTCATTTACTTAGGCCACACATCCATTTTATGTGCTTTGAATTTGAATTTATTTAGGCAAAACTTTTCGTCTTCACTACCTCTTACTGCTTTACTGTGTAGTGCCAATCCATTACTCACTCAACCTCTGACTCTTTCCGCATAATTTCTCAGTACACTTCTTTGCGGTTTTCTATGTCGTTTTTGCGCAATTTAACCAAAATCGAAACTCTTCGTTGTACAACAGCAGCTAAAGTTTCAAGGATTTTCTCCTACTTGGCAGCCAACCACCCCCTTGCTCTCTATCTCGCTTTTCTCCATCTCTAAGAAGAGTCGCTTCACTCCGATTTAGTTTAGTTTAGTTGTGTAACCGCCAATTAAAATGAGTTGATGACTTTAACTTGTTGGGCAAATTGCACTCTGCCATATGTTGAATTTTCCCTTCACAAGTTTTACTAAATGCTCCAAATTGCATTTCGAAAACAAAATCGGCTGCAAATGTGTGCAAATGGTGGCAGTGAGGGGCAATTAGCAACTGATTGTAAGAAGGCACCCGAAAATGGGCAAATATTCGCCCCAGTTTCTTTAATTCGAAATTATTGATTTCAAATTAGCTTAAGACGTTGCGAACGAAGGGAGCCAGAGCCAAAACTTAGCCAACAAATTTTGAAGTTGTCTTCACGCAAAGTTTTCCAAGCCATTTTGGATTGAAAGGGCACGAAAGTGTGCTGTATATGGAAATCTATTAATTTGTAAAGAAATATACGAAAGCGTAAAATATATAATATATGATACAACCCATGAAAATCCTATGCTACTACAACGTCTTGACTACTTTTCGCTCTTTTAATTTTCAGTAAATTTTCATAAAATATAGTTCAATCTACAACAAATGTCATATAAATCAAAGTTTCAAACTTTGTAAGGCATTTAAAAAAATCGATAAATTTTCATCAAAACTGCAAACTTTTTAAACAGAATTTAAAGGAGCTTGGGTATGCATTTTTATTATTTAATTAGTTTTAGTAAGACAGAGCGCAAGTAGAAGAAGTTCAAGGCTTGCGCATTTTCTGCATATAAAAAAAATGTCGTGCATTCGATTTATAATTTTTCGAATTTTTATATATTTCGTGCAAAATTTGAAGCCCAATTTATAATATATGATATTTATTTTAGAACAAATCATATTTCTATAAAAAGGTAATGAAAATGGAAAAAACGAAAGCAAATTAGGCAAAGTCGGTCAAAATATTGTGGTGGTATAGTTTTTTTCGTGGGCTCTATGTGCTTCAAGTGCAAAAGAAGCTTTCTCCAATTCCAACTAAAATGGGACAACCAGACAAGAGAATTAATAATTTTCCATTTACTTTAGGGAAACTAAAGGCATCCGAAAACTTCCCACATAATAACGCCAGATTATAAAAAAAGTTTAAAGCGTTCTCCTGTAAAATTTGCAACAAATACCTAGCTTACTACAAGTATAAAGTATCATTTACTTCCGAGGTAAAAATAGAGAGAAATACACAAATTTGAGCTAAATCTCCCCGGGACAAATGCTTTTACAAATTGCTTGAGAAATAGGCGAGAAGAGATATAATGAGCAAAGCCTGCTGAGGTGGCATATATTTCAAGACTCTTTAAAAATTTTAGCACTTTCTGGGGTTTGCTGTTCCATAATTTATGTGAATGCACGGCAATACCATCAAGGTGGTGTAACCTGCTTCTGCCTAGTGCAGAAACTCACAAAGCGTATGTTATGAATTTAACACTGTGTTGAAGTTTCCTAACATTTTAAGCAGCAGTCATTTACCATTTTTGAGCTTGTTGTTGTTGCAGCAGTATACTTATCTCTGTCAGCGTAGTGTAGATCACCGGTCATCTTCGTCTAGCTCTTCTAACGGTAGGTCCAAGAAACTTGCTCTTTCGACAGGTTGGGTCCAGATAAGTGGATGTAAAAAAGATGGTCAGTGTCGTGCGAAATGCCTGGTCGTATGTTTAGTATGTCCGAGTAAATACTGGAATTTAACCTGCCACAGTATCCAGAACGTAATTGTGCCAAGGTTACGCGGGTCTCTCGGGGTAGCTGGAGCTCTTCGACTGCCAGGGGTGGTAGTTGGCATTCGGGGGTCGGGAGCTTAAGAAGGTGGTAAGTATATCCAGTCCGGTCCAGTAATTGTCGATCTGTTTTGGTCCGGATTTCGCCTGTGTAATTGAAATGGTGCATCCTGATAAGTGTCTGGGAGGCGGCTCAGGCTTACGCAGGTGTCCGCTTGGATGGGATCTGTGGTAGCACCCAATCAGAAATTTCTTGCTGAGTAGTTTGTTGTGCTCTTTCACATGGAACATCTGTGCCTCGTCATGTAGGTGTTGTAGTGAAGACATCAGGAGGCGTCCCGTCATGCCTGAAGCTTCGTCCACTGGGTATTACTAGTTACAGGTGACCAGACAGGCGCAGCGTAACTTAAATTTAAAGCAGGCCAATTGCTTTAAAGGTCGCCAACAACATTTCTTTATCATTGCCCCAAGCGCTGCCGGACTTTAGTGGAAATAGCGGTTGTGTGCGAAGAGAAGGGGAGAAAACTGTCGAAAAAAACTCCCAAAATCTTGGGGTTGTTAACAGTCGAAATTGGTGTGTCGTCGACTTTGAACTTAACTTGCAGTTTGACCTCCTTTGTCCAGGTGCTAAAGAAGGTCACCGTAGACTTCGTAGGGGAAAATTGAAGATTCATCGCTGTTAAAAAGCGAGAAAGATTGATGAGGTAATCGTTCATTTTGGCGTGCAAGCTGTCGATGTCATTGCCCGACGCCATTATCGTGCAATCGCCAGCGTAAGAGATCAGGGCGTCTCCCTCTGGTGGCTGGGAGAGAAGTTGAAAGGCAAGGGTGAAAGGACACCACACTGCGAAACTCCTTGCTTCATCTTGTTCTGTTTAGAGATTTGGTCTTGAAATATAACCGACGAGTGGTGACCACTCGGATAGTGTGCGGGCCACCTCTTCAGTGTGTCGACCGTGAAATATCATCCAGTAGCGTGGAATAGCTGACTGTATTGAAAGCTTTCTTCAGGTTCAACGCTACTAGAAAAGTCCTCTCGCAGGGGCGGTTTTGATTAAGCCCGCGGTTGATCTGGATGTTTATGGCGGTGAATGCTGTGGTGGTACTATGCACTCGTGGGAAGTCATGATAGATGTTTGGTAGAGTGGGAGTAGGAGGGCTTCACTACTGAGTCTTCACTACTGAGGAAGGGAGAGTTATCGACCGATGAGGTCGACCCAGGTTTCAGTAGTGGGAATACTCTAGCTGATTTCCATTTGTCAGGAGTTACGCAAGTGGCCATGGACTTATTCTACTCCCAATGGACCCTGCTTTTTCAGCATGCATTTTTGAGGTGATTATAGTTGCTAGAAGGGCGTTCAATGCCGATTGATTATAATTAATTTTTATAAAAAACTAAGTCATTTCAATAGCAAAGTTATTCAATAACTTGAAAACTTTCGATTCCTTCAACTGAAAGAACATTTCCACCATAAGCTCTGAGTATTTTATCTGTCGCAGTGAAAAGTGTGTGTCTAATTTTCGGGTAGCAAACAATACCAACTAATATGAAAGCTTTCCCAAGCTTCAGTTTCCAATGGCCATCAAGGAAAATCACATTTTGGTGTGCATGAAAATACGCAACATACTTTACAAAATTTAAAGAAATAGGCGTCGAGGTTACAACCTGGAACCATGACTCGTAGGGTTGCTAACTGCTAACAAAAAGGGAGACAAATTAAACTATGAAAACTACCCTGGAATTACATTCCTAAACCTTGCAAATAAAATCTTATCTCACCTCCCGGCTAACTGCCGCAGCAGACAAAATCTTTGGAAAAACCCCAGATCGATCAACAGCAGATAAATCTTTATACTTAAGCAAAATCTTAAATGCTACGAATGCAACTTAGTCTTGCAAATTCTGTTCTTCAATAGCGCGTGCAAAAATCAGTAGGCAAATGTACATAAATATTTGAAGATCTCGTGCGGCGAAAAAATACGAGGTTGTTCAGCACTTTAAATATCTGTGAGTTGTAAAAAAAAATTAGAATAACAGTAACGATGCGATACGAGGCATAATAAAGGCAGCAAATAAAGCGTATTACGCCCCCAAAAAAATTCTTGAAGTCTGAACTGCTAACACGTGAATGTTAAATTCATCCTCTATAGGGTTTTTAATAAGAGGTGTTATTTTAATATTCAAAGGAAAATGCTATTTTTTTAATATAAGTGATCGGGTGTTTATTTCATTATAAAGAGGAAGGTATGCCGTTAATAGTGAAAAATAACATCAGGCAAATGACCACCACGACCACGCTTGCAGGGCAATATCCTTTTTATGGAATTTTTCATTACCGAATTGCAAAGTGACTGCCCTATGTCCTCGATAGCCTCACGGATTCCATCTTTGAGGTCTTGAATCGACTCTGGGCTGTTGGCGTAGACCTTCTCTTTCACGTGGCTCAAAGAGAAAACAGTCATAAGGTGTTAAATCACAAGATGTCGGTGTCCAATTGTGATCACCTCTTCGAGAGATAACACAGTTCGGAAACTTTTCCCGTAGAAGATCAATGGATTCGTTGCTTGTGTGGCACGTTGCGCCGTCTTGTTGAAAATAAACGTTGTCCAGATCAATACCATCCAATGCCGGCCATAAAAAATCGTTGATCATCTCTCGATAGTGCAATTTATTCACCTGTTACACCTGGAAAACCCTTTGCAAGTCAATAATGCTGCCGGTGTTGTCTTATAACCGCGTGTGCTGTATGAAATGGGCTTAAGAGTTTTCGAAAGAAAAATACTTCGAAGGGAGCTTGGTCCCATACGCTGTGATGAAGGAGTTTTTAGAACACACTGTACGCATGGAGAACAGCTGCCGTCAAAAAACCGTTTTTAATAACAAATTCCCTAATGGCCCGAGACCGAGGACGTCCTAGGTTACCCTGGCTAAGAGTTTGGAGCTGGAAGTCTGTTGCTATAAATCGTGCAGAATGAAGAGGATTGTGGACGAAGCTAAGCTCACCCTGAGCTGTAATCGCTACTTAGTGACGATGATAATCAAAGGAGGAGCTTTTCTTACTTTTTTTTTATTTGTTTACGAACAATTTTTCCGCATATAGTATCTTTCTTTTCTCTTCTACTATCATCCTTGCTTGGAACTCTATTGGTTTACTTAGTTTTCATAGAGACCTAGAGGACGTTACTCAGCACGTCGTTATGATTTTGCCAACTACTATATTAGGTTTGTTTGCTTGGTTTGTCTTTATATGAGACAGTTCGCTTTGATGCGTTGCCATATGTTTTATATTTGCACGAAAAAGCTATTTTGTGCAGCACATTTGGAGGAATTTAATTCAAGATAAGTGAAAGAAATGATATGGCCCTGCATGATTCACTCGCGCCTCTATTTGCACTTAGAAACTTAACTTAGGAATCTAGAACCAGCAGGTCTCTCTGTTTTCTAAGTTAAATGGAGTTTAAGCTATCCACAAAAACGTGCTACTGTTATGGAAAGGTTACCTAAGCCACGAAAATGATGTAAAAAAGCACTTACATCAGCATAACCTAATTTCCCAGCTAGGCTTAAAATAAATTTTGACAAGATGATGAGTCTATCAAATAAGATGTGTGGGCATGTGGAGATTGCAGGTAACCCTATCGAAACAGTAGAGGAGTTTAGTTACCTCGGCAGCAAAGTTGCCCCGGGCAGTGGCACGAATGTAGATATACGCTTCCAAATTGAAAAAAAAGCATGGCGAAACAACAGCCAGAATTTCAGTATAAAGGTCGAATGTGCTGACGGCACTGTTGTACAGTAGGTCTACCTCGAAAATCACCACCGCTATAAACAGTCGCGAGCAAGTTTTTGACTATCGCTGTTTACGGATTAAATTCCAATTTTTCTAGCCAGAACTGTGGATCGCGGGACGGTTCAACTTGGGTTAAGCTGGAAGCAGGTGAAGGCGTTATCCAGTAATCGAACGAGATGGCGCGTAGATATTGTTGGTGCCTTGTGTCCCGCTAGGGCATCAAGGAAACAATGATGCCGAATTTCCCAGCTTCGTTTACAAACACTGTTTATTTTAACGCTCCGTTCATAGTGAGGTATGAGAGCAGCTTATCTACAATTACGTCAAAGCAATGCTTATGCTTATTATTCTATTTTAATCGACTCAACCTTTTACGCTATCATTTTTGTACTAAATTGCATCCTTAGTGATGGAAAGACTGTTTGATAATTTCCCTTTGCGCAGCCAAAAAGATAAAGGTTTCATCATTTAGAGTTGTTTTCGTGCAATGCTCTTCGGACTGAGTACTTTACAACTGTCATTTGTGCAAAATATTAAAATTTACATTAACAATGGCTGGGCAATTTCATTGGTTTGGCAAACTGTAAGTCGCTTGATTTTCATATTTCACTGCAGAAGAGTGAAATGCTAGCAGCTGAAACTTTGGCAGAACAAAAAGCAAAAAAAAATAAGTCAAATTAAGATAGAAATTATACTTTCATCTAATTCTATAGTTTCTAGGAAAGGCTATAATTTTTATGACTTTACCATTCCCATAATTGATATTTTAATATAATTCAATTTATTTTTCGTTGGAATTTAGTACGAATAAAAAAGCGCGCGGCAGTTAAGCTGTCACTTTAAATCTATGTAGTTAAGCATAATATTTACTTCACTTGGAAAAATTTCTAAACTTTTATTTAGCAATTTTCAATATAATTTTAATTTTTTTGTTTGTACTTTCCACTCACCATTTTCTTCCTCGATGTTCCGTGTCATAGTCGACGGGCTGGTGCGCGCACGCGACGAGTGCGTACAGTGTCTGTTGAGGATGCAGATCAGAGCAATGAAGAGTAGCCAGAAGGGAGTAGACAATTGAAGAGACATTTTAGCGACGTTGAAATATACTGATTGGGGTTTAAATTTGTAGTTGTTTTTGTATTAGAGTGTGTTTGCTTGATTGATTAGATTTATTGCTAGATTTTATATTTATTCGTAAATTTATAGAGCAGTAAATATTATGACAGAATTTTGTGGGTTACTGCTTTTTCAAATTTGCATATTTTTAATGCGTGCAATATTTTCGACGATATTGGATTTCATATTATTTCCTTTTCTCATTTGAAATCGTTTATTATTCAGCTATAATTTTGGCACACTTTCTTGGTATGTTGTCTCATAGCTCCTTGTGGCGCACATGAAAGACTAAGCGTCTCTATTTTTATATTAAAATTCTATTTCATTGGCGAGTTGGAAGAACTGTAAGGAGTAAAAAAGAATGACTGTTAGTGAATTACGTAAATGCAGAAAAGTTGAAATATAATATTTATTTAAATTGCAGCTTAAGTTAATGCGGATTTATAATATCATTGGTAGGGTACATGACGCTATTCGGCGTAAGAATAAAAAAAAAATAAAAAGTAATATTACAAAAATACAATAACCAAAATCCAACTTCACTTAAAAAACAGAGATAGTGTAATTACTATGGACTTATTCGTAGTTTAACACACTTAAGTGGAAGCTCCGGAATGAAATAAATGCTTCAGCCTTAAGAAACCTAGAAGGCCATCATGTTTAGATTCTTAACTTTTTAATTGATTAATTGATTAATTGAGATTCTTAAGATGTGAAATTACGTAGTTTGAAAGCGGTGAGAGAAACGCGTTACAATATGATTGGTTTTCTAATTCTAAGTCTTCGAAAATGTGCATTCTTGGTATTCATTTATTGGTGGATTCAGCTGTAGGATCGATATTATTATTTGTTAGTTCTTGGCAATCCTTGCTGCTGATGTATGGAAATTAGTCCGTAATGAATTACTCACTGAGGAGTTGATTTGTCTTCGTTTCATGCTTTTTATTTTGTATTCAGACAGGTATTGCGCGCTGGTTATAAGCTCAAGACGAAAGCCCAATAGGACTTATCCACTCAACAGTGTTCAACGTCTTGAAAGTTTGTGGACGCCACTGTTAAGCAAAATAAGTATGTTCTTCCGCTACTATTTTTATTGTGTAGTCCCACTGTAACCACACAAATTCCCTGTTTACTCACAGCTTGAATATGTCAAAGAGACCCAAAGAGTTTCCCTTTACTAAGTTTAGCTCGTTAGTCGCCACGGATACTGTTAGGTGACACTGGAAGCCAAATGTAAAGAGGTAAGTGTTTAGCGAGAACCAAGCTCTTTCAGCGACTACGCTTAACACAGTCCGGCTGTATGTAATGTATACAAAACCATTTCGCTATCTACCTAGAGAAGAGAGAGGGAGAGCAGGAGACCTTTAGACTCGGAGTTTAGACTTGGAGCAAAATAAAGGGTGGTTAAGTTTCAAGGGCCGGTGTGGATTTTGAATAAAATACAATTTTTTTAGAAAATTATTGTCATTTCTCTTTATTATGATAATATTGGGATCGTTCAATTACGTATAAAATAAAATGTCGGCCAACTGGCAGCCGCGGCCTCGGCGGCACAACCCCATCCGATGATCCAAATTTTCGATGACGCTGAGGCATAACTGAGGTTCTAAGCCGTTAATATGCCGAATGATCTCATCCTTTAGCTCTTGAATTATTGCTGGCTTATCCACGTACATCTTTTCTTTTAAATAACCCCAAATAAAGAAGTCCAAAGATGTCGTTGACGTTTAGGTGTGGTTCACATTAAACATCGGCCCTTTTATTGAACCACCCTTTACAAGAGGTAGGTAAAACTTTGTGTTAAGAGAATTTTTCGAGCTCAGTAAAACCGAGAAGGAAAACATATAAAGAATTGCGTGCTCTTATTTATTGGCATGAAGTTCTAGGAGTACGAAAATTTGAGGGCTCAAGTTAAGTTTATGTCAAGAGCAATTAAAATTAAATAATATAAAAAACACTTACAAACAATTCCTGGCGAAAAAAATAGTGCCTCCTGAAATGTGAAATTCACACAACCCGACTAGAAATTTTGGTAAGGCGGTGAATAGGCGGAAATAAGGCAGACCGCAAATTTGCGCCTCATAAGGGATTCCAATTTATGCCTAAGTGAGACACTGCCACAGATTTTAGTGACCACAACCAAATTTGGTATTGTTCTGGCATGCCAGTCTTTGCCTTGCCTAACGTGGGCCTGGTAAGGTAATAATGAGGCGTACCTCAGTAAGGCCTGCCTAATTCGGGCCTAACTGATTCTTCGGCATGCCTCACTGTAATTCTAGTCGGGAATCGACATATTTCTGGGTACATGACTTTGCTTGACCTTTGCCGTCTGGGATATTCAGCCAGAAAAATTTAGAGTTATGATCATCTAAGTGGGCCTATGTGACTTATGGTTCGAAAGTTATGGCTTACCGGAAGCATAACGTCTATAAGGGGCATAAACCCGTTCTTGCATGAACTCATATCCCTTTATTCTATCATTTTTCCCCCTTGTTCACTCCTCTCAGGCGCATAGGGCCTCGACAAGACTCAGTCTTACGTTGGTTTCGTTAATCTATCATATTGTGATTTCTGACAGGGTAGGTGATTAGCCTGGCGCTACCAGTCGTAAGTGGTAGGAATGCCCACCTGTCGTTGCTTAGGAGCAACGCCTTCTTACGACTTGGAGCACCATCTGTGTCACACTTTTTTCCTGCAGAAGGCATATTATATCATAAGCTCATATTATTAGTAATGTCTTTTGACAAAATGTGATTTTATAGTTCCAGAGTTTGGCTCACGGAAAGTGTTAGGGGTTGGTTTAGGGCTTTGTTGAAGACGACGGAACGATGACGACAAGCTACGGTTATGTTAACCGCTTAATACTGCTAATTTAAGTACGAATTTTAAATATTTTTTGATATTATAATTTTTAGTTATTAATTTTGGTAATATGGACTGACCCATTCGAAAGATATGAATTATTTTAATTATTTTCAAACTGAAGGTCTGACCTACAAAGGATACGTTTTCAAGAGCTTAAGAGAACTTATCTCAAACTAATCCTATGCTGCTAGCAATTACCAAAACGATAAGCAATCCATGCGAAGATATCCTCTTCATACTCATCACTCCACACGTTCTGCAGAAAACCCTCAACAGTCGGTGGCTTTTGAGGAAAATCTATGCAGTACCACAAAAATTCTAGGACAACTTAAAACTGAACATTAAGGAAATTAAATTTATTTCTGGAATTTGTAGAATTTTGCATTAATTTAACTTTTGTAATAATTTGAAATCCTAAATTTCGATTTATTGAATAAAGCTACGAATTCCTATCCTCCATTAACTTAATACGAATTGTTTCTTTTGAATTCGTGTCCTCAAATGTACAACAGCTGCGTCACGTACGTACTGTGTATGTATGTACAAGCGGGTGTGTAGGGGAGATCGGGGGGTTATGAGACGGGTTTTGTTTTTTGACCATAAACATAATATAACCTATCCATTTTTCTGCACATTAAAATTTTTTAATTGTGATTAAGTATAACAACACTTTGACAAAAGATTAATTTCTTAAAATTATAGAAAAATCTCTAAGTTTTGCCTGCCTGCTCAAAAATCATTTTTTTCGGATTTTCGCATGTTCGGGGGGTTGTGAGACACAAATTTCATCAGAAAGAAAACGGCCTGATTTTATAAAAATTTTTTATTTCAATCGTTAAAAAGGCATATATTGGCTTCTACAATATAATTGATATGAACAATATGAATAATATACCTAATCAATCAAGTCAATGAATATCCGAAAAAGAAAATATTAGATTAATCAGATTCACAATGGATGCAGGTGTAATAGCCGGCTGTTAAATTTGCACATTTCAAGTGAACAGGTCTATCGCAAGTATTACAGTGAATCGAATTGTTTCGGTTTAATTTTTTGGGCATTACACCTTTGCAGATAATACAAAAGTCTTCATCTTCAGAGTCCGACATATTTTGAATCGTCATTACAACCGAGTAAATCATTCTCTTGAGTAAATTTGAAACAAAATCAACAAGTTTTTCATTCGAAGTGGTTGTGGGGTCTATGTTCGCTTCCATCAGACTTGAAATGTAGCGCGCCAATTTCGACTTATCGATTTTATATGCGCTACCAACGGATCGTAGAGACTTTTTCGCGATTGTAACCTCCTTAATAGCAGCCACAAAAACATTGGCATCAATCGCAGGTTTAACAGTCTGACTATACTTATGACGCACCATAATGTCTGAAAAATAAATAATTAATTATCAAAAACCCTGTATTTATCCAATACAGTGTAAATAACACTAAACGTAACACAGAAATGCGAGATACGGCTGTAGAATACTATTAAATGTTCCTAGATTACGGAAATAGCATGTCTCATGACCCCCCGAATACGCTGTCTCACGACCCCCCAATTGCTTTATTTTCAATGTGGCCACTGTTTTATGGATGCATTTAATATTTACGCAAAACTCTTGTTGTGGGTCAAAAGGCTACTCACCAAGGAAGGTTTTGATGCATGCACTTTTATAATTAGCTTGTTCAACAAAGTGTAAGAAACAACAAAAACGATTATCAGCAAAACTTTCAATCACACAAGTGGAGTCGCGGTATGAGGACACACAAATAACCTGCATGAACAAAATATTTGTCATGTAAATATTATGATTGAAAGCTAGCAAGAAGTTACGCAGATACCAGACAGATGCCGCGCTCTTCAGTTCAGGGCTGTGAGCGTGTCTCATGACCCCCGTGTCTCACGACCCCCCGATCTCCCCTATGTGTTGCGTAAATACAGTTGCGGATATAAAAATGTAAACGAAACAAAACTGCAGTATTTTTGTATTTAACAAAAAAAAAATACCAGTCTAACAGTTAGACGCGATAGAAGTGAAACCTTCCGTAAAACAAACTGAGAGAGAATGAAACGAAAGCAGCATTAGGAGCGGGATAATTACAGGTTCATTATAATATTGCTATAAAGTTCATATCTTATTTTCTTCATTTTATTATTATTCATCCTCAATGTTTTCAATTTCAACAAATGATTGTATGTACTAGCATACATATACACAAACATTCGTAGGACGCTTGAACTAAACACCAAAGCAAGTAATAGGCAGGGTAGTATACATACTACAATACTCACTATACTAGCGTGGCTCAGCAGTACGCAGCCACACACATATACGTATATCAACATATAACGCTTCGTAGCCAAGAGTGTCGCTTTTTCATTTCATCGAGTCTCAAATCACTCCCAACGATTCTAAAGAAGTTTTCACTTCAAAAGAAAATCATTTGAGCCACGTCGAGCAAGAACAGTCGTATTCGAATTGCCACACCAATGGTGACCAAGCCTGGATTGACTGTTTAAAAAGTTTTGCTGTGTGTTTGGTGAGATTGGCTGAGAATTATTATTATTACGAACTTATGTACACCGGCCAAACTCTTGCTTCGGATCTGAGTAAAGTTAGGTTACGGCGATGAGGGTATAGTAGGGCCTACTTAGACTTGAGATACATTGTTAAATGCCACTAATTTGGGCTAAAATTAGGCTTTTTATTCCCAATGTGGTGAAACCACTTCGTTTTTCTAATAAACGTTGAAGTCTTGGGGAAATCTACGAATTCCACTTCTTCCAGCCATTCGAAGTAGTAAAAATTTAGATAGCGATGTCGCGTTCTGGCAAGCGCTGGACAGTAGCAGAGGATAATTTGGACCCAAGTATACGTAAACAATTTTACTATTTAAAGATACACACTTCGGAGGTTTGCTATTGCCTGCCGAAAGGCGACCGCTATTACAAGAAACTTTTTCTGTGGTTTGGTATTTCATACACGGAGATTCGAATCGGTTTACTTCCAAATGGTAGTCATGTACCAAATCAATCGGCTACATCAGTCGCAGACTCTTTTGTATAGAACAAATCATTTTCTGGGGTAAAATTAGGCTCCAGAGAAGCTCGTGAAATGCGGCTTACCCAGGTTTTGTTTACTAATCGGGACGAAATTTCCATGGGTGAGACATAGTGGCATAAATTTTAAAATGATGAGAATATTTTACCTAATCGAATCACTACAAATAAAGCCTTGAATGTCTTACAAACATCGTGAACTCATTTCTCTCTGCCGCATCTTATGTTCTCCTCGTCAAACATTCCGTTCTTTGATAATTTTTCAAGAAGTATTCGATTACGGACTGAAATTCTACGTTTGCATTCATTTGAAGAATACAATTTTTTTCCGCACGATCAGCATTTTTTTAATGTCGCTATTAGCATTTTTCTTAAACTTCAGCTTTCTTGGACTTGAATTGCAATTTCAAGACCACTTTTCTCTTAACAAAAGTATTTTGTGGTTCTTAAAAGGTACACCTCGTTTGCATTTATATAGAAAAGGTAACCTGCGCGTTGAATCTTAGACCTGCCAGGCCCATTTGTCTATCTTATTATGTCACCAACTGTATGTGGAAGCTTATGTATTCGTAAACGCAGTGTTGTGACCAAAATTGAAAAAGAATTATTTTGGAATTTTGTTCACGCGCAATACAACATTTTTGTAATTTTTCGTTTTAATGATTGTTGTAAAAATCTTTATGGCAACGGTCGAGCTATGTCTGCACACAATCACATTGCTATTTATGTATATAAATGTTAGCATGCATTCATGCCCAACACAATCAAACAGGCTTTTGTAGCACAACAAACCGTAGGCAAGGCGCGCCTAACGGTATGCTATGATACATACACTTGCACGGGCATGTGCAGTTTTTGGAAGTAACTCTAAGTTGGTTTCTGTGTGAAAAACCTTAGATAAAGTTCGTCACACAAGCGCTCACAGAAACTTAAATAACTGGTAATGCTTCAACATACCACCCACCCACTGACGCTTCGTACTCACTACCAATTCAATTTCCTATTGCAACTCCAAGGCTGGGTGTTTTGCCAGTTATGGTGCTGCAACAAATTTCTTTGCTCCACTAACGAGCTTCAATATTTGCACTTGAGAATTTAAGACAGCGCAGAGCAAATACAACGAAACTACAGATAACCTAAGAAGACGGAAAGAAACAAAATTCGAAAAGACGAATTGGCAAACTGAAGGTAGTGAATGCTGAAAGGGTACACATAAGATAGAGACAATGTCCAAAAGAAACTAGTTCTGCAGCATTCAATTTATCACGAAGAGGTGAAAAGCCGATGTAAAGTGGAGCAAGCAGCGCAGTCTTTTTAGTCGCACAAGCCGTCTTGTAAAAACATTAAAAAGGCCCTAGGTATTTCAACTCGATGCCGAAATTTTCAACATTAACTAAATCGCTTAATTATTCAACTTTTTCAAAAAATTCTTCAGTTTAGTTCTTATTCTTTTCAAGATTACAAATAAATTATTTTTTAGAAACATTTACGGCAATGTCTAAGGTACTTGGACCACTTCCATACCAAGTGGTCTCACCACACTGAACTAGTAAAGTTACTGCGGGGTATTTACTTACGGAGAGCAAATAGAAAAGCGGAAATCGAAAACAGGCGACCCATTTGAACGCTAAGCCAATATAAATATACGATTACATGAACGTATATGTCAAACACAGACGTCGTAAAAGTAGTCTGACCTCGATAAAAAATTTAAGAAATTTTGCTAAAACTCGTAGGTGCGGTTTAATATACCAAAAATGTTTTTCAGCAAAAAATATGTATTGCAATTCACTCAGTTAAAGAGGGAATGTAAGTATAAGTGTAGGGACTTTCAAGTTAGAACTTATTTTTAAATTCAAATTAAGCTCATATTTCGAAGAGGAATTCATTTTTTGATATTTAGTGGCATGCACTGGCGAGCATAAAGGCTGCATGGTAATTTTTTTAGCATTCGCTATGTTTTTTTGTTAGATTTTTGAAGTGAAAACTTCTTTAGAATCGTTGGGAGTGATTTGAGACTCGATGAAACGAAAAAGCGACACTAAGAAGAGACATACATATAGATCTTATAGTATATAAGCTGCTAGAGAATGAGATAGAACACAGTTATACAGCGTTCCCTATTCTCTGTCTCCTCTTTGTGTACGTATATGTGTGTGGCTGCGTACTGCTGAGCCACGCTAGTATAGTAAGTATTGTAGTATGTATACTACACTGCCTATTACTTGCTTTGGTGTTTAGTTCAAACGTCATACGTATGTATGTTTGTATGTATGCTAGTACGTATGTGTGCGCGCCTGCGTATTACGGAGCCACGGAGAGCGAGAAGGCATTATGTATACCTATACTACACTACCTAATACTTGCTTAGACCAAGCGTCCTACGAATGTTTGTGTGTATGTTAGTACGTCTGTGTAATATACGCGTTACGACGCTCATAATAGCTACCGCGTGTGCTGTATTGCGTCTGTATTTTTATATTCGTAAATATTTTCATTTTTAAATATTTACCGCAATTATGCCGAAAAATAATACAGAAAGAGTCGTGAATATCGACAGAAAAAACAATCGCACTGAATCGACAACACGATCAAAAGCAACAATTGACGCGGTATTTCAAAGATATGTTGACAACATCGAAACCAAAGCATTTGTATCATATTTTAGCTATCATAAGCCACTCGTATCATTTGTTGAAATTGAAAACATTGAGGATGAATAATAATAAAATGAAGAAAATAAAATATGAACTTTATAGCAATATTATAATGAACCTATAATTATCCCGTTCCTAATGCTGCTTTCGTCTCATTCTCTCTCAGTTTGTTTTACGGAAGGTTTCACTTCTATCGCGTCTAACCTCTAGACTGGTATTTTTTTTTTAGTTTTTACAAATCGTATTAGTATTGTGTGAGCTTAACCAAACCATATAAATCACACTTTCAAACTTTATGAAAATACAATAAATTTCCATCTAAATTTTAGACTTTTTAATCCGTATTTTTAGAATATTTTTGGCTCCGAGGAAAAGATACTCGAACGCACTAGTAAAGGATATAAATATATGTATTTTAAGCGGGAGTCTACGCAATAAGAAATGCGCTCACTCTAACCCTGAACGCAACTGCAACAACAGAAGCATAGCTACTAGGGCGGGTCGATTTAAAAATCGCTCATTGCTCTGTGAAAATCGTATTCTAGAGATAAAAATAAGAAACTTTGCCGAAGGAACCATACCTCTAAAACGAATTCTGATGTCCTCCAATTTGGGTCGAACGAAAAATCCCACTTTGACCCATTTAGAGTGATCCAATCGAGTCCAAATGTAAGACCGACCCCCACTAACTTTGGACGGCCGATCCACCCATGCCAGTGGCACACCCCCTGGAACTCCCTTGGGGGGTTCCCCATACAATAATTTCAAAATATCACCATATTTGGCCTTTACATGAGAAAAGAAACTAAAAAGTTCGACCCAAATTGGGGATAATCAGAATTCCTTTTAGAGATATGGTTCCTTCGGCAAAGGAATGTTTTGGACACCAGCTTTAAATTGATGAAACTTCCTGCAAATATCGATTGAGTATTTCTCAAGCAAGGCGCCACAACTCGTCATTCTGCTAGAGAAACGAACTAAATTTGAGTAAATTTGATACAAAATTGTAAGACCAAGGCGGACCGCCGCAAACGAGTGGGTTGACTACCATTCGGTAGTGCCCGGCTTTGAAACCCCGAGCATGAAACAGGAGTTGGGAGAAAAGGTTTTTTCTAATAGCGATCACTCTTCGGCAGACAATGGCAAGCCTTCGAATGTAGTTCTGCCATGGAAAAGCTTCTAATGAAAGCCAACCGCCGTTCAGAGGCGGCATTAAATTGTAGGTCACCCTATTTGAGGAACAACATAAAGACGCCCATCACAAATAGGATATGTTTATGTTTTTTTTTAAACGGAGGTGCATCAATGAACAAAAAAATTATATCAATTTTGAAGTAATCTATGATATTAAAGCTAAGTAAGAAAATTCTGAATTTGCAAATATTAATAAAAAAAGTGCACACATGAATGTATAAGCGTTGAGTACGATGGCAAAGAGAAAATGTCTTAAATTCAACTAAAAAATATATATATTTAAGCACTTGTATCAATGCCGTAAGGGGAGCAAATAAAACTGAAATTTTTCAAATGACACAAATAGTTTCGTTTGTTTTTTTGCTAATCAAAGCTAAAGTTTCAATTTTTTATTATTCGTAATATGTCGGACAGCTGTCCTTATCAAAATGGCAACCTTTTTTTAAGATACTTATCTGGTTCACATAAATACCAAGCGCCGAATCGATAGACATTATTTTGTAGAACTTTACATACATACATACATTCATATTTATATTATATATGTATATGTGAAAACATATTTTGTGCAGATATACAAGTAGTTACCAAAAAATAGCAGCTCTTAAATCGATTGCCCAAGTATTACACTCGAATAGTCGGTGACATTTTCATGTCGTATCTTATTACCGCTTGTTAGTTTTATACTGAGCCACTATCGCCAGTAGCGAATTTTTTATATTTTCTCTCATACGATAAAATATCTATTTTTTGTGTCATAAAAATAAATTTATTTATGACACAATCATTTGCTTGGCATCTGACCATTTCAATGAGGTTTCAAGTACTTACCACCAATACACACAAAGATGTGTTGTAACTAAATAAACCCTGCAGGAAATTAAATATCTTCATAACAACAACAGTTACAATAGAACAATGGTGCTTGGCAGGTATTTGAAATACTTTTCTCCGCCAATTTATAATATGCAACTTCACTTCGTCCCGCAAAAAGCAGGGAAAACCCGTTTTCTTTAACTTCAGTGTGTATTAGTATGAGTAGAAAATACCTCTGTTGGTACGCCAGGCACTTGTATGTATCTAGTATATGTCGTATATTTTTTTTATATAACTGGCGCTTATAACTTTTGTTTAGGTATCTGGCCGAGATTCTCCTCCTTCCACTGCAATTTGTGAGGCCCACGTTGATGTTGTTCCACAATGTAAAATGGTTTTTACTGGAGGTCTTTTTTTATGTAGTAGTAGAAGTACACCTGGATATTTGCCATCGCCTGCTGAGAAGAGACATCTAATAGAAAAACATTATTCTTTCATGCATATGAAGTCTCACGACCACAGCAGACCTCAATTATTAGACTAGCCAATTATTAGCCACGCACAAATAACTCGACGAGGGAAATGGTCATGCATTTAACGTATATCTGCTTTAAAATAAACCATTTGCAGGTTTTATGCGTGAGCCAAATGCAGCTGTAACTTGTACTTTTTTTGAGCATATTTACTGGTATACTAAGAAAACTCTCCAAAGGTTGTGATTTTTAGCAAAGTTGTCATTGACAGTTCACAATCAGTCAGCGGTCAATTCACAATCTGCCGACTCTGAAGAATTGTCATCAGGAAGTAAACTGTATTAAAAGTTTTATTAATTTTTAAATATTATTTTTTTTTATTATTAAGAAGTAAGAAGTATGGAAAGAAGAGGGCAGGCAAGACATCACGTTGAGTTATAAAGGCGAGCAACAATGGCTTTTTTCGTATACATAGTAAAATTGGGCCAAAATAAGGAGCTGCATAGATGAATTTTGCTAAAATTGTGTTTCGTAGGGGACTAGAGTACTCTGAGCCCACAAACCAGATTTATTTTTTCACAGCTTTTACTTACTCAATGGTTCAATGTATTCTCGATATGATTATGAAAAACCACTCGAATTAATTTCCAGAAGCTTTTGCTTTTCAATATAGTCCCCGACAACCTCAAACACTCGTTATATCTTGAAATTAACTTTTCAATGTTCACTAAAGGATATACTTTATCCTTTTCTCAAAAATAGAGACTATATAAAATGAACCCCCTCAATATAACCTGGAACTCGCCAACCATATGACCGAAGTCATGCTGCTGACACGAGGTCACATGCCACTCGAGGTCAGCATGCAAATAGGCGACACGTCCCTTGACCCAAAAAGCCGTGAAATACCCAGCTATTCAGCTTGACTGCAGGCTTACTTTCTGGGGAGAGATGCCAAACCATGCTGCGGTGGCAAAGCCAATGGTGTACTGAACCGAGTGGCATGTGGCTGGCGAAACTCGTTCATCAATAGACAGATGGGTCCAAAGGAACTTTAAGAAGGCGAATAATTTCTTAACAGAGTTCCTTTCGGACATTGGGTACTTCCGGAGATACCTATACCGCATGTGCAAGGTAAGCGATCGCAAGTGCATATACTGCGAAGCGGCGAGCAATGACGCTGAACACACGTTTTTTAGTTGTGACAGATGGCTCGCGGAAAGAGATGCTCTGAGGAAGCATATTGGCGACATCGTGCTGAGCAAAATAATCAGCAAAAAGGTCGAATGCTGGAACGCGGTAATGAGATTCATCGAGGACCTCCTACGGCAAAAAAGATAAACCTTGACACAGTGCAACCAAGTGAAGCCTCACAGACAGAGCATGAAAACTGGCTACAAGTACGTTGGACCCAGACGCGGGTGAATAGAATTGGTTCTTCATGAATACCGTTCTGGGCCCTCACGAAGTAATGCAGAAAGCAGTTGCGGGAGGGTGCCGCCACACTACTGAAATCAGTAGACGATGACGGTCGCTGTAAGTGCGGAGGCATTTTGAACCCTACTTCACCCACCAAAAACAAAAAATATGTAAGTTTATGAGCCTGATGCCAAATAAGACATATTGACAATTATTGGAAAGAAATTTCATACATCTTTTTTCTAATAAAGAGTTTAACTTTTTTCTAAACAGATTTTTAATCAAAAAGAAAACCTTACTTTACTAATTTGTGCATTAATAAGGGGTTCTATAGACATATGACAGATGATTGTGTGACAATATTAGATGGTAGATAACTAAAGCTTTGCCACAATTGTACGTGGCGCCAAACCTGGAATAAAGTTTTTGTATTGCAGTTGTGCTCTGCGGGTATTTTTTCTTCAAATTTTCTTTAGTTTTTTTTCCTTTTGTTTTAGTGCTATGCTTTTGTTCATAGAAGCAAAGGTGCTGTTGGTGATATTTTATTAAAATCTCCAAATCTATCGCAAATGTTCCTTTCATTTGTTGTGAGACATTCTTGAAGTAAGAAAACTGAATTGTAGTTTTCTTTAGAAATCATTTATAAGTTTGGTCACGCATTTTAAAACAAATTGACAATTATTTTTTTACAAAATAATGTTGGCGACAAGGCTTTGCCAGCGCAAATGCACCAACGTAATAGGTGGATAGATAGGGTGGCTGTCGCAATGACACTTTTAGATCTGTCGTAGATTTATTGTGATACAAGTGGAACTCATCCTTACACTATGCGATCCTTTTTGAACCATAATATAGGTTCCAGAAACAAGCAAAGCTTTATTAGTTTTAGATGCGCTATATCCGCTACATCGAAGCCACCATCTGACTAAGCCTTCACACTCACATACGTGCTGTCCTCTTCTGTATTGTAGCAGCTTCCACAATAAGCATAGTATGGGACTCTCAGTCTTCTCGTATGTTTACCTATGACAATGACCAGTTATTACACCTATCTGGGTTCTTGTATTATCTATATTGAGTGTTAGCAGGCATTTTGAACGACCACTGTTGAGTTTCAGCCATGTTAATTTACTTAATTCGCATGTTGTTAGGCTTTGCCAATTTTTATTGACTATTTTAATAATTTCTCTGCCTATCAGTAATCTACAAATGGCAACGGGCATAGATATCAACGTTTTATCCAATTGGATATCAAGAGTTGTGTGAAATCGAGCAAGTTCAACTGCTTTCCAGTTTCTGCTATATTCCTGGGGTCTGGCACCCAGATAAAGTGTAGTTTGTAGTATTGAGGTACGTCATTTTGAAGTTTAAAGCATTCTATGACTGTTTTTGACGAGTGTGTTTGTGATTCTATCGCTTTATGAAGACTGCATTTGTGTTCAGCGCTGTAAGTCCCTCTTTTATAGGACTGGCTTTCACCTGAAATACTTTGGAATGATCAGGTAGGTACGCGAAATGATTGGTTGACCATAAGTTTGTCAGAGTAAGCCCCTCCACCTACGTTGTTATCTAGTTTTGAGCCATCTGTATAGATGTTTATATCATTTTCGTTAACAATAAGTCCGTTATCCCATTCATCTTTCGAAGGTAACGCCGTGATGAAGGATTTATTTAATTTGATATCCTTGGTCTTACAGAAATCCATCGTACCAGGAATGCAGGAGAGTTTTTCTGAAATTTATGAGTGCCCTCTACGGTTGGTTCTGAGTAGATCGACTTCTCTTAATCTGAGAGCTGGCTTGGCAGCTGTTTGCTTGCTGAATTGCTCTATAGGTAATTGGTTGAGCATAACGTTTAGTGCCTCTGTAGGAACCAGCGTAATAAGTTTTTAATATTTGGCGTTCATCACAACAGTTTTTCTTTTTTTGCTGACTGTTTTAAAAAGTTACTGTCAAGTTTGGCTTTCAACCGATCAAGCAATTTTTGTCTTTCATCATTTGTGTATCATTCAAAATCTATTTTGCATAAAAAGTAATGTCGGCTTATGTCAAATTTGTTGCCAACCGCAGCCAACTTCATGTAAATCGTTTGACAGGTTAAAAAGTTACGCGCCTTTTATTGACAGTATGTTACGTGCTTGTGTCGTAAAAATACAATGGAGCAAAGAGCAAATATTAAATTCTGTGTTAAACTTGGAAAAACATATAGTGAGACGTACGAATTGATGAAAAAAGTTAATGGTGATGATTGTTTAGCTCGTTCAAATGTATATAATTGGTTTAAACGATTTAAAAATGGTCGTGAAGATTTGAATGATGATAAAAGACCTGGTCGTCCAGAAGCAAGTAATCGTGCTGAATTGGTGGAAAAAGTCCGCGAAATCATTGCTGTTGACGGAAATTTCACTGTAAGAATGGTGGTTGAAGAATTAAATTCATCTACCGGTACGATTTGGAAAATTTTAACTGACGATTTAGGTAAAAGAAAGGTTTGTGCACGCTTTGTTCCACACCAATTAAATGAAGATCAAAAAATCGCTCGTATAGAACATTGTAAAGACATCATTTCAACAGCTGAAAACGATCCAGATTTTCTTGATTCGATCATAACTGGTGACGAAACATGGTGCTTCAAATATGACCCTGAAACTAAGCGTCAATCTGCAGAATGGAAGACGAAAGGGGAGCCAAAAGCAAAAGAAATTGCGTTTTCAGAAGTCAAGAATCAAAACAATGTTGATCACGTTCTACGATTCCAAGGGTATTGTACACAAGGAATTTGTTGCAGAAGGTCAAACTATTAATGGAGAATACTATTTACAAGTTTTATATCGTTTGTGGTCAAGAATTGTTCGTGTAATTCCTGAATATCCAGAGGGGAAACAGCTGTTTTTATTGCATGATAATGCACTACCTCACAAAACCAAAAATGTTCGTGAATTTTTGATGCAAAAACATATTTGTGTCATCGACCACCCTCCGTATTCTCCTGATCTATCACCATGCGACTATTTTCTGTTCCCTAAACTGAAAACTGCCATGAAAGGTGGGTTTTATGATGATATTCCAGCCATTCAAGCTGCCGTGACACAGGTCTTAAAGAACATTAGATGACATAAAAAAGTCCATGCAGAAATTGGTTGATCGTTCTGAACGTTGTATCGAGTTAAATGGAGACTATTTTGAATAAAAAATAACTTTCAAACACAGTACGATAAGTGTTTTATTATATAGGGTGTTTTTTTTAGAGATTAGGTTTTCAAGTTGGCACTACTTTTTTCGTAAATGGTCTTTTTGACAGCTGTCACTTGATTTATGCTCAGTTTGGTTTGCCATTTCATAATGAATAGACTTACACCTGAACAACGTTTGCAAATCATGCAAATTTATTACGAAAATAATGGTTCGGTTCGCGCGACGCATCGAAGAAAATTTTGTTCAGCGATGAAGCTCACTTTTGGTTGAATGGGTATCATTTTTAAAACATAATGTCAAACCCTTATCTTTATAATAAAGCTAAATTCTTGGACATAACATTAAATTATATACGTTTTATTTCATCTTGAAAACCTAACCTCTAAAAAAAACACCCTATACATCTGAAAATTTATGTTATTTATTGAACATACTGTGTATATGGAATATTTTATTTATTTAGAATAGTTTATATAACAAAAAAATTTATGTTTAATAAATAAAATAATAAAATATATAAATAAATAAAAATATAAATTAAATAAAAAATTGTGATATTTAAAAACAAAACAGCAATGGCGGTATAGATTTTTAAACGAGACACAAAGCTATTGCCGGTAAAGTATCTAGTTTGGGCAGAATTTATTCGAGTGATGAATAAAAGATTAATAAATTCTTTTTTTTCTGTCATTCCTAAATAAATAAGCAAACAATTTTAAATATTTTTATATTAACTTTATTTAATTTATTACTTTTGTCCATAAGCGATTTTTTATTCATATTGCAAATATTCATAAGTAACTTTTTTTATTATTGCCCTTCTAAGTTTAAGCAATTATTTGTCACAAAAAAATACATACGAGTATAATAGTTATTAATAATTTAACCGAATAATTTAACTGATGCTGAAAAAACATAGTCCAATTATTAATCATTACTATAAATAAGCATTATTAAACCGTTCCGTAAAAATGTATTATTTTCGTAAATGATTATATTTTCTGCATGGAAGGCTCTCAACAAAATTACAGCTGTTGAATTCAAACATAGCTGATGTATGTATGTATAATATACGAGTATGTATATATGAATATGTACTTGTTTTTATAGCTGAACACACACACGCATATGCGCAGAGCGATGGTGTGATTTTCCACTTTTATAATAATATTCTCATTTTTGCTTTTGTTTTTTCTCATATCTATGTCAACGTGTCTGGCTGCGTATCACTTTGCCTTCGAGTAAATCTCCGCTGCTTGCACATTGCAATCGCTGCAAATTTCAATACATTTTCACTACGTTTTATTGAGGGTTTCTGCTCTTGTCGCTTCAAGGGTGGTAACATTTGCTTCAATGGGTAAATCCGTATTATTTTCACTTGCACAACATTTATTTTATAATAATATGAATTTACAAAAATAAAAGGTAGAAATAAAAATTTACACTTTTTGAATTTTCCCACTTGACACGCTGCTATCGGTGCATATAAAAGGAGATTTAAAAAAATGGGAAAAATATCTGCGAGTTTGTTTTACACAATTTATAATAAGCAGGTGTTCATTAATTGCACTGCAAAACGCATTTTTTCTACCACTGTTGGGTCCTGCATTGTAAAGGCAATTGAAGTACCCAGCCTTCAGCTATTTTTGAAGGTTTTATCCTGTTTCCGGAGATATTCTTTGAAAGTGAATATGGCTACTGCCCACATACTGAGAATGGACACAAAGACTGAAAATTGACAGTTCAGTTTAGTACCAGAACGTGAGGCGGCACACGCTCGACTTTAAGTCTTGTAACCTTTTTTCCTAATTTTTTTTTCTAAATTCACTCTAAACAAAAATCTAGCAGCATTATATTATTTCTGAATAAATCAAATGTACTGGTTAGGGTTGTTTATTGAGACAGATTTCCTTATTATTGCGGTTGTCTTAGAGACGGCCTTACTTCCGGATCGAAATAGCGGTTTAAAATGGGATATGTTTAGTGATTTTCAACATCTGGGTTATGCAGACGATGTCTGCTTCCTGGCACACAAAATACTGGAATTCAACGGGATGGTTGAGTCCCTAGAGAAACGTGCAATCACTACAGGCTTACAAATTAACTGCGGCAAACCCAAATCTTTAAGTGTATCTATCAACTGCAAATATTTCGGGTACTACAATGGAATGAGTTAAGCAATTTACATAATTTAGCAGCGAGGTTGCAGCTTCTGATGGTACGGTTGAAGATGTCAGATCTCGAATTAGCCAAGCAAGGGCCGCCTTCGGTATATTCCCTTCCTCAACGCTCACACAAAACTGAATTTTCTCGAATCCAAAGTGGTTGTGGACTTGCTTTTTGGCCTGACGCAGTAGCCTATTCTGATTTACTAAAAAAATGCAAATGCAGTCGAAATGCTCATGAAACCCCAAAAATGAAGGTAGATTAGTCATATAATGTAAAGACAAAAAATGCATTTGAAAAGCATTGGAGTGGAATCCTCTTGTCGCAAGCCTGGTACACCAAGAGGAAGTGGAAGGCGAGCAATCGAACAGGAGGCTTGAAGCACCGGGAACAGCTGAAGCGAATTAAAGAATATTGCCAAGAATCGCACAAAATTACGCCTAGGATGGTTGATGTCCTATGTCCCACGAAGGATTGAGGGGCGTAAGAAAGAAATTAATAATACCCATTCTTGACAAGACAAAAAAAGTGTTGGTATTTCGTCTACAAAAAACCTTTTAGCATTTGAAAACTAGACGTAGATACTCAAAACGTGTCCAAAAATTTTACGCAGTCGGATGAACGACTTAAAAGTATGTAAACTGCAAACAACCAAACAGACTTTAATTTATTTACAAGTACAGAATGTTTTTTTAGCTGACTGAGAACTGTCAATATCGATAACTATGGTTTGACTGCTGAGAAGCGCAGATTGGGCTGACATTTCTGTTTAGTAAGGTTTAGCAAGAATAGGAAGAAGAATGTTTGGCAAGTCATCATGAATCGTTTAACCACCCCAGAACAACACTTTCAAATTGTGGAAATTTACTTTGAAATAAATAAATCTGTTTGCGAAGTACATAGAGTGAAGTGTTGAAGAAGACGCCGAAATGTCGATTCGTTGTCGTTCTCAACTTGTTGAACTTTCTCCTTCGACTATGTGAAAATGTTTAAGTGATGACCTTGGCTTACGTTCTTATTAAGTAAAATGTATTCATAAATTGAAGCCAAATGACTTCATTTGTGTAACATTTTTGCTGATTGGGCTCACTTAGATTTGATATTCAGATTTATTGGAAAAAGTATTCAAAATTTGGACTGATCGAATTGACCATGTAGCTCGCAACCTCGGCGGACATATGCCGGATACCATATTTAGAAAAAAAATGTCATGGAATTATTTACCAGATTAAAAAACATTCATTCCAACAATATTTTTGTTATTTTCTGTGTCATAATTTTACGTTTTCAAGCCGTTACAAAACACCTTTTATAAGATATGATTTGTTAAAAATTTTAGATCTCTAGCTTCGTAGAAAGTAAATAATACATAGAGTGTCTGTCGTGTGCACAATGGCCGGCTCTTCGACCTAAAATATATTTTGTGTTCAGTAGAAATTAAGGTTGATTTCGAAATTCTGAACAATCATACCCAAACATACCGCAATTTAATATAAAAAAAAACTATAGAAAAACTATAATAATTCTGTCTGATTTTAAGTACTGTCAGCTTTTTAAATATTCGAAGCATTTTTATGTATGCAGTTTTTAATTTTATTTCATGTAATTCTTTTTAAACAGGTTCCCATTTAACCACCTTTTCTACTTGTATTTCATGTACAAACTGGTGGTAGTTGCAAATAAGAAATAAATTAATATTAATTACATATAATTTTACTCCAGAAAAAGTGGTTAAATCGTGATAAACCCGATTTATTTTATTTGCAATTTTATGCTTAAACTCCCTCAATTATATTGCAATACTATGTTTTTTCCATTGAGATCTTTTAATAAAAATATATATACCTGTATATATATATATCTGTTCAATAAAAGCAATTGATGCATCCTTTAATATTTTTTTCACAAAGGCGACCATAAGCTTTTTCGTGCATTCCAAAAAACCATATTTTTTTCGCTCTTGAAAACTAGAAATAATAAAATAAATATCTCTAGTTTATGAATGCTCGCTGTTTCGGTAATTCATTCATTATGCCCCACAGAGTTCTACATAATTTAATGGGCTCGTTATTCCTTAAAAACCAGATGTAAATTACATTTCTAATACATTGCATTGGCGCTGCCACTGCCAGCACTAATTTCTACAGCTGTCGATTTTACTCTATTATGCGGACATTCACGCTATGCTGTGCATGCAAGTGCTATCCGTGTGAATGTAATTGTAATTAATGTAATTTTGAAGAGAAAACTTTCTCATAGTGGAAAGGAGGCCTGTGAGCATATGTGGAATATATGTAATCGTATGTATGTGCATATGTGTTAGTGCATGCTTGTTGATTAATGACAAATTGGAGCTAGGCGTCGAAATTCAAATATGGCGATTTGTTTGTGTTTTCACATAAGTTGCATTTTTTGCTACCGAGTGATAAACAAAGAAAGAGTAGAGTAGGGAGAGTTGCATATAAAGCAACAATAAAAATCCACTACTACGCTATTTTATACAAAGTACATATGGGACAACACATTTAAAACTCCTACTACTAAGCGGAAAATTATTATTATTATAAAAACAATTTGTTCTTATGTTTCGTATTTTTTAAAGTATATAAGATGATGAGTTTGGTTTTCAATTGCTAAACCTGTGCTGGGATTTTTCAATTTTTTAAGGTTTTGATATTTGATTTGACTTAATTAGGGCATTTTAAGTCCAACCGTGGCACCCGTTTTGCAGACTATTTGCAGTTGAATATTTGCTCAATTTTTCACTTGTTTGTCAATAACTTCTTCAGTTTTAAAGTTATTTTACAAAAATTTTGCACGTGACTGTTTTTTTTTTAATATTACCTTAACTATTTTTGAAAATTTTCGAAATCAATTTACTATAAGACACAGCTCCCATACAACTAATTTTTCAGAAATGTGTTTTTGCGTTATAACTCCTCCAATACATGGCTATGAGTGCAGTTTCAAACTTAAAGCCATTTTGCGGCGTTGACTCTACTGATTTCGAATGCTTAAAAAGATGGTAAGCCAAGGCCAATCTCATATATTTTTATGTTTTTTGTAATTTATTGACTGAAATGTAATAATTATTTTTATTTTCGTTAACACTTTGTATTATACTTTTACTTACACTTATGCTTATACTTGTACTTATACTTATACTTATACTTATACTTATACTTATACTGATACTTATACTTATACTTATACTTATACTTATACTTATACTTATACTTATACTTATGCTTATACTTATACTTATACTTATACTTATACTTATACTTATACTTATACTTATACTTATACTTATACTTATACTTATACTTATACTTATACTTATACTTATACTTATACTTATACTTATACTTATACTTATACTTATACTTATACTTATACTTATACTTATACTTATACTTATACTTATACTTATACTTATACTTATACTTATACTTATACTTATACTTATACTTATACTTATACTTATACTTATACTTATACTTATACTTATACTTATACTTATACTTATACTTATACTTATACTTATACTTATACTTATACTTATACTTATACTTATACTTATACTTATACTTATACTTATACTTATACTTATACTTATACTTATACTTATACTTATACTTATACTTATACTTATACTTATACTTATACTTATACTTACACTTATACTTATACTTTTTTTATGGTATAATATTAATATCATTTTATTATAATAAGAAATACTATTCAATTAATTAAAAAATTAATAACTAATAATAAATATATTGAGCGGACACCTCTCTTGGGCTGACAAAAGATAACTGAAATAAGGGTCAAAACACTGAAAAAAGAGTCAACAAAAATATGAGCCATTAAATTTTATTATAGAAAAGAAAATATTAAATCCAATATTCATTATTCAATATTCAACACAGCTTTTCCTCTTTCATAACTGCTATACCGCGTTATTAGTTCTTTTTTGTTTTGTCACAATTTGGCGCACAGTTGCGTGCAACTAAAAATTATTTCCTAATAATTCGTGTGTATAAGTAATGTTTCTATTTGCTACGGTTACCACTGTAATCAAATGGGTTTATGCTTAACTATTATTCGGTTAAACGGAGAGGAAAAGCACTGTGGTCATAAAAAACAATTGATAGTAAAACAATTTTCCAGTAGCAGTCGCCTATCGCACAATGTGACATTTCAACGATGTAGTTATAGAAAATTTATTAAAACAAATGAGCTGAATTGCTTTATTTTTGCAGATATAATTTAATATAAAAATAGCCCACTGTTATGAAAATGAACATTTAATAAAAAAATTAAAAAAAAATTAAAAATATTAATAAAATAAATTTTTAAAATTAAAATTTTTTTTTTTTAATATTTAAAAGCAAAATTAAAGCAAAGTACTTTTCGTAAAATTGTTCGTTATGAAAATGTTTCGTGCAATTCAATTTGCTTCTTGTGAATTTAAATTTTTTCCCACGCGTTTTTTTAGGGCAGCGACTTAATTAGTGACCAAATATAATATTTACAAACCACTTGAAAATATTCTTTGAAAAGCGATGTCGTTTCTTCTTAATAACCTCGTCCAAGCATAAAGAATTTGTTGTTGTGAAAAAAGATTAATTCAGCGTTATTTAAATTTAAAGTTACCTTTAGCAAAAAACTGGATTCATCTAGGAACAACTTTTCGCATGTGTGCGCGCCTAGAAAAAAAATGATTCAATAGAAATGGTTGTACAAATATTAAGCCAAAAAATCAAGGAACCTAAGGCCTCAAGTTCGACTAGATTTCGTTCGTTTTTATGAAATAACATAGTATGTTTTAGAAGTAGTAAATCACTCCACATTGTCAGCCCCTATTTGGCTCTCAATCGAAACAAAAATTTCAACTTTCTGCTTCAAACTAAGTGGAACAAATCGGCAAGGCTTTGCGTCCTTTACGCGAATTTGGTGAAGTGACATCCTGAACTTTCTGTCATCGTCGCAGCACAATCCTATACCTCAAATAGGGTACGAGCTTCATCACAAAAGCATTTCGAAGTTAGTAGTTTCAAATCTAAAAAAAAACCAATTGCTGTAACTCACGTTGGCAATGCAAAGCCAGGCGAATTTGCATTTGCAGTGGAAATGAAATTAAAATAACATCGAAAAAGAGAGTCCCTGAAAATGTGAGCTTCTTGTCATGCTTTGCTCCTAAACTAAATAAATAGTCTGGAAAAAGCAAATTACCACGACTCGTCCAATGGCGCTCCCACGGCAGTCGGTTCTACGTTACTGGAATAACACTATTCGTCCAATGACTGCCACTCCAGCAGCATTCCCCGTACATGAATGTTCATGATGCTACAACAACAACAACTCATCCGGTGACTCTCAAAATGTTTCTTTTTTACTTCTATAATTTTTTTGTCATTAAAATACAAAAATAACAACTTTCCTTATCTCAAGAGGCGTTTTATTATGTGTTCACTTAAAAACAAATCATTCCGCCTATTTAGACTATCAAGATATCACTGCCTAGTTAATTGATTCTACGCAAGCTGGAATTGCTTAGACTTTCTTCTTATTTAGAATATTTTTATATTAAACTGATATTCCTCAAATACAAAATTATTTTTCCGAAATGTTTTAAGAAAGCTAAATTTTATGACTTTAACTTATAATTGATACATTTAATGAACAAAAACGTAAAGTAAAAATTTGGCGCACCTACAATGCCGAATTATTACACTACATATCGGATGATCAATCAATGGAAAACCACTGATTGATTTACTGCCATGAAAAATCTGCTCACACAACAATTTGGGAAAGCTTCGTGCGTTATGTATTCATAAAACTCTTTAGTTAAGCTTTAAAAAACCAAGTGAATTTAAAAAGAAAATAAACCAATATAAAAAAAAAAAAAATACTTAAAATATTTTCGCAATTTTTTTTAATGAGAATTGTTAGTACAATTTAATTTGCTTTCTGTATATTTCACTTTACCTTTCCCCGCGTTTTTTTAGCAAACTTTACTTTTTTACCAAAACTTAATAGCCTGAACTTGTTTCAACTCTAATTTTAAATTAAATTAGTGAACGGAAATTAATTATTTATTTTAGTGAAATTATTTATGATGCATTAAATTGCAAGAAAAACGCAATTGTTGTTGTTGTTTACTTTTCCGTGGAAATATGTATGTACATATTTGCCCTAATCACCATTAAATTCGCAACCCTGCGGCTTCTTCTCATATACACCCCGGTGAAAATTATAAACACACCACTATTTTTTATAAAAATTAGTTCTTATTACAATAAAAACCATATACCGCATATTTTTGAACTTTGTAAAATATGTAAATTTTTTTCAAAATTTCATCACAAATTCAACTTTTTAACCAGCATTTTTAAAACTTTTCTGGGTATGCATTTTTAGAGCGCATTGAATTTTATTATAACAAAGTGCAAGTTTGAAGTGGCATCCCTTTATTTTTATAATTTTTTTTTTGTTTTTGGTGGTGGCTTTACGTCCATATGAAAATTTGGAAGATGTTTAATTTTTGCAAATTGCGTCATATGTGAATCATATTTGGCACTGGTAAACCAGACAACTGCAGTACGCAAACAATCAACGGAGTGCGGAAAGATCAAAATAAAGATTTCCATCCCTCAAAATATAATTTTTTTTATTTAGTAAAAAGTTATTCAAAAACAAAATTGATGAATAATTGAGAGTATGGAGAGATCGCGTAAACACTTCAAGGAAAAAATTTTTAGAAACCTAGACTATTTTATAATTACATGAAATTCTCACTTTGTAGTACAAGATATGCAGTTTCGTAGCATTTTGAACTTTGGCCAGTTTCAAGTAACTAAAAATTGGCGTTGATTTTTGATATTTGACACTTTTGTGCATTTTCTTCTACATAAATGATGCTAGAAACTTTGTTTATATGGAGAAAACTATCAAGATCGCTAACAAAAACAAATTACCAAAAATCAATGTCATTTTCGAGCTACCTTTAGTAGGTTATTTATGGATTATAAACTTGCATATGCGGAACAATTTTAAAAATTCGGATTAAAAAATTGAAAGGTTTCGTGAAATTTTGAAAAATTTCGGACAACTATAATTATAAATTATAAAACAAATGGTTTATAATTTTGCAACGGGATGTATATGCGAAGAAATCGTACGTGTAAGTGTATCGTAAGTATATTTTAAAAATTGTTAATCCAACTCTATCAAGCTTCTTCAGATCTTTTTACTTTATTGAAACATCAGTTTTTACTTCGAAAGCTAATTTATTTTGAAAAGTTTCTTTCTATTTTTTTCTTATCTCTCGAATACTTGGAAACGTATTATAAACTTAGCTGTCAATATGTTGTAAACGTATAATTTTGTACTGAAAATGTATACACCATTGTACAGTGGCAACAATTTCCCCATCGCTTTGCCGTTGAAAGGGTAATGATTAATAAGCAAATCATGCTAAATAGTTAAAAAATATAAATTAGTTGATGTGAAAACACGTAAATCGATTCAAGGCACAATCTATGCCAACTCACATCGTATGGGCAGGTGTGATTAATATTGCTGTACTTTTCAAGACCCGATACCTGATAGACACGCATGGCCACAAATTTCCGACGTTTGTTACGGAAGAAGTCACACCAATCGATTTTATAGTCCAGGATGGATTGGCGATTCTCATAGCCGCGCTTCACAATGGATCCTACTACCTTTTGAACGATTTTTATTTATAATTATTTTTTCTTTAATTTTGATTAATTAACGCTAATCCCATGTCGTTCGATTTGACACCTTAATTCTATATCGATAGGTCTGAGCTTATTTCTACCTTATCGCCAACAGAAAATTAGAAAAAATTCATAAAGAATTTTCTAAGCCTTAACTAAACATATCCGAAGAGATTTTTCAAACATTTTTTATTTTAATAATATTTTATCATAAGCGAATGGTATGAAACATGCACTGCGCAGTAGTTTCATAAAAAACGGACCGGACAAGAACGACCATTGACATGAGATTAGGGTTAATAATGATTACAAAACAAAAACTCACCGTCCCATTATTTATTGGCCTTTGGTACAGAGAAATCGCTACGGTCACTTCAGAAACGTCACGACCCACATATTCCACTTTGCACTGCGTAAAATTTAGAGTCTGAGGCTGCACAGATTTGCAAACAACTTCAAGCGTTCTGATGATTCTTTCCTTAAAAATGAAATAGACTTTTTTCACCTGTACAGTGCAATATGATAAGCTGTGTATGTATGAGTAATACTGTAAGTTTGAGAACTAACATCTTTCACAGCCTTCAATTGCAATGCAGCAAAGTAGATGAAAATTATTTTCAAATTTCTGTATAACCTCAACATTTCGCAGTATTATACTTTCAGTACTTGCTTTTATACTCAAGGCAGAGCTATTGGCTACTGAATTTGTGTATTTTATTATTTATGAGTATTTTTTTCAATGGAAAGATGGTCCATAAATAATTATGCGCTTGCGTGTAAATAAAAATTAGTTTGTAATAATTCGTATGTAAAAGTAATTTCTTTATTTCCTATCTGCCATAGAATGCGTTTGTGCGTAAGTATTATTGTTATTATTATTATTATTTATTAGAGCATTATGAAATACCACCTTGCTCAAAAAGTGCCCAGATCAACCGCCAGGTGACGTTCTATGTCAACGGATTTGAGATCTGTTTTATTTTTTTGTTAGGTTCCCATATCTGTTATTAACATTCCAACCAAAATTTTATCGCCATCGCTTGAACTTTGTATACGTAACGCCGTCTTGACTAAATCTACTACTGCCGTGCTTCCGATTTTTTACAGTTTTAGAAATGGGTTTGAATTTGCAGCAGCGAATATGTATTAAATTTTACGTTAAATATGGGTTCTAGAATATAAAAACCTTAGAAATGTTGGAAAACTGTTTCGATGCTGTTATTTTCAAGAAAACAGCCACTTACGAGTGGTATGAACGCTGTTAGAAGAAATCGTGAGTCCATCGAGGATGACAAATGTGGTGGCAAGCCGTCGACATCAGAAGCTGATGAAAGCATCAATGAAGTGAAAGAAAAGTCATTCAATAAAAGTTGAAGGAACAAACTTGTATTTAGAATTTTCTGAACATACTCCGGGAACTTTTTGATCAGGGTGGTGTTACATTAACTAATAGAGCTCACTAGCTAGTAGGCCTAACTAGCTTGCTTTTTTTCTGACTGTGTTTTTGTTTTTAACATTTTACTACATTTCAGGTCGAAAAACATTAAATTCAAAAATTTTTCAAATTTTTTTTTTTTTAATGCTACTAATTAGACCGATGACTTTTATGAAGTGGAATATTTGGAATACATTATCTACGGTGAGATTTTCTAGGAGTTTGGAGGGCTGCGCAGAGCTGTAAGAAATTATTCGGTAGTGGTTAAGAAATATCAAATTATAGGAAATGTTTGCTTCTAACAGCGACAGCCTCTCGGTAGGCCTTACTGTGCATTACTGCCATGGAAAAGCGTCACGGAATACAAGCTGAAGAAGAAGCTCGGTCCAACACTTATCAGAAGATATACGCCCCTAAAATCACCCTATCGGAAGATTTATAACTTCTGCAAATGGCGTCGTACTTCATTAATATTTGACCATTGCCCATAAGCAGCTTCAGTATACAAACATGCATGAAGGTTAACATAAAGACTTACTTATCGAAAGCCTTGGAAAATTCCGTATAAACAGTATCAAGTTGAAGGCTACTATTGGGAAACGACGTACAAAAGCCTAAAAAAGAGCGAGATTAGTGACAGTTGACCTACCAGCCATAAAAACATGCTGATTACTTCATACATTACGTTTTATGGCGATGAATAACTTTTGTTTTACAATATGCTCAAAGAGCTTTGAAACCGTCGAAAGTTTTGAAATATGGCTTTAGTTTGCGATGGCGTTGTTATTCCCAGGTTTGAATATAGGTTTGATAGAGGCAGATTTTCAAGCATCTATCAATTGTCCACAAGCCAACGATTTATTATAAATTAGCAGAAGTGCATAGGCAAGAGCAAAACACTTTTTGACAAAAAAAGATGATAATCCATAATAAGCTATGAACTTTTGATGTGCTGAATACCATCCCAAATATCATCAAGAGTTAACTGGAGAGAACCAAAATTAACAGAATACTGCTTTTCTCTATATCAAAACAAATTGCTTCTGATGCAGGTTCAAAATTTGAACTGAAAAAGTCCGCACAAAGGTCAGCAGCCTCCTTGGTAGAGGAAGCGTAGTTTCCATTGAAGAAGACATCCCCGGGAATGCTAGAGTAGGACTTTCCAGATTTTATATAAAGCCAGAATTATTTAGGAGTCGTTTTAATTTCATCCTCAAGTACTCGCACAGAAATGTACTGTAGAACTTTACTTAAGTACTCAAATATTTTAGCGAAGCGCAAATATTTGAAACTATGAAACTTGGCATTACATAGTTTAAATTAAAAAACTGGTACCTCAAATTCTTCAGCTTTTTTTTTTAATTTTAGTTTACACCAAGGAACTTTATATCTCTTACTACAAGTGGATGGTATATATTTAAAAAATATCGTACCATTTAATTTCAAAAATATCGTAGCCAGTTGACAGATTAACACCAGCAAACAGAGAGCCCCAATCCAATATGGAAATTTCAGTATTGACAATACTAAAATTACATAGCTTAAAGCAGTATTGGTTGTACCAGTACAGTCACTTCCGGATAATAATTTTAATGATGTAATTTAAATTTTGAATTTTTTGAATATCATGCAATGTTCAACAAAGTTAGAGATAAAGACCATAACTATATTTTTATTTATATTGGTGGATCTGTGGGTCTAAAATAAATCAAAGCACATCATATGGCATAACCTAAGAAATGAAACTATAAAAATATTAAATATATATACATGGACGACTAGACGTTATAAAACTCAAACGTCTGCGGCTAGTACACTCGAAAATAACAGAAGCCCTAGGCACTGTACCTGCAACACAGATATGAGCCGTTTTCTTTGAAAGTGGTATAAGTCCATTTTGACAAAAAATTAGTCAATGATAAAAAAATCAATTTACAATCAACTTTTTATTTATAAATTTTTTCCAAAAAAAATCTGTTAAAATTTTCATTGTATTTATCATGAACTAATTTTTTGTCAAAATGGACTTACACACACTACTTTCAAAGAAAACGGCTCATAGCTGCTCTTCTTCTCTTAAGCTGCCTACTGCCCTGTAAAGAACGAATATTTACTAACACAATTTCACACCTGTCAGCCCCTTCTGTTGAATCAATATTCCCAATAAGTAAATTCAGCAAAATAACCAATCCTTATCACAGGATCTTAAATAAAATGTGTCTGCATTTAAGAACTCAAATTATCTTTGAGACTAAGGTAACCTGGGCGGCATACTCCTTCCAACCCTACAAGTCAGGAGGACCGGACGGAAATATACCAATGATGCTGCAGCAGTCAATAGAGAATATTAATATCTTTAGGGAATAGCTATATTCAGGGTATATCCCTAACTCATGGAGGAAGCTCAGAGTTGTCTTTATTCCCAAAGCAAGGAAACTGGGCCATAATACTGCGAAAGATTTGAGACGTATTAGTCTCACTTCGTTTTTACTCAAAACATTAGAAAGGCTGGCTGATCTACACATCAAGACCACTCTTAATATCGATAACTTCAGCAATGCACAACATGCTTACCAGGGGGTAAGTATCTAAAAACAATATTGCGCGAAGTTGTTGGAACAATAAATAAAACTCCTAAAAATAAGAAATTTACTATAACTGCTTTTCTAGATATCGAAGGAGCGTTCAACAATGTTGAGGCGCAGTCGATAAATTCAGCGTTGACGAACATAGGTATGAACGAAAAGATTATTCGATAATAGGCAATATGATATCTAACAGAGTAATCACCGCGAACTTGGGCATCACTAGTCTAGGAAAAACAGTTACCTCACAGAGGAACCTCACAGGGGGTGTTATCTCGCCGCTACTGTGGAACCTAGTTTTAAATGAAATGCTTATTACCATGAGCAAGAAAAGAATCAAAATGGTTGCTTATGCGTACGATGTAGTCATCCTGATGACAGGGAAGTTTCTCTCGACTATCAGAGTTTAGGGAACTATCTAAGTGGGCGACCTCAAACGGTGTAATGGTTCACCCAGCCAAGACCGAATTAGTTCTGTTGACTAAAAGATATAAGATACCGAGTTTTCTGTTACCTTCTATAGATAGAGTAACACTAACCCTATCAAACGAAGCCAAGTACCTTCGTATAATTATTGACTCAAAGCTTTCTTGAAAAAGGAACACCGAGGAGCACCCCCTTTAGCTTATGGAGCATTCGTGTGATGGGAGGCGGTGCAAATACAATCCTACTTAAAGAATCTCATAAAAGTCCAACGATTAGCTTGTATAGGAATAACACGTGCGCTCCGATCGAGTGTGCAAGGATAGGTTCTGAGCTTGATCTTCAGCGAGTGGTAGAGGGCATAAGCATTACATTAAACGAATTATATAGTATACTGCGATTGACCTGAACGTAATCACGGAAACCGATAGAAGGTAGTCTATGACTACTAACTGCAAGGTTTTTTTTTCAACAAGATTCAACACAGCAGCTACCAGCGTCCTCACAGGTGTTATAACGGGTCACTGTACTATTGGCGCCCAGCCAGTAGAATGGGTGTACCGCACAATGACTTATGCGGGAGTTGCGGAGATAAATTTAACCTCCTCTGTGAATGTCCTGCACTTCAAAGAAGCCTTGCAAATTTCTTTCGGAAGGCCTGGGAAATTTGCACAATTTCTCAGCCTCTTTACATTCTTAAAAATATCTAAGTGGTTTAAGCAACTTAGAGGATGGAAATGAAATACAGGTATCACAATAGGCCTTAGACCTAACGAGTGTATTGGCTTAGATCAACAACCTGGCTAACCTAACCTATCTTAAGAATGGGAATAAGTATGTAATTATCGCGCTTAAGCTGTAGCTGACATAGCTCCTACCACAAATAACTTATATGGTTTATGTTGTAAGCTAATTTTGTATAAAAAAAGAAGATATAAATAAAAGAATTTGAATTTATAAATTTTTGTTATGTCCGTTGGGAATTATTGTTATTGCGGTCTGGAGATCACAAAATAAAAATACGAAAAGTAAGTATTTCGATGCCACTAAAACATTTTAAATTGAGTGGAATTAGTTTAGAATTTTCTGGAGAAGCTTAGTATTTTATATAATTCAAAGTGAAATAATGGGATTGTAGTTGGAGAAAGCACTTTGTCGATCACGTTTGAGTTGCTGACAGCAGAACAAAATGTGTTCAGGAGCAGTTGGGGTCTTTTGGTTGTAAAGTTCACAGTTCTTTTGGATGTTGGAGCCCCATCTATAATTATGTTCATATTACCATAATATTTTTAATTCATTTAAATTTATTTACTTGCTTGAAAAAATGTAATTTTTAAGCTTAACAGCCCAATCACACTCCCGCGAGTCATTTAGGTTTGAGACAGTTTCAACAGCACTACTCGTTGTTTAATTATTCATAACCTTTTAATTAAATAATTGTCAAATAGTGTTGTGTATTTTTGTGTCACATTTTATGTTTAAAAAATCACTTTGAAATAAAATAAATAAAATATGCATTCATCCACATTATTGTATGTATTACATGTCATATTGGCCACATTCATTTTTCCTCCGAATGTCACACCTATACACACACATACACACACATTTATTCGCTCACAGATGTCAAAGTACCTTTCTATTAACATTTATTATTCATATCAACCAGCAAAACAAGCCTCACTGACATGTTTTAGCGACCATATAAAGATTTATATGATTTTTATTTGCGCGTTAGTTGACTCGTAAAAAATACAAACAAATAAATGCTAATAAAAAACACAAATTGTCAAAGAAAAAAAAAAATAACAAAAGATGAAAACAAAAACAAAAACCCTGTAAAGTGCTGTCAAAATTTGCTGTTTCGTTTGCTACTTCAGCGCAAGCAAGGGCGCCAAGAGGGTAGCCCAAGCGGCGTGCGGTATGGCTGGTTTTGATGAAGAGGCCTTCATGACCACTTTGCTGTGGCATTTTCACACAAATAAACAATGGGGGAGTGTCAATTGCAATCGAGCGAATTTTTATGCTCGAATGTTGAAAATAGCTTTTTTGCTTGAAGCGAATTAAAGCGTGCGAGAATGCGGCACGCAATCAAAACTAATATGCACACATAAAGTTAATACAGTGGCGGTCGTGAAAATGCAAACAGGCGAACTAACTGCAAGTAAGAAGCTTTTACTACCTAAAACCTTTTCTGAGTATAGAGAAGTTTTAATATGGATGAAATGCATTAACTTGAAACTGTGTAACTTTTCTAACGGTACTATGTTAAGCCAAAGGTTGTAAAAAATTAGCAAACGGGATGAGATGAAAATTCTTATACGAAAATAGGCATTCAAGAATATCAGCAGCTGAGTTGAGTTTAATGGTGCTGAAAAAAAGCAAATTTTTAAATGACGTCCAGGCTACTGGAGGCTCAGAGGAATAGGAAAAGGTGCAGCTAGTGAAAATTGTTAATTAAAAATAGTGTTTGCGTGATCAATTTTCAATGCCGAGGTACATTAGAAGAGTGTTTGTGGAAAAACTTGAAGCAGAGCTGAGTGCATAAGCGGTTCGACAAATCTAAATGAGGCGAACTTATTTACTCAAAGCAATGAAAAATGCCACTTTTGATATGGGATTGAAAAATAAGTAAGAAGTGCTTAGAATGAACGAAAAAATAAAAGGATTGAACGGATTACGACTCCAGAGAGATGATATTAAGCGAAGTAAAAAATTCTGAATGTTTCTGTTAGTAGTCTTTAGGAAGAGTTATTGCACGATCCAGTTATAAATCGCCTTAGTTTATAATGTACGGTGATATAAGAAGACTTTCTGCCTTAGAAAAGTTGTTTGAATACTTTTTTGTTTGGTGAAGCTAGTTATATGTTACAGCATTCCAAACAAAGTAAAAAAAAAACATAAAAATGTACCACTATGATCCATATAAAAAGCCGGAGCAGGCGGCCAAACCAATTTGTGCTGCCTGTGAACCCAATGCGATATCGAATATATATATATATATATAATTGGTGCGTACACCCTCTTTGGGTGTTTGGCCTGCCAAGGGGCGACCGCTATTACAAATTTTTCTTTATTTTGGTGTTTTCACCGAGATTCGAACCAACGTTCTCTCTGTGAATTCCGAATGGTAGTCGCGCACCAACCCAATCGGCTACGGCGGCCGCGATATCGAATGCAATACATAATAAAGCGGTGATTCGAGCGCTTTCGCTCTGCTGTGCCGAAATCGTCGGATATTTCGATAAAATCATTGAAATCGTCGAGTCGGAATTGTAGATTAGTCAGAAAACTATTTGTGGACGCATTCGCATCAGGAGCTATGGTAATTTCATCGACGAAATAAAAGTAAGAACGTTGAGAATACGAATATCTTCGAATGGACGGCTCGAAACCAAACAAGGTTATTCTAATAACAGTCGCCCCTCAACAGGCAAGTGTATTTTTGCTATGAAACACAGAACCGTAAATAAGAGGGCCCAATAAAGGATAGAAGCGCTAATTATAAATACATGCTTTTCCGATTAATCCAAATGTAATTCTTTAAGACCGAAAAAATTGCATACCTTAAGGTGTACGCCGGTAAATAAATTGGGAATGTTTTACTTCAACTTTTAACTACAGACACCGATATTTTTAGTGGTTTAAATTTGCCGATATCCAGGAATTCCTGCTACTTGCACTTCATAGGACTCTTTACACCAGTTCTATACAAAATTGTTAGTCGAAGTGTCCACTGTGATTTGTGAAATCTCGATGATTTAAGGCTAGGCAATAATCGTAGAAGGTAAAAATTGCCAGAAGTCTGCCCTCAAGTAAGTAATTTTTTAATTAATTTAATTTTAAAGTGGTTGATAAATGTTTTTAATTACATAAATGATTTTTCAGGATACAGAAATGGACGCTAAAGGTAGTTCTGGAACTTCAAAGAGAGTTAAAATTGGATGCAAGAAAGGTCTGTGCACGTTTTATTCCGCACAAGCTAACTGAGGACCAAAAATTGCTCAGAATTCAACATTTAAAATACCTCTTTAAAGAAGCGAGAAAAGACGAGAACTTCCTTTACAACATTGTAACTGGGGATGAAACGTGGCGTTTCTAACATGAACTTCGAACTAGGCATCAGCTTCCATTTGGAGCCCTAAACGAGCCCCCACCCAAAAAATCGCGTTTGGAGAAGTCAAAAATTAAGTCGATGCTCGTTTGTTTTTGCGATTCCAAGGGAATTGTCCACAAGGAGTTCGCGCCAACGGGCCAAACCGTCAATGCAATTTTCTATCTTGGCGTTTTGAAGTGTTTGTTGCATCGCATTTGTCGAATTCGCCCTGACTACCGCGAAGAAGGAAGCAGGCGCTTATTGGATGGTATGTACCATCTCATCGATCCACTCTTGTGACTGATTTTTCGACTAGAAATCGCATTATAACCATCAATTACTCACCGTATTCACCTGATATGGATCCCTGTGACTTCTACCTGTTCGGAAATGTGTATTTGGCCATGAAAGGAAAACGTTATGCGTCCGTAGAGGCCATCCAAAAGGCTTTTACCAACATCCTGAAAGACAATCCCGTCAATGACCTTTCGAAAGAATTTTAGATCGCGCCAAACAGTATATCGAGGCCAGAGGGGACTATTTTGAATAAATAAACTTGAGGTATCACAACAAAGCTCCTGTCGCTTCTATTTTAGCTCGGTCTAGTTTATTTTGGACTTCACCTTGCATAGTTGTACTAAAACTGGTAAAAAATATCGGTGGTTTATTAGAATGTTCCTTTAATCCCATGTCTGTAGTTAAAGTTTAATGTTGTTGGGATATAATAACAGAAGGAAGAATTGGTAAATGGAATTGTTTATAAAAATATATTGGAGAGCCACCGCAGTCCATCCATCAATACTTGTAGAAAAGTTCCATTTTCGAGCAGATTACTAAGTTTTTCAGAATATTGCCACGTAGTGCATTCTTATAAACAGTTTTTAATTTTTCCTTCTCATTTTATTCGGCAATGAAAAGTATAAGTAATAATGTCCATATATGTGCCGATGATGTTCAATTATATGTTAGTTGCCCCTTTAACTGCATTGATATTTGCAAGCAAGATTTGTAAGCAGATGGGCTTCTGAAAACGGATTAATCCCTAATCCTGATAAATCTCAATGCATTGCTAAATACAAGATATATCTCAACCTTGGCGACTTGCTTCGTTACCTTGCCGACAATTGCTGAATGCACTCAATGTTCTTTCAATTAAATCCATTCAATCCCTACTACTGCTACTACTATTATTTTTTTATTTCTTTTTTTTAATACTTTCTACAACTTCAACTTTTTTACTACTAATTTGAATCTATATTTTATTATAAATTTTTTTACTACTTGAAAGAAAATAAAGTAATGTGAAAAAAATTACTTTCGCAGAATTTGGTCAATTCGATGCCAAGCAGAAATCAAGCGGTAATAAAAATAAAATAAATAAAAAATAAAAATTAAGCGGTAATAAAAATAAAGAAGTTCATACAAAATATTGAAAAACTAAATTAGGAGGTATTTATTGAAAATTGATTAATTACGAATTATTGCTTACTATATAATATACACCAGCGCCTACACCCATTTTGGGTTTGATTTCATTCACAAATAATAAATAAAAATAGTTAAGTAAATTCTAAGTATAACCAAGCAGGGCTGAACAAATCCAAACATATGTTAAGAATAACAAAAGATAAACATGTTTTTCCTAAACAGCAAGCAAAGAAACTAATATACAAGTCGTGTACCTAAAAGTCCAGTATTAACATAGTGTTAAGTACTACTCTAAAATTAAATTAATAAAAATAAATTTTATATTTTTTCAAAGACAAGCAAGTCTTTAACTATCAACCAAGTCTTTAACCCTCGAGAACACGCGCTATGAGCATTTTGCTTAGGCAATTTTTCATTTCGCGAAATTTTTATGTTCTATGTAATTCTGGCACTAATTGTGGTGAGTACCTTCGCTAGTAGTTGTGCATCGTACTTTGGCGAGCATTTCTTTCGATTCGTGCACGATCGGACGTGTAGGCAGACGGTTGATTCTTAAGAGCGGCATTTTGCTCATTGCGCGAGAAACAATGTAAGTATTTCTTGATTTATTTTTTTGTTGAAAACCTCGGGTTGTGAACAGGGTTGCTGCCCCAATTTTGAATAGTGGCAGAAACATTACCATGGATAATTATTTTACTTCAATACCTTTAGCAGATGAACTATACAAATAATATAGAAACGACCATTGTGGGTACAATAAGAAAAAATAAAAAGGAAATTCCACCTCAATTTATTTCAGCAAAAGGAAGGCCGCAACCACATACAATGACTGCATTTGCCGAAAACAAGGTTCTTGTCTCTTAAGTTCCAGTGAACAAAAAAAAAAAAAAAAAACGTTGTACTTATGCTATCATCACTTCATGCCGATCGCCAAGCTAATGATGAAACATCTGAGAACAAACCCGAAGTAATAACCTTTTACAACCAGACGAAAGGGGGTGTAGACACTGTTGATCAAATGAAAGGCACATATTCAGTTTCCAGGATAACCTGCAGGTGGCCAATGTGCCTCTTTTTCACGCCTATTGATATTACTGGCATAAACGCACAAATTATTTACAAATCAAATACAGGCAATTTAACCCAGAGGACGTTTCTAAAGGAAATTGCCCTGGAGCTAATAAAGCCACATATTTCTAATCGGCAGGCCATAAAAACTTTACATCGTGATTTAAGAAATACTATGGATCGCATTGTACCACCAAAAGAACCTGAAAGCCAACACCTACAACCAGCTTTTGCGAGCTTTGCCCCAGGAGTAAAAACAGACGTTCGAAAAAAGGCTGCACTTTATGTGGAAAATTACTTCGCACGGAACACGTTAAGTATATGTGCCCATCTTGCTTCGAAAGCAACGTAAATGTCAATCTTACCGAAGACTGATTCTTGTCTTTTATTTATTTATTTTATTACAAGGAGTTTTTTTTGTTATAATACTAAAGTATGAATGTAAAATTTTTGGTTATGTCTTGATTGAATGAATCTATGTAATTTTACAGTGTGAATTTCTTAAATAAACACATAATTGCAAAAAAAATGACTTGGTATTATAACCATGTTAAAAAGGAAATGTTTAAAAATCATGATCCATTAAAAAGTTACATTGTTACATGAAGTGAGCAAAATGCTCATGCGCGAGAATCCGTGCTATCTTACGAGGCGCGTGTTCTCGAGGGTTAATTGGCGATCCTGCCAGGAGTATCATATACATTGATGCTCCAGTGAGCGGACCAAAACATAGTCATCCTTGTCCCAGCAAGGACATACATACATAATCCTTCATAATAAAGGACAAAACCTTATGTGAAAAAATTAAAAGCTGTTAGGAAAAGAAGTGAAAATACAGTGAACAAAGAAATAAAAAAATTAGTGATAGAAAAACTATTCGTGTTTCTTCCATTAAAAAATAAAAACAGTGATCTAATTCTCATAGAAAACAGCAGATGAGAAAATCTCTGGAGAAACGTAATAATATTAATACACGAAGAAATTTGCACACCATTGACGTTATGGAACAAATGGACGTGAACACCATGATTCAGCAGAAATATAACTATAACCAGCCGCCATCACAATTACCAAAACCCGAACCCATGGACACAACATCTGGAAACACAACATTCAGGCAACCAACTCAGCATCAAAACAACTACTACAACGTGAATAGAAACAATAAAAATTGGAAAAGACCACGAGGTAACAGTGGCCAGTTCACCAATCAATACCAACAACCAAAACTCTTGCGGAACAACAACTTAACATCCGCGGAAGACAACTCTAGCTCAATTGTAGAGACAGGTAGACAAAAATCATTCAGTAATTAGGTATTTAAACTAATAAACGGGTTGACCAGTATAGTAATGAATGATGGGAAAGTGAATTATAATGATTTAGTAGATACAGGTGCAACCCATAACTATGTTAAGAAAACTTTAAAATTTAATATAACCAAAAAAGTAAAACCATTACAAGTGATATCAATGATAATTCTAAAATTAATATGAAACAAACTATTAAGTTTATGAATGAAAATTTAGATTTTTTTTTGAGGTAGATGAGATAAATGGATTTGATTTGATACTAGGATGGAACGGAATAAAGAAATTGAACGCGGTTATAAATTTGAACAAGATGACATTGGAGGTGTTAAGACAGTCGGAAATTATGTAGTGAAAAAATTAAGCAAATTACACTATAGGAATAGACACGTATAGAGCAGAAATCGATAGGTTAATGAAGGACAATAATGTCATAGGACCGTTACCTTTCACTACAAAAATTGAAGCTAGCATACGGACAGATACAAAGGATCCTATATGGACTAAACAATATACAAGTAATATAAATTACGTAGAATTCGTAAATAAGGAAATTGAAAAGAAAAATTACCACATCATACGAACAAATATTTAATAAGAACTAAAAATCCCATCATTGCTATTTAAAAAATCCTATCATAAATAATCATTGTAAACTATTTAAATTCACACCACTTAGAACTAAGCACGTAAAAATTTTCACCGATAAGGGAATTGCCCTTTGCAATAATATTTTCACTAGAACTGCAAAAATTATTTAGGCAAGAACAAGGAACAAACATTAATTCGGTATAAATCGGGACGATTTAATTTAGGAAGGTGAGAGTTAAGGAACGATTTCATTCACAAATAATAAATAAAAATAGTTCAGTAAATTCTAATCATGCATCTAATAATCATGCAGGGCTGAACAAATCCAAACATATTTTAGGGATAACAAAAGATAAACATGTTTTTCCTAAACAACCAACAAAGAAACTAATATACAAGTCGTGTACCTAAAACAATAAGATGAGGTATAAGTATAAATACGACTGTCAAATGTGTTGGCAGTCAGTCCAGTATTAACATAGTGTTAAGAAGTACCCTAAAATTAAATGCAAAAAATAAATCTTTATATTAATCGCAATTCCAGCAAGTCCTTAACTACCTTTCAAGTCTTTAGCTAGCTCCGCCTCCTATTTGTGGCGTGCGTTGATCTTGTTCCACAAATAGAGGGACCTACAGTTACAAGCCGACTCCGAACGGCAGATCTCTTTTTTATTTTTATGACAGAAATACACTCGGAGGTTCGCCATTGCCTGCCGAAGGGTTACCGTTATTGGAAAACATTTTTTTTTTATTCATTTCATAGAGATTAGAACCTACGTTCTCTCTGAACTCCGCTATATAATAAGAAATACTTTACTAAGAATACTGCTGCTATAAGTATAGATGTAAAAGAATAAATAATAAGTTTTTTCTTTTAACACTTATCCTGTATAATGGGTCAAAATTGCCCAAACGACTTTAAAAGTTGCATATCTTTTTTTATGCTTCATATAATCTGGAGAAACTTCTCGACTTTTATTATTTAATAAAATTAAACTTGAAAAAAGTTTTCGATTAAATGTGTCATCTACTGGATAGGCTGGGCAGAAATAGTTACATATATTGTATAAGTGGGTCAAAATTGCCCAATAGTAAAAGCAGTATGTGTACTCATATGTTTTTTTCTCAAGGAATAGAGTAAGTCTAAAAAAGTGAAATCAATATTATTTTGTGAATTAGTAAGAAGTGTTTTTAGTGCGGTTGTGTTTTATTTATGTTTCAGTATGAATAGAGAACAAATTGAAGCCCTTCTAGAGAACTCCGATTTGGGTGATGAAGCACCAAACGATACCGAAAGTGATGATGAAGAAGACCAGATATCAGAAGTGGAATGCCTTTACGATCCCATTTTATCAGATGAAACAGACGAAGAGGACAATTCTGTCCTTCAGCATAATGTTTCAGGAGCTTTTCCGTCTAAGGAAAATATATGTGGTTGCAAGCGAAGCTGGCAGGCGGGCTGCAGAAAATGTTATTACCACCGCAGCCGGTAGTACACGGTATGCCATTGCTCGGACCGATGGTATGAAATCTTCATTTTTGTTATTTATGCCGCCCGATGTGGTGAAAATAATCATTGAGATGACTAATATAGAAGGTAGTCACTTGCAATTGAAAGACATAATTATATAAGTAGAAGTATGTACCTGCATGTAAAGTAATACCTGTGGATTTGTTTCAGGTCAATCAGTGTTTGAAAATAATTGGGTCGAAATAGATAGTATTAGTTTGGAAGCATATTTTGGACTTTTGCTCCTAGCAGGTGTATTTCGATCACATGGAGAAGTACTCGAAAGTTTGTGGGATGATTCTAAGGGCCGTCCGATATTCAGATCAACAATGACTGTACACAGATTTCAGAATATCTCCAGAGCCCTGAGGTTCGACAAGAAATCTGACCAGAATGAGAGGCGAGCGCGAGATAAACTGGCAACAATCAGGGATGTTTGGAATCGCTGGGAATGTAACATACAAAAGAGAATTCACCACAGTCGATGAACAATTGGTTACATTTCGCGGACGTTGTCCTTTCAAACAATATATCCCATCGAAGCCTGGAAAATACGGAATTAAAATTTGGGCCTTGTGTGATAGCCAAACAAGTTTTGCATGGTCGCTTCAGGTGTATAGAGGTAAAGATCGAAATTGTAAGCCTGAGAAAGAGCAGGGTCGTCGTGTTGTACTCGATATAGTGAAGGATATAAAAGGTCGTAATATCACGTGCGATAATTTTTTTACATCTCACGAGTTGGGGATTGAACTTTTGAAACGTAAGATAACCCTAGTTGGTACGGTTCGAAAGAATAAAACGTTCTTGCCTGTGGAAACTACAAAGTTAAAAAATAAACCAGAAAATTATTCATACTTCTTTTTTGATAACAAGAACAATACCACAATAGTTGGATATGTGCCTAAAAAGAATCGAGCTGTATATCTCCTCAGTACTCTCCACAATAATGTTGAAATCAATCCCAACACTGAAAAGCCAGAAATCATAGATTTTTACAACAAAACTAAATCCGGGGTCGATATACTAGACCAAGTTATTAGGACATACACCTGCAAGCGAAGCACAAATCGATGGACACAGTCCTTGTTTTACAATATGTTGGATATAAGTGCATACAATGCTTTTGTAATTTTTAGAGAAATAAACACTGAATGGAACAAGAATAAAAAAATTAAGCGTCGTTTGTTCCTAGAAGAGCTCGGAAATGAAATTATTTTACAGGAAATTTCGCATATGTATTTTTTTCCAAGTGTTCACATTTTTATGACCACCACTGTATATGCACGTTTTTTTTTAATGCCACTAAATACGCGTAAACTAGCATAATAGCCTTTCCAGCTAGTTGCTGCATGAATATTACTTTAGATTAGTGGTATTTCGGACGTGTAATCTACTTAGTCAAAATTTTTATGAAAATCACAAAAAAAGCTTTTAGCACGAAACGTAATAATAAAATTTCAATAGAGCTAATAGATCATAAAGTGCAGAAACATGGATAACAAATAAAAGAACGATGTGGTAAAACACAGAAAAAAATAGTTTTCCACTTTACTTAACATCTTTTTAATTAAAAAATGTTAGACGAATTAAACTTGGGCTGGTGTTAGTGCGTATAAGAACTCGAGTTATTTAATTTTAGGGGATTTTAATAAAACCGGAAGGGATATTCAAGGATAGCAACTCTGAAAGGATGAGGTTTTTTATCAAGGGATAACTACTACTAAAAAAATGCTCAGCATTTAATGTACCATCCTCTTCTATTTAATACTCACATTTCCATAATTTGCATTTTTTTTAATGTATACTATTTTGTTTTTGAACATTTAAAGTCCTATAGAAAAAAACTTAGGCATTCTGTGAAAAATCTAAAAACGCAGATTTACTATATTATACCTGTGGTTTCGCGTATATCTCTATTTTCAGGTATCCGACAAAAAAAAAATGAAATTATAAAGCATGCAGCTGCTTGCAGGGAATCCGTATATAACCGGAGGTAAAGAAGGTAGAGAACTGAATTTGAGTTGGTGTTAGGGCGTACAAAAATCCACGTAACATATTTTTTAAGGAATTTTAATGAAAAGCGTAAAGTATATTCAAGTGCAACAACTTTAAATGGCATTTTGGGGTGTTGTTCTAGAGGATAGCTATGAAAAAAATTCTTGATGTTTTATGAACTATCCTATTCCATTTGACACTTATGTTTCCATTACTAGCACAATTTTAGATTTATACGATTTTTTTTTTTTGAACCACGTCAAACTTATTGAAAATTTGAAGGTCCTTTAAAAAAAGTCACAGATTTGTGAAAAAACTAAAAACGCAATTTTATTTTTTTTATACTCCAGTTGTGCGCGTTTATCAATGTCCGTATGTGTGATTTAGGTTGCTTTAGAATAAGGGTGAGCCTCTCATACAAATCGAGGTGGTGCTGCCTAATTTTCGTTTTATAAAAATAATAAAATATTGTTAAAAATTATAAAAATTTATTTTATGCCTTGAAACCGCAGTTTTGCCATTTTCGCCATGGAAAAAATATCGTTATGTTGACGCTCAGATATGGCGACAACTTTAATATCGGGCGTTTTCTTAAGATTTTGAGAATTTAAAATGAGAGCAAAACCGAAATATTTTTGGAATAATTTTTTTTTTGTTTTTTAATTTAATCGGATAGATGATTTAATCGCATTTATTTTCTTAAGATTTTGAGAATTTAAAATGAGAGCAAAACCGAAATATTTTTGGAATAATTTTTTGTTTGTTTTTTAATTTAATCGGATAGATGATTTAATCGCATTTATTTTTTTAATATTATTTGTTATAGTTAGTTAGATGGCCCTTTCAATCAGTCCAATTCGAGTATTGCAATACATTAATTGTTAAGCGCGCGGTATGGCAAGTTATACCGCCCTAATCGAATCAAATTTCGTTGTTGCTTAACTTTTCGGAAACAAAAATTCAGTAAGTTTGGCTCGATAGCCCTCACCATTCACCGTAGCGGCGGCTACTTCTTTATATCGAAAGAAATAAAGGCAAATGTTACCGCCAGCGTGTAGACCGCTCGTAATGTGGATGAAGTGGTCTATGAACTTCGCGAATAGAATAATTTTTTTTTAAATAATTTTCCACAATTTGCAACCGTTAAATGATTAATTATGACTTGCCAAACCTTAGTGAACAGGAATGTTAACACAATTTGCCATTTTCAGCTGTCAAATCATAGTTATCGATATATAGTTCTCACGCAGCTAAAAAGAGCTATCGGAACTATCCAATAACACAAGAAGAAGCCAAAAGATTCTGCATTTTTTTTAAACTATTTGAATCTATGGGAATTAATCTAAAAATAAAGCGTGTTAAGTTTTTGGTTGCTACAAAGCTAAAATTCTCAAACCTAATTTTGCTCCATTTTAAACTCCTCAAGAAAATTCAGATATGGTTGGCATAATTTCCAGGTACTGCCGTGTAATCTAGCATCCAGAGCAAATAAAAAGTTTTATATTTTTCAATACGGTTAACTCATTTCTTGCTTTGCAGATAAAGTTTAGGTTCAATGTTCTTCATTTCCTTTAATGGAATGCGAAGAAAAACGAGTTCACGAAGTGATATCCAATTTTCCAAGGGAAGCGATATAATTAAGTTCTGGAGAAATTCAGATAACAGTTTGCATCCTGAACTCAAAGCATTTTTCTTTTGAGATATTATCACTCAAAGGAACGTACTTTTGCGAACAATTTTTTTCTGATTAAAAATTTATTTGTTCCAAGCAAAGAAATAAATTTAATACAAGCCATTCAAAAAATATATTTCTAACCATAAACTGTTCCAACTGGATAAACTACCTTTAAGTGCAAAATAAATGGTACGAGGTGATTAAATTGCTTAATATTTTATTGAAGTTTGTTATAGAATCGACGTCTCTTATTTTACTATACAAACATACTTTATAAATTATAATTTTAACGGTGAAGAACAGCCGTACTAATTTTTCATTGTTAACACATTTGATCATTAAATATCATACTACTCTTTTCATCGCTTTGCAGGGCGAATACTCTGTGCTCATCAACACACTCGCAAAGTCAATTTTGCCGACCTCTGATGTAAACACAAATCAAGTCATAGATAAGTGATTGGACAGCTTTATTTTCAAGCAGTTTCAAAGCTAGAAATTACAATGAACGCTATATATAGGTAAAGATGCTGCAAGGTTAAACGAATGAGGAGCAAAATGAACAAATTTATTGTACATTGAAAGCTTAGGGTAGGGAATTGACTAAATATTCAGGCTTTAGTTTGTCATGCATCAATAAGCATTACTGCAGTTGAGCAATCTTGACAGGCTTGCGGTCAGCAATGCGATCGCCCTTCAAAAAAATTCTGAACAACATTAAGGCCTTTACTTAATGGTGACCACTTCAAAGCACAAAAAAGTCTTAAAAAGTCTTCAGCTTAACGTGCATTTGCAAGGCCTTGTATTTTTCGACCGGAAGTTTGTTCCTTGCAAAACTGTTTCTTCTTCAAACAATGACAACTGAAAATTCTTGATTTCTTCAAAATTAAAAATGTGTATGTTGATGTATCCTTACAAAGAGTAATCCCTTCAATTAGTAGCCTTACCTCCTACATCGTCCTATCTACCTGCATGTTTTTTTTTTTTTTGATTTTTTTTTTAACGCATGCGAATACGTTTTTGTTGGTTAAGTTTCGATATCTTTCAGTACAAAAAAAAATTTTAATTTTATAATTTTTTTAATGGTATTTTTAATCCAATGGGAATGTAATCTACTACCTTGTTTGAAATTTTTTAATGGTATTTTTAATCCAATGGGAATGTAATCTACTACCTTGTTTGAAATTTTCCAGTTTAAAACAAAGATAAAAATTTAAAAATTAAAAATTTTAAATTAATTTTTTTTAAAGATTTTTTTTTTTGTTCTTTTTTTTATTTTTTTTTTTTGTGGAGAAAACAAATACTTTGGCGATGGCAATGTACCACCTTCTCTGACTTCTTTCAGTAACAAAAATTTTTAATTTTATAATTTTTTTTTTTTATTTCATTTTTTTTATGGTATTTTTAATCCAATGGGAATGTAATCTACAACCTTGTGTGAAATTTTCCAGTTAAAAAAAAATTAAAATTTAAAAATTAGAATATTTAAAATTTTAATTTATTTTTTTTTAAGTCTTCGATATCTTTCAGTACAAAAAAAAAATTTAGTTTTATAATTTTTTTATGGTATTTTTAATCCAATGGGAATGTAATCTACTACCTTGTTTGAAATTTTCCAGTTAAAAACAAAGATAAAAATTTAAAAATTAAAAATTTTAAATTAATTTTTTTTTAAGATTTTTTTTTTTTTGTTCTTTTTTTAATTTTTTTTTTTGTGGAGAAAACAAATACTTTGGCGATGGCAATGTACCACCTTCTCTGACTTCTTTCAGTAACAAAAATTTTTAATTTTATAATTTTTTTTTTATTTCATTTTTTTTATGGTATTTTTAATCCAATGGGAATGTAATCTACAACCTTGTTTGAAATTTTCCAGTTCAAAAAAAATTAAAATTTAAAAATTAGAATATTTAAAATTTTAATTTATTTTTTTTTAAGTCTTCGATATCTTTCAGTACAAAAATAAAATTTAATTTTATAATTTTTTTATGGTATTTTTAATCCAATGGGAATGTAATCTACAACCTTGTTTGAAATTTTCCAGTTAAAAAAAAAATAAAAACTTAAAAATTAAAAATTTTAAATTAATTTTTTTTAAAGATTTTTTGTTCTTTTTTTTTAATTTTTTTTTTTTGTGGAGAAAACAAATACTTTGGCAATGGCAATGTAATCTACCACCTTCTCCGACATCTTTCAGTAAAAAAAAATGTTTAACTTTATAATTTTTTTTTTTTATTTCATATTTTTTTATGGTATTTTTAATCCAATGGGAATGTACAAGGTTGTAGATACCTGCTTTGAAAATTTCCAGTTAAAAAAAAAATTTAAATTTAAAAATTAGAATATTTAAAATTTTAATTTATTTTTTTTTAAGATTTTTTTTTTTGTTCTTTTTTTTAATTTTTTTTTTTGTGGAGAAAAAAAAATACTTTGGCAATGGCAATATAATCTACTACCTTCTCTGAAAACTTCCAGTTAAATTTTTTTTTTTAATTTTACAATTGTTTTTCTTCTTTTCTTTCTCTGAAATCTTCCACTAACAAAAAAAAATTAAAAAATTGCAAATTAAAAAACCTAAAATTTTTTTATTTTTTTTTTATGGAAAACAAACACTTTTTAGCCGAGAGATTCATACCATAGCGCAGCTTTTGATTGCAACCATCGGAATTTTTTTTTTACCGGATCATTTTTAATCCAATGGCAATGTAATCTACTACCTTCTCTGAAATCTTCCAGTTAAAAAAAAAATGTTTACTTAAAATTTTTTTTGTTTTTCTTCTGAAATCTTCCAGTAAAAAAAAGCAATTTGTAATTTTTGAATTATTATTTTTTTTTTTTGTTTTCTTTTTATTTTATTACATTTAACATTCACAAACACTTTGTAGCCGAGTGACTCATACTATGGCGCAGCTTTTAATAGAAGCCATTTCTTTTTCACACTACTAAACTGGACATGGAGTCTCCTGCGATATCTTAAATCTGTGAAAACACATTGCCAGCAATTCCTAGTAGAATTGTTCAAAACAAAGGCTATGCAGGTGAAAAGTATGTCTTAAATGAAAATATTTAATATTGGAAAAATTAATTTTTATTTTAAGGGACCGAAAGTATAATATATTAAAATTAATACAAATACTATTTCCCGTTTTCCTCGACATGAGATCAGTGTTAACTTTGAAACCCATGTGAGACCACAGTTAAAGGCTAAAGGCAAATAACTTTTTTCACAATTGGAAAATTCAGGCGATTGTTTTTATCTATTATTTGCTGTGTCTGCCTTTCGGAACGCAGATTTTGATTCACTGATTTCGTTTCGTCGTCTGTTTTTATAGTCTGTTGCACACAAATCGCACTTACTTTACGATTTCAATTTAAAAAATAACTAATTTTTACATTGACATGGTCTGGTATCAGAGATCGGCCATTATCACTTCAAAACTCTAACTTAGTAGTGCTCATGCCTAATGATTTTGGACCAAAAAAAAAAATATTTATAGATGGTAATTTTTCATGAACTCTATACTGTCAAAGATACAACTGTCTTACTAAATTACTGAAAACTCTATTTGGAGAATCTTAAATTGAACAAAAAATTCACAGATTACTTAAATGTTTATAATAATGCGGTCATCTTGCGTAAAATGTTTGCATGGGACTGGTTGTGCAAATTCATCTAACACGATTGGAATTGCATAAAACGTACATCTTTTCCTCCTTTTTATGTTATCTTTTTTCATTTTTGGGCAAAATCAAAGTGATTATAATCGTTCCAATAATTCAGAGGTAACACTTCTGAAACCAAAAACCTTTATTGGCGTCGTAGTAAGCAGCTATACTCCTTTTTTGAGTTTGAAGTGCATTTGTGTGGTCTTGCATTTTTCTGTTGAAAAATAGGTTCCTGTATAAATATTTCCGCTTCCAAAACGGTACCAAAAAATTCCTGATTTCTTCAAAGTAAAATATGTATAGGTTTGAGTACCCATAGAAAGAAAAAGTTCCACAAAGAGTAACTTTACCTCATTATTTTTTATTATATTATTTATTCTTATTTTATTTACTTATTTATTTATCTATTTATTAAGTTTTAGTCAAAAAGAAAACAAAATCTCTTACTGACTATCGACTTAGTGCTAACACAAAGTATTTATTAATCAAATAGGAAACAAAACGAGCTAAAACTAAATACAACTTGATGAAAACAATAAAAATTGCATTAGAGAATTAAATTATGCAAAAAAGGAAATTCGAAATTCGTTTTGAATATCTTGAGATAAAAATGGTAAGAGCTTCGTAAAGTTTTCGGCGGAATAAGATTTTTATTTAATTAATTTTTTAGTGAGTGATTTAAGTTTATTGCAGTAGTATTCCTTAGCTTTCAATATTTATTTAGAAAAAAGTTGAAAGAACATAAAAATGCTGCGTTACTAAGGGCCATTGGCAAGATGAGGGCTAATAAAAAACGCTTTTTCTACGAGACAATAAATTGTGCCTCACTTTGGTAAGAGTAATCGTTGTACTGGTTATGCTAAGACTTTATGCACTGCGACCAGATTAGTCGATTGTGCGCCCCTAAGTGCTTTATTTTAATTATTTAGTATTGCAATTGCAAGGAAACGAACTGACCCGTGGAAAGCGAGCAGATTCCTAAACGACTAATACATCGGTACAATTATTGAGTTCTTAGTCTTTTCACACATAAAAAATATAATACCTTAATAGATATTTATGCTGAATATGAAATACATACTTTGTTTTTTTTTTTTTGTGTAAGTATTTTATTTGCAATCTATCTTAATATAATGATATTCAGCAAATTAGGTCTTATAATCTAATAGCAGCGGTAGTATTTGCATAAATGCAAAACTACTTATAAAATTACGATATTTGTTCTAATATTTGATCTTAAATGTATTAAATTTCAATTGTACTAATGAGTTGCTTATCTTCATATAGGAACTTATGTATTTTGTTTTTTATTTAGTGTTGAATAAATAATTTAATTCAGCAAAATTAGAGAAATGGCAAGTCTAAGATATGATTACGCTTCAGTCGTATTGTTTCATTACTTGAGTCTAATAAGCATATAGCATTCGTATTTACATGGTTTGACAGCCGTGCAAGATATCTGTTAGAAAAGTTTGGAATTTCACTCTTTACAAATGGGATATCTAAGTCCTTGTGTATTGCTTCATTTGTGACAAACCAAGGGGCGTTAACAAGTGCACGCAAAGTTTTTGATTGGTAGCGTTGCAGGATTTCTATATTCGATTTGCTAGCAGTTTCCCAAAGCTGTATACCGTAGGTCCATACAGGCTTTAAAATAGCTTTATATAGTCTTATTTTGTTTTCAAAACTAAGCTGAGATTTACGACCAAGCAGCCAGTGCATTCGCTTGGTTTTATTTTTAAGCTGCTCTTGGTTGGCCTTAATATGGGATTTCCAAGTAAGGCGTCGATCTAAATGCATTCCTAAATATGTCACCTTGGTATTCATTGGTATTACAGCATTATTTAAAAATATTCTAGGGCAGTTATCTTTTCTTAACGTAAAGGTGACATGGGTAGACTTGTCGGAGTTAACTTTGATCCTCCATTTATCAAGCCAAATTTCTAATATATTTAATTGGTTTTGCAGCAAAGAGGATGCTGTTGCAGGTGAATCGCTAGAAGCTATGAAGGCTGTATCGTCAGCGTAAGTAGCCACTTCCACTTCTTCTGTTATCGGCATGTCGGAAGTAAATATTGTGAATAGGACGGGGCCCAACACACTACCCTGGGGCACACCAGCGCTAATATTATATATTTCTGAAGACGCATCTCGGTGTCTAACACAAAAGTGCCTTTCACTCAGATAGGATTTAAGGATCAAATAGAAATGTGCTGGCAGGAGTTTTTTAATTTTGTATAGAAGTCCCACATGCCATACTCTGTCGAATGCCTGTTGAACATCTAAAAAAGCTGCAGAACAGTATTGCTTCCTTTCTAGTGCATCCCTAATTACATACTTGAAAAAAAAAAAAATTTCGATTCTTGTTTTATTTCACTTTTCATCAACTTTTGATCGCAGTTATGTGGTTCGATTGCCTCCAACATTGCATTCAAGAAATCATCAAAGTCAATTTTTTCATCCAAATCAATAGCTGAACTGGCGGTAAGCCGTCATCCTCTGGTAAGAGTCCAGAATTCTGTGTCCCCTCACTTTAAAATGACTTTTAACTCTTTTCGTCTGTCGCACGATTAACTTATTTGAAAATTTTAATTTAAACTTTTTGCTTATTTATTTTTTTGTAATAATTCAGCTTCAGAGCTTTTTACAGATTTCTAAATGAAACAAACATTTTAAATAAATTCAAGTTGTGTACATTTAAATTAAAGTCAATAACTTCGGAATAATTATTGCATACTCGAGTCCATCGTGACGTAGTAGGAAAGTTAGATTTGTACAAGGCCACCTTAAACAGCCCATAATGACTAAATTCACGATCAGGATAATACAAATTAAGCAGTTCATTAATTCAATAGAATTTTGCGCCCTTAAAAATATAATATTTTATATAAAAAATACTAACAATAACTTTTTCTACCAGTCAAGCTTTGCCAGCCCAACAGTTTGCGCCCACCCAAATAAATATTCAGAAGTATCTTATAACTCAAAGTTATTCAAACTTTTTTGCAAATTTTCTATGTATTTTATTTGAGTGAGTTAGATAGTAGGGATACCAAATTATGAAGCAATAATCCAGAAGTGGAAGCACTAACGCAACGTACAGCGCCTCTATAGTAATTACACCGGGAAAATCTCAGGTCACAGTTCCACAGTTCTTCAATTCCTACATAGAAGATCAGCCATTGGAAATGCTTTAAAAGTTTATTCCGAATCGAAAATTATGGTTTATGTTACTTTTTAAAACTGAGTTTCAAATAGAAAATTAGACACAAGTATTTAATTTTCTTATTATTTTCTAATGCCTTACCATCAAATTTGTAATTAAAATTATAATGAGCAGATTCCCTTGAATACGAAACCACATAACATTTTTGACCATTTTGATATGAAATTTTCATCCTGCACCACGAATGAAAATTTTGAAAAAATATTTGAAAACTACTGCAATCAGACACGAACTCAAATTTTCTTTTCAACGTTTTCTTAATTCATGCAGCAAACGGTTAAAAAATTGATTTGGCAAATCGTTAATAACAGGTGGCGCAAAATTAATCAATTATGGAAAGATTTATAATATTTGCAAATATCGTCCTACGGCAATCATATTTGATACTTGTGAGCTAGACAGCTGCAGCATGCAAACAGACAAGCAATGGAGCACGTTAGGGGAAAAATAAAGATTTCCGTCATTCAAAATATTTTTTTTTTTTAGTAAAAAGTTGAATGATTAATTTTGCGCCACCCTTTAAAAAGGATAAACCCACAATGTGTCCGCTGGGGTATGCCTGAAAAAGTCTTTACTATTACAATCAATTCAAACTTACACATTTTTACAAGAATCCTCTTTTATGTTGAAAAACTGTGGGGAAATTTTAATACTATTTCCTTAATACCAAAGGAGTTTATTAATAAGAACGAAGGCGAAGGCTTTAAAAAATTCTGTAAAAATAGCATCAGGTTGGGATTGATCTTCGAAAGGGTTAATTATAAATGGTCTTTCAAAAAAACGCGCCTAGATGTTGTTTTAAAATAAAACATGCAAAAATCTGGATTTCTTCAGGTTTCACTATTTTTGTTCAAAATACAACTCACAACAATCATATGTACGTGAAAAATGGCATCATTTAAATCTCCACCATGAGCAGCTCTACAAACTGTCATAGAAGAATCAAAATGTTCAGGAACTTGCTCACAAATAATCGCACTGAGCTCAGCAATCTCGATCCGAATGTTGTGTTTCAGCTTTGGAATCGTAGTTGACTAATTCACACAGACTTAACTTTACAAAAAACACCACTCTGGCTGCTAGTCCTTTTCCTATCTCAATAGAACCAGATTCTTCAAATTTTTCCACCAGCTTTTGAATGAATGTCTCATTTGGATGCATATTTCCACCAAAAGGATTACGAATTTTGCGATTTGTTGTTTTTAAAGATGGATTAATTTTAACGCGTTGTGCTATTGTGTAAAATTGTACACACTGTCTACTTGACAAGTGCTAAAGATGTCATACTAGGTTGTTCAATAAGATTTGCGGTTCGTTAAGAAAAACACATTTTTATGGTTTGAAATAAGCTTTATTATTCCGTATAATCTGTCTGAACATCAATACACTTATTCCAACGAGATTCCAATTTATCGCTGAAGTAAGAATCTGAAAGGGCTGCAAAATACGCTTCCACAACTCTTATGGCCTCATCATTTGATGAAAAACGCTTCTCACGCATGAAATTTTTTAGGTCTGGAAACAGATGAAGTCGCTATAGGTCAAATCTGGTGAATACAGTGGATGCTGCAACGATTCGAACTTTAACTGGAACTGGATTAATCATTAGCCATTGTCAAAATGCGCTCGATGAAAAAGATTTTTTTTCTTTTGCCAACTAAGTATTTTTTAATGAATTTTTTCCTTCACCTGGTGATGAAAAATTTTGGGCAATAAATGAAATGGTGATGAAAAAGATTTTTTTTCTTTTGCCAACTAAGTATTTTTTAATGAATTTTTTCCTTCACCTTGTCCAAAAGTTTACACTAATATTCAAAATTTATTGCTTTGTCAGTTTGCAGCTAATCCACAAACAAAAAATTCCTTTCGCATCCCAAAAAAACTTATACTATATAACTCCTTCTTGGCCGATTTCTGGACTTATGGACATGAACTATGTAGTTTCGGAGGTAAAGAACCAAGTTCGCACCACTCTTTAGTCTCTTGTTTTGATTTAGGATCATGGTGATAGATGCAAGCCTCATCCGTTATGATGAATCGACTCACAAAATCCACTTGATGCTTTCAAAAACGCCCTAAAGGTGGCTGAGAAAGTTGCGACCAACATATTGCTTACAGTGCCCAATGAGATGCTTAGGACTTCTATTAAATCTCTTTCATTCACTCGACGATTTTCCAATACGATATCCTGCATTTTTTTTTACGATTTCTGGTGTTGTTGCTGTTTTGTAGGTTCTTGACGTGGATCGTCATCAAGGCTTTTACGATCATTTTTAAATTCAGGAACCCTTCTTTGTACTGTACTAATTGATGGCGAAAAGACCTTAAACACTTTCAGCGTTCATTCATAAATTTTGCTTTGCTTTTAAGCTTTCCAAAAATAAAAGTATAACTACTGCATTATATATCGAACCCTAAATACAAAAGGGTCACAACTCAAAATGTACTTCTGCTCAAATATGAACGAGACGTTATCAATAAAACGGTCCGCGGATGACATATGGCAAAAATAAATTTTTTGTTTTTTGGTAGGACTGTTATAAGCTTACATGGCAAATTTCAGCGTGATATGTCACATAGTTTGTTTTCTGTGCTACTGTAAACAAGTCAAGCTCGAGTGTGGAAAATTTTGAGTTGTGCCCCTTTTGTATTTAGGGTGCGATATACTTGATTTTTTCAATTATAGAAAATACTGTGTCACGTCGGTACTAAATGGCTTGTAAACAAAGAATGAATTGACAGATTGAAATGAAGCTTCACATGCGTTCATATGAAGAGTCAGCCAACAGTCAGATGGGCCTCTTTTATCGAACAGCAAAACTTATTGAACAAGCAGTAATTTTTACCCATTGTGACACATTGACAAATGTGAAATATGCCAAGGAAACAGGTATCGTCTAGGAATTATTCACTACTGACATCTAGGCGTCATTTTTGAAGGACCCTTTATTGTTTACTCTTAACTTAAGACTGGTGCAGCTAGATTTTGGGGTCATCTGCATAGAGTATACTTGATTGGAATGTTTCGTTTTAAGCGCGAAATCAAATAGCTTGGAAAATATACTTTTTTCGCGATGAGCCTGAGCAGACGATCATCTGATTTGTGAATAGCAATGATTGAGCATAATTTCCAACAATCTAGAAAAATCGCGTTTTCTAAACATTTATTAAAGAGTTTAGCCATGGATGTATGAGTTTAAATTATATGAGAGCAAATCCATCCTGATTGCAAATCCTTTCAATTGCTGCTTTTGAGATTCGTGTTTGCAAGCTCTCCATTATCTGACGAAATCGACTTCTTGAAATTAAAAATCATTGATAGTTATTTTCAATGTCAAGGAGTCGACCTATGTTCCATTCGGGACAAAAGAAAGAATCTCAGAGCATGGGATTTGATTAATTCGGATTACTTCTTCGATAGTACGTGAAGTTAGTGGTCGCCGCTGATAAACTAGTTACGACTGGCGGTTTTTAATACAGCGTTCCGAGATGATGAAGAAGTCGACTGTATGATTTTTATTTGCCTACTTTCTGGAAAAAATTATCCATTACAATATCCAGATTACAAGAATCTACTGGGTTGCCAAATATAATGTTTTTATGAACCTTGAATCAAGGAACCTAGCTCCAAATTTTTAAAGGAAATTCAAGCAAGTTTTCTAACAGATCGGTTCAAATGTTCAAGTTCCGCTTGAGAAAATAAAAACCCTATACTATCACTTGACTTGTACAGCTGGAGGTAAGTTGAGAAAGTGTCCCCAAATTTAGTATATCTGACTTCAACTTTTGTGGTCCTAAACTTTTCCCTCAGACTGTATGTAGCAACGGCCGATTTTCTACTAAGAACACATTTCTTTATTTTTCTATATGGTAATCTAAGTAAACGAACACCACCCCTGGCCATCCATTAATACGTTATGGAGCACCCTGTGTACACCCAACTATGCACACAAATGGAAGAGAAAATATTTGCGTAGAAACCAAATAAAATAGTTTCTTATAAATTCAATTTTCAAATCAAAAACAGTGACTTAATTTAATTAATTCTGGCACAAGTATCATTTTTCACAACAACAAAAATCGTGCTCGTTCCACTCCGACTGCTGCTCGGTGTAATTTTACTGACCTTGTTGCAGCAAGCGAGTCTAAGCAGAACATTGCCGACTTTCAATTGTGACAGCAAGAATAGCAAAAACAAACAAAGACAACAAATTGATTATTTGGCAGCGGCGCATATTAACGCACACACACACACATATGCACACGCACACGCCCATGTGTGGAAACAATCAATTTTTGCTCGAAAGCTGATCTGCATTTGCAAACACATCCGGTGGGATGAGAGTAACCTGCCCCCTTAGGCGGCGACTGCCTGTCACTGCAATGCACTCAGTTTATTGTTGTTGTTTTAGATATAAAAAAAATAGCAAAACCATAGATAGACGTTGGCAAGTTTGCAAAATGAATGCGCATATGTGAGTTTGTATGTTTTTTTTTTTTTGGCTGTTAGGCATTCATAAGCTTAGTCAGCGCGAGTTGAATTAGAAAAGTCGCCTGCAGTGCCTCAAATCACTTTGCATCAATAATGCAGCCTGCACATACAGACATACATATTTACATATGTACATATATATGAGCCACAACGCGAGTAAGAGCAATGAATGCGAAATTTAAAAAAAGAACTAAAAATTGTCTTTTTTTAATTTTTAGTTTTTGTTGTTTTTTGCTTGACTTCTTGACAAAAACACGCGCGATAATACTAAAAAACTTTGAAAATGTACATGCAACTGTATGTGCTGCCACAAGGTGGGTGAGAGCAACGAATTCAAAATCAAAGCAAACAATTTGTTTTTTGTTTTTGTTGTTTTTTGGCTTGCCTGCACAGCATTCAAAAACTAAGAAAAAAATTGTAGATATTTGAAATCAAAAATTTAGTTACTTGAGGTGAAGACTGGTTGATGGCTATGCAGCACTAAAAGAGTTGTTGTTGTTGTTGTAAAAGTTAGTAGTTAATAGTAGCAAGCAACTAGCAGTTAGTATTTGCTATCTAGGCTTTGTAAGTATTGAAATTCGGCAGTTTCGAAGGTGTCAATAATTGTTTTTTGCTTGGATTTGCACTTCCCAGCTTTTCTTCGCTTCCATTTGCTGCTTTGCCCGATTAGTTGGGACCACAAATTTTTTTTTGCTATTCAAACTAACATTCCATTAGATTTTGAACTGGGTTTTAACCGAAACCAGCAGCACAATCACTCTCCGCACACGTACACACACACACGCGCGCATACACAACGCGACACACCGAAGCACTTTTTTGTAGACGGTACGATTCGCACGCACTGACTCGCGGAAACGCTGTGTTTGCCGGTGCCCAAAAGCGAGTTTGCCAAGCGAAATGAATGCATTGAGAACGCAACTAAGTATGTATGTATGGCGAGTGCACCACCACTACCATCATCCAGACTAGCGACACTCGTCCACAAAGTCCACTTTATATCCTACCCTACGCCCAATGCGCTGAGCGTGTCCTGGCAGCAATTTTTCGTTTTTATTTATTTTTTATTTTGTAGGCGCTGCTTTTGGGCTTGCACTTTGAAGCATTTAGCTGCCTTGTTTGTTTAATTTTTTTCGGGAGACAATTCACGTTTTTTTTTGTTGTTTTGCACTGTGGGTGCACACACGAAATTTGGGCTTTCCTTCTTTTCGCACAAGCACACTTTTTCAGAAACAGAATCAGAATTTTTCTGGTGCACTGCAATCGAGATGAGAATTTGGCGTTTCCTTTCACAATTGCAAAACAATTAAAGGAACACGCAAACACACACTATGGCCACCAGCAATTTCTCATTCACTAAATGCCATTTGTGCAGCACAGGACAGCAGCACAAACCGCATCGCACTGTTTTGTATACACACTCGACCGTTCGCTGGTCGCCGTTTGCGTTTGCCGTTAATTTTCCGTTTTATACGAGCTCTGAAAATTTACGCGTAAATCCCGAAAGTTCCGACCGTACCCGCGGGATCGTAAACTCTCACTGAAACATTTTTATGGTACACATAGATGAATGCCATCACATCGGCTGGCAATGGACAGCAGCCGCAGCTTCCAATGCATCTCGGCTGTGCTCGTGGTAACGGTGACGGTGGCGCTGGCGCTGGCGATAACGAATGCGAGGGCATAAACACCGAAGCCACAAAGCACGAAAAGCCAGCCAACTTGAGCGGGCGCTTGGAAAATTTAAAGCATTGGCGTGCTGGCAGGCTGACAGGCTGGCATTTGCCCAGCATCCAATCCAGCAGTAGAGTATTGTCACAGAGCGCTTGAACGCACACGAACTTATTACACGAGCGCCAATTTGTATGCTTCGTTTTGTAGTTTCACCAGTTTCCCAGCAGATGTCGCGCGGCTTGGCTCTCTCCTCGGTCGCACTGGAAGTTCGTTGGCTTTGTTTGAGCGCGCGGCTTGTAACGAAATGCGTGAGAAACTGAGCATCGGGAAAACGTGCGCGCCTACGTGCAGACTTTGGAAAAGGCATTGGCTATTGGCTTACATTGTAACTCATTGTGACGTGCGTGAGTTGTGTAAACAAGGCGTGTGTAATACGCAGAGCAGCAGGCTTCCAGCGAGCATATGGCAGAGAGAAGAGCTTTCTTTTTGGAAGTACTACAAAATGTGCTCATTTTTGGCTAATATAATATTTCATGCAGACATCTTCACGCGTGTGTTTGTGTGTAAAAATGTTTTCTAAAGGGTGTGGAGTTTGCTATAAAAATGCGGCAGACGTAAGAAGCGCGGCAAAACATTAAGCGGATTTAAAATATTCATATAACGGTTGTATGAAGCAGATAAGCCACAAAATCGACTATTGGTTTTCAGGCGCGTAGGTTTTTTAAGATATATTTTAGCTGAAACTTGAAATAAGGATGGACATATATTACAATTTTTGTGTCAAAAATAAACGCACCTTTCATAACTATAGCACAGGGGCTTAATGACAAGTTTTGACAATTTATATGTGTCTTATTTCCCAGTTTCAAACTTTGCGCAAATTTAAAAAAACTAAAAAAAAATTATTTAAAATAATCAGGAAGTTTTCATCAAAATTTTAAACTTTTGTATCCGAATTTCTATTATAAATGAATTTCAAGTATGCAGAGCAACGGCCCATTGAATTTTTATACACAAAAGAGCAAGTTGATTTTTAACATTTTTTTTTTGTTTTTGCGTGCGGTTGTGTCGACTTTCTTCGTATAAAAAAATTCTGAGAGCTCGTTCTACGGAAAAAATTTTTTTGAAACGCAAACAAATAATTATTAAAGCTCGACGCGAATTTCGAGCCACTTGAAACTGTCACAATATTATAGCGAAATTTAGTGGGCGAAATTTAGAAAGCAGCATAACCAGAAATTGTCTCAAAACTCTGAATACAAAATTTAAAATGTCGCCCCCTTCATGGATTCAGAGTATTTCTCTGAGCCCAACTTCCTCAATAAACTGAAATATTTTTCCAATTTTTTTAATTTTCCTGCTAGCCTCCGAGTGTATTTCTGCCATGAAAAGACTTCTCATAAAAAGCCATCTGCCCTTCAAAGTCTGCTCAAAACTGTAACCATTTGCAAAACACAAACAGGTGGAGAAGCAGGGCCGAATACCCGATAAAGGTTGTAAGCGCCATAAAGGGTGTTTCAAAATTACATCTAGATGTCAGTAGTGCATAAATCCTATAAATAACTAAAAAAAAAAAAAATCACTTCTGTTAGGCCAAACGCCGAGCGCTTCCTCCAATTTATGGCGTGCGTCTCGATATTTTGTCCACTAATGGAGTCACCTACAGTTTTAAGCCGACTCTGAAGGCAGATTTTTTTTATGACATTTTTCACATTTGCCAATGATAGCTAACGCATTAAAATTATTGGAACTTATTATGAAAATGATCGCTGTTTAAGAACAACAAATCGCGAATTCGTGATTTTTTTGGAGGAAATAATCGTCCGAACGCGTCGTCAATTCAAAGGTTGGTGAAAAAATTTCAAGAAAGTGGTTCAGTCAATGATAGAAAAAGGTGTGGCAGACCAGAAAGGGGTTTTCGAGATTGCGAATTCAATGCGACAATGAATGAACGAGTTCCTGAAAACTCTAAGGTGCTCAAGGTGGACATTGAGATTATGTAATTTTTCAAGTATTTTGTACGTATTTGTACGATTTCCCCCAAATTGGGGGACATCAGAACTCGTTTTAGAGGTATGGTTTCTTCGGTAAAGTTTCTTATTTTGATCCCTAGAATATGATTTTCACAGAGCAATGGGCGATTTTTTTGCCTCCCCACAAAAGACACTAAAAGATCGACCCAAATTGGGGGATATCAGAATTCGTTTTAGAGGTATGGTTCCTTCGGCAAAGTTTCTTATTTTGATCCCTAGAATATGATTTTCACAGAGCAATGGGCGATTTTTTTGCCTCCCCACAAATCGACCCGGCTTATTGTACATTGCACATCGTCGCATTCCATGTATCGGCACCATACATAACTACAGACTTCTCGTTTGATTTGAAGATGCTTACTTTCGTACGCCTGGATATATACGAAGATCTCCAAACTTTGTCTTGCATGCCAAATACAGCGGGATCTTTCGCTTTTTAATTGCGTATGTCAGCTGCTTACCCGCCAGTTCTGTTAATGAAGCCTTCGAGATAGCAGAATCTGTCGAAGTCATCAGCGTAGTCTAAGTCTTCAAGGTTGCCGTTCAAACCCAACGAAATTGCAGTATTAACCGCTGAAGCTTGCTGCACTATTAGGCCTAGCACTAGAATAGAAGCGGGGATAAAATGCCTTACTGCTGTTTTTATTTGGAAACCATTGCGCAGGATGTTTTCATGTCTAACTCTGCAACTTGCATCAGTACACAATTCTTTGATAAGAGTGAAGATTTTTCAGGAACACAGAGTAGGGCTCTCCACATCAGAGATCATATTAGGCTTGTCATATTGGCATGCTTAAATATATCTAGAAAGTCTTTGTCCGATATGCTTTTAGCATTGAAATGCGTTTCGCTGATGCAATTCGGTCCTATAAAGGTTAAACTTAAATCACTAGATAGTAGAAATACTATCAGCTCCCTCACTTTCATTTTCGCTTTGATAAGTGAGGCGATTGACTCCCCACCGCTACTCGAGAAAACTAATTTCAATATTTCTCAGCGCAGCTTACGAAATCATGGTATTTTCTGGTTGGAGATGGCTGGAGCTAATTATCCCTCCATTTCTCCGATTTCTACAACGTTGAGAACATTCAACTCGCTTTCAAATCCTATTGGCTTTGATTTGACTTCCACAAAGTACTTCTTCAAAATGTTACAAAATGAATTGTTAACTAGTTGATAAATATTCTACAGCTTCTCCTTTAATGTGGCGCTTTAGTGCAGAGAAGGTTGAGACATCTTGGCCAACTGCAGCCAGAAGAAGGACATAAACTCAGCCCAATGCAGCTATAACTTAAGTGGGTTTGAATGAGGTACTGTGATAAGTAGAGGGCACAAACGCCCATGAGGTCGAAGTAGAACCTCAAATCAATCAATCTGTCTAAGTATTCTCTAATATTCTTTCTTTGTAAACTTTAAGAAATGTTAAATTTTATACATTAAAACGAAATAAAAGAAATACTATTATCAATTGATTTAATCCGTTTTTCATATTCTGTAAGGAATACTGCATTTCTAGATTATTATTAATTAATATAAAAAAATGCGTCACCAACAAACAAACAGTTTTTTTGAAATCCAAACCGTTGCAAAGCTAAAAAAGTAATAAATAACTTTCTTATACGCTCATAAATACGTTTCTCATTCAGCCCGCTGAATAGCTCTTAACTTCTCTTTCAGCAAAGGCCTTATAATAAACAAATTTTCTTTCAGAGTATTTTCTCTTTTATTAAAATTACTCTTTGAAGAAATTGCATTCGTGTATTTGAAAAATCAAGCATCTGGACCTACCTTAATGCCCTATCTGTAGGGATAATACGAGTGCTCTATGTTTATTAAATCATTTCCATGTCTCAAATCATCGTCAATTGGGGTCTAAGTCAATACTGGATTTCAAGAATTTAGAAAAGAAAAGTTAAATGCTGCATTTTTTGGAAATTTTTTTAAAGTAGTCACCAAATAAAAACTTAGTTTTAGTCTACTTTGTCTACATTGATGGTTTAAACTGTTTTAAAATATTTAGGTTTCGTGGTTAAGGAGGAGCACGGCCAAACACACAAAAAGGGCGCAAGCGCCAATTATATATATAGTTATATATGAAACCTGCTATGTATATATATTTAGTTAAGGCCGGCTTAAGGGGGGAGCCTGGTTTATGAGGTCTAAAAATTGCATCTCTTTGCGATTTGTTTTTAAGGAAAAAATTAATTTAGCACTGCAAAGTTTTTTCTATCTTTTAATGAACATTTGAAAAGTATAAAAAAATTTTGTACTGGTTAAAATAAGTTGAAAAAAATGTTTAACATAGAAATTAGTAGAGCGCTGCAACGCTGGAGTTTCCAACTGGCGTACAAGATACAGCTCGTAATTATTATCTAAAGCAAAAAATTCAAATGGATTTCTAATTATCACGATTTTTTATTCTAAATGAACTAAGAAAACTGAGAGAAATTCCAAAATTTCAACTTTTTGGAGGTTTTAAAGAAAAAAATGCCTTTCTATAAAAAAAAAATTCACTTCAACTTGGTATAAAAATCTTGAAATTTTTTTTTTATCTATTTTGTTAGTTCAAATAGAAGAGAATTTAATACTGAAGGGAACACGCTATGATTCATTTCAAAAGGTTATTATTTTTTTTTCATTCATGTACGCCAATTCAAAGAAATCATAAAAATGAAAAGTCGAGAAGAGAAGATAAAGTTTGTACTATAGCTGTCCGGTCACAGCCAGTGTTGCCAACGCCAATAAATCTGAGTCGCTAGGGCCAATATCAAAAGTCGCTAACTCCATCAGGGGCGGATCCTAAATTTCATTCTGAGAGGTGCACAGGAGGCCAGCTGCGGATTTAAAATTTTTAGATGAATAATAATTAAACCAGTAATACCAACTCTACTGAAATTTGAGATCAACGGAAGTTAGTTTCAATCTCCTGAAATACTAGTTTTTTATTATGATTTAATAAATTTACTAAATTTTTCCTCCTCCATGGTCGCATCGATTGCTCAAAAATTGATCATCTGGAATTAAAAATTGAAATTGCTTGTTAATTTGTATAAATGTAGTTATCGTTGTACGTACGGAATTTCGAAAATTTTCATTTGAAAAAAAATTTCGCCGGATTGAAAGGTAAGGGCATTCACGGGTAATCAAGTTGACAGAAAAATGTCTATTGTCTAAAACAGTTTTGATTTGCTCTCTAAAAGTCGCCAGATAAGTTGCTAAATCATTTTTGTCGTCAAAACTTCTTTTTTGTCGCCAAGACTCAAGCAAAAGTCGTCAATTCTAGCGGCAAAGTCGCTAAATTGGCAACACTGGTCACAGCGTAACTACCTAACGCTCGCCTACCTTTGGCTTTGTATCTACGGAAATATTGAGAATTAGGCTCTGTAACTTTGTGTGAATATTCTGAAATATATTAGGAATCGCTTAAAACGAAAAAAATTGATTTTTTGACCTTATAAACCAGGCTCCCCCTTAATAGTAAAACAATAAAACAATTAATTAAATAATTTAAATTTTGGTTTCATTCTTAAACCCGCCGTGTGGTCTACTTTTTTGTAAAAGGATAAAATGTTGTTTTTTATTATTATTTTTTTTTTAATAAATTTTATTTATTTATTTTTTTTTTGAGTTTTTTATTTCGAATTTTGTAATTTCCCTAAGTAATGTATTATAAAAGACTAAGAAGTCCTGCTGATACAGTCTGATTTCTTAGAATAAATAAATCTTTATAGTAAGCGCATAAGCACAGAATTATGCACACAGATACTCAAAACGAAACACATATGGATTTATTTTTAAAACTTTCAGCTATTAATGACTTGGGCTCTCCCCCTTTATAACTCGAATACTTAGCGTAGTTGACGTTACGTATTCTTTTTTATTATTTCAAGTTAAAAAATATGGTCCAAATATATATGCGCACTTTCATAAAAAATAAAATAAAATATATGTATGCATACTTTCTTTAAAAATATATATATTTGTCACTATTCATGCTATCAATCAATATTAAATAATTCAACGTAAATAAATAAGTCATTTAAAGAACTAAAATATATGTGAACTTAGATGCATCTCAACTTAAACATCCGGCCTAAGTTCTCTTATGGGAAAAGAGACTACTCACATTGACTGGAATATGGAATATTAAAAGTCAAAGAGAAATGCAAAGCACAGCGAGCGAAAAATGAGAAAATGAGAGTAGTGAGAGGTTTGCGAAGAGCTTTTATATTCTCAGTTGCTCAACAAGTTTCATGCTCAAAATTATAGCAGATAAATTTAAGGCAGATAATCCATTTTGAATGTAACGTACAGCCCACGCTAATGTCTGATAATTGAAAATTTGCAATTTAAGTGTGGAATTTAACGATGCACACAAAAAAGAAGCCATGGCTGCTGAGGCCTTCAGCTTAGTCAATTATTGAAGCTAATATTCTAATTATTCACATAAACTTATATTTAAAAAAGTTGACATACATAAACAGGTAACTTAAAAGTGAACTAAGTGCAGCGAATAATTAAAACTAGGTATTGTAAATATTTGATATAGAAGTTTATTTATTTTAAGAAACTTTCTTATTTTGAGCGGATTTTTGGTATTATGCGTTTCAATCGATGCAGAGTACTTTGAATGCGATAATATCACTTTTGAGGAATAAACTTGTGTTCTGAATTTTCTGAATAAATTTCGGGAATTTTTTATCCTACCATATTTCAAAAAATTTTATTTTTGAAAAGTCAAAAATGTAAAAAAAGTCAAATTGCCTTATCAAAAATAAACAAATATTCCTATTATTTACGGACCACGATTGCAATAATATGGCTGACTCGGCTGGCTTCGCATTCTATTAATTCAGTTTTCAAGAACATATTAAAGATTTCTAGCGTGCTCAATATTTACTTTAAGGGAATTTTCTTTCACCGCACTTCACAAATAAAAGTCAAATCGCAGCTCCGAGGTGGCCAATTCACATCTTCGAGACGGCCGATAAAACAATTTTCGAACTTGGCACGCAACAGATCGATTGTGCCATAGCGCGCCAGTCTGCTGAAAGCAAAGATCGTCCACGACCATTTAATTTCTGGTAAAAAAAAATCGTGTATCATGTGCCAGTAGCGCTCACAGTTGACCCACTTGGTGTTTCTCGCGGCATTTAAAAAAAAAAAGAAAAGATGTGTCACCGATGCCACCGCGTCTAAATGCGCATCAGACTGTGGTTGCATTCACCACTCGATCATAAAATGCGGGTTTTCCAATCCCTAGATATGCAAGTTTTGCTTGTTAGCATAGCCGTCGAGATGAAAATGTCTTTCGTTGAAAAAGATAATTTTTCGATGAAATCGTTGTCCATTTCGGGGTGCTCTAAAGCGCAAACTGAGAAGCAAGAACGAGGCGGACGGTTATATGCCTTTAACTACTGAGTCAATTGGACCTTGCCAGCGATAATTCGAGGTCTGCGGTAAAAAATTCGCATTAGGCTGCTGCGGAAAATATTGAATTGTTGAGGTCGATGACGAATCGATGTTCCAGGACTCCTGGCTCGCCGATGCGCACCTTACGACCATAGGACCATGGGGACTCTGAGTATTGTCCACTAGCATGCCAGTCTCACGAAATTTTTTCACTAACTTATAGCAGGTAGGGTGGATGCTTTATTTCGGCTAAAATTTCTTTTCAATGAATTGTTTTGGCTACACAACATTGACTTTGGAAGTATGATACTGACTTTCAGTCAAGATTTCCAGCAGGAAAGAGCTGCCAACGTCAGGGACCACCCTGTATATATGTAGCCACTTAACAATAAATATATCATTTCAGAAGAAGAAATTCTTTTTCTGCCCAATTTTTCTTAGGGCAAAAATTGTGTTATAATCTCCTGTTATTTGATCATAAAACTCCCGAATAGCGAGTTAGATTTTTATTTTGTATTCTAAAAATCTTACTCCATATTTGTATTCTCCTCCTATTTGTGGCGTGCGTCTTGCTGTTGTTCCACAAATGGAGGGACCTACAGTTTCAAACCGACTCCGATCGGCAAATATTTTTATGAGGAGCTTTTTCATGGTAGAAATACACTCGGAGGTTTGCCATTGCCTGCCGAGGGGCGACCGCTATTAGAAAAATGTTTTTCTTAATTTTGGTGTTTCACCGAGATTCGAACCAACGTTCTCTCTGTGAACTTCGAATGGTAATCACGCACCAACTGATTCGGCGATCCTAAGAACTTTCGAGTAAAGAGTTTGAAGTTAATTCGATGAGTTTTAAAAATTCGTACACCGCATTGGATTCGCCATTTGCTTTGGATTTTTTGCATGGCATTCAAAAGGGATTTTTTCAAAAGGAACTTTCCATCCATTTCAAAATTTTTTAAGCCTAATACGTGAGCAAAGGGGTGGCTCATTTCATTTGTACTTGAAATATTTTTCCATCGAAATTAATATATTCGATAAGGTATAATAGAAAGAGAACGGCTGAGTAGCTGGACAAGAGAACATGAAATAAAATAGCACCAAAGCATATAAGAAAAGTTGAATGATAGAAGAAGATGTAAAGAGGAGGGCAAGTTAAGCATTAACTGTAAGTAAAAGCAATTAAAGGCACACAATTTCGTAAAAATAACCCGTTGCAAGAAATGTTGTGTTTCAGAAGTGTCAGTCCTTAGAGTGGGAGCTTGAAGATTTGGGAGATGGGGATTTATAACTTGAGCGCTTGTCTGGGGTAAAATAAAAAAACCTAAATATTAGAAAAATAGTTTAAAAGATTTAAATTCGTAAACCTCTCTAGATAAAAATATTTTTTTTTAAAGAGGCCTACGAATTTAAAACTTTGAAACTGTTTTTCTCAATATTTTGGTTTTTTTATTTATCAAAATTTATATATTTTTATGATATGAATCTATGTAATTGAAATCGTCATTGAATTATTCCAGCACAAAAGAATGTGGCTATTAAAATAAAAAAAAAAATATTAATTTTTATCTAGAGAGGCTTACGAATTTAAAACTTTGAAACTGTTTATGTCAACATTTTGGTGTTTTTGATTACGAGACGTTTGCAACTATAAATAACTTTTCATATTACATCAAATTCAACATTTTCTGTAAACGCTGAACATTTTTTATTTACATTCAGGCTTAGCAAACATTTGACGTAAAAAAGATATTAAAAGTGAAATACAACCAAATACAATCAGATTATTTTTTCCACCGCTTACAATTCAGATTCTTCTCACAACCTGGCCCTCATGGCTAATGCGGCAGCTGACCTCCATTTCATCCAGATCTCTAAACATTTCTGGAACTCTATTCTCGGTCTTCGATTTTTCTACCCCTTTCATTCGGCTTTTGACTCGATCGAACAGAAAAAAATCGCAGGTAGCCATAATTGGTGAATTCGATGGGTGTTGAATGGTATTCCTTTCGTTCTTAGTGAAAAAATCACGGATAGTGATGGCATTGTGCGACAGTGCGTTCCACTGCGCATGGCGCCAAATTCTAGAGTTGTTTCCACAAATTCTTTCTGTTTTGGCGAATTTATTTGCGTAAACATCTCGTAATAGTAGTCCTTATTAACTGCCTGACTTTCTGGCAAAAATTCATGGTGTAAAATACCGTTGTAATCCATAAAACCCGTCAGCGTTGCTTTCTTTTTTGGCTGAAATTACCTGGTTTTTGGTCTTAGTTCGTTCGGAGCTCTCCACTCGCGCGCCTGACGTCTGGAGTGCGTGTCATACTTATAAACCTACGTCTCGTCTCCAGGAATGATGAATTTTGGGTCAGATACAGCTTTGGATATCACGTATTTGGTGATATCAACGCGGTCCCTTTTTTACATAAAATTCAGGTCCCTGGGGTCCAACGGCCAACTTTGCAGCAACGTGGCACCCATCCCATTAAGGAAAATGCCTTGAACGGATTCATGAGCATGTTAAGGTCCTTTTGGGTATGGTTATTTGAGCAGTTGGTAAAATTTAAACAAAAAATTGTAATTAAAATTTATTAAAAATATAAAATTTTTTATAAGAATATTTTTCGACATTTTCAAACTAACTTCATTTATTTGTTTACATAATAAGTTTTTATTTGCTGTAGAATTAACACTGACAATAATGACAACCTTGAAATCCAACGGAGAATCGCTCTTCCTACTTTGGACTCAAAAATAAGCTGTAGAGTCCAGTTACTTTGGACTCGACGAACGAAACTAACACTTGAGAAGGCTCTCATCCTGTCCATCCTATCTATGGCGCTGATGCTTGGACGATGATAACATCCGCTGAGGCGACCACTGAAGTGTTTGAGAGAAAGATTCTGCGAAAGATTTTTGGACCTTTGCACGTTAGTAACGGCGAGTATCGTAGGCGATCGGAGAATGAGCTATATGAGCTTTACGACGACATAGACATAGCGCAGCGAATAAAGATCCAGCGGCCACGTTGGCTAGGTCGTGTCGTCCGAATGGATCGGAACGTTCCTGCTCTGAAAGTATTGGATGCCGTACCAGCTGGTGATAGCAGAGGAAGGCCTCCTCTGTGTTGGAGAGATCAGGCGGAGCAGGGCTTGACTTCACTTGGTGTGTCCAACTGGCGCTGGTTAGAACGAGAAAGAAGCGGTTATTGCGCCAATTAAGAAGAAGAAGAATATAAATGCATTCGTGGCAATATTGCAACCATGCAAACTATCAAAATCGATCAATTACAAGTAAAAAATCGAAAAGTTTGTTTTGGGTGACCCACTTCGGAAAACTTGACCCATATGTAACTCTCCTCAAGTATTTATGTATTATACGAGTATAAGTGCTTCTACCTTATTTCCGCTTAATGCAATACAGGTCGGTTTATCGACACAAACTTAAGCTTTTATGAGGGTACTAAAAAAATAAAAAAACAAAAAATTACAAAAAAAAACAGCGGGATATGTCACCGTTGCATTCAAGGATATATGATTTGTATGCTTAAGTAAATAAAAATAAAATAGCTCGGAATAGAGTGCTAACCATTCTTCAAAATAAAAAAATAAAAAAATAATTTTTTTTGTATTTCCTATGTCTTGTCCATAACTCTAAACATACGCACTTATGTAATAATTCCTTAAAATAAATATTACGTTTTTATTATAAATTTCAGTATTACGTCTACAGCTAATTTCCAATTTTATATTGCACAAAAATTTAAAAATAATGGATTATCGAAAATAGGTTACCTCCGCTTTTGCTCAATACATCCTTTTATCTGCAGTACCATCCAATCAACAAGAGTTAAAAAAAATAAACTCAACGTAAATGTGCTTTGTGGCAGGAAGTTAAAGGTCAACCCATTCCATTGTATTTCATTCTCTTCAAGCCACGAACCCCCTGTGGGGTTAATTCAGGGACAACGACGACAGACACAGACAAAGCTAATTAGGTTTTCATATTTCATTGAACCAAATTAGCGTAGCATACTTTCCAACCTTTCACTCATTACCCGACTGAATGTGGCCCATCAGACGAGCGCCAAGCCACCTTCCGCTCCTGTTTAACCAGTCACCCACCAACAGTGGTTGACCATCACAATTCGCAGCAACTGATTACCAAAGCAAAATGTGCATGCCGGGGTTGTTCAGCGTAATGGGAAGAGGATGGACATGGAGAAGGTGGTGTGAGGAGGGTTGAGGTGAGACGGGGCGCGAACCCTTGTGGCAGGCACTGTGCAGTTCGTGTGAATAGCTGTTGGCTGCACAAAGTCTTTATTGTTGCCTAGCCGCCCCCTTTCGCCGGTTACTATTGCGTTTGCTGCGATATTGTGATGCTGTGGTTTTTATTATTGTAGTACTACTACCGGACTGTGATGTGGACAAATCAAGGCAGAGCGCAACATTTTAATTGAGGGTCAATTATGCATTGTGGTGCATAAACGCGCACACACACACACACAGACCGATTCATTCGGCGAGGTAGAGAAACCGCAGAGTAAATATGTGTGAGTGTGTGTGAGTGTATGTATGTACGACAAGTGGACAGCATAAATCCTTGATAGCGCAGTTTTATTTGATTGTGGGTGTAATTGGGGGGAAAAATCAGAGAACCAACATTGCTTAAGTGTTTGTGTTTGGTGTTTATTTATTTGTTTTAATTAGTTGATTAGAAACATATAAAAAAGTGTAAAACCTAATAAGCCTACTTATATAAATATATTGTAATCAGTCATTTAATGAGATTTTCTTTTTTAATTTTACATTTTATGCACTTCATGCCACCTACGCATTAAAGCGAGTTATTTAAATACAGATAATCCATTACCAGAGAATCATCGAGAGCACCTAAGCCAGCGGGTACCCTATTAATATTTATTTTTAGGAACCAAGGCCGCTTTTGCAAACACAGTGAGTGGCACTAGTCCGGAGATTTACATTAGGGGCATTATTTTTAAGGCGGCTATATATTCAAAGCGAAGAAGAACGCCACGAATGCGGCATCTACCTACAGGCCTATCTGTCTTCTAGACAAAGTAGAAAAATTACTGGAGAAAATACACTGTTCGAGGCTGGAAATTTATACGAATACCACTGCGCGACTCTCTAGGTTAGGTTAGGGCTGTCCTTGCGAGGGGCACGCTTGGACAAAAATTCAAAATTTGTCCGTTGTGATAACATACAGGAGAAGGGGAGTGAAAAAGGAGAAGTGAAAGAATCAGACAGGTGGAAGAAAAGGAAGAAAGAGCTTTGCATTAGAGGATAACGGCCAACTGTGGCGATTTACGGTCGTATTAACCACTTTAAGCTATTGATTAATTTTACGAGATGTGTGATATTTAAACCCGCAACATCCGCAGGTATAGCGAAAAAGTTAGAACCAAGATGTCTAAACCTTTGCCCGACGATAGCTGAAATCATTCCACCTCGTCCTACATACAGCTTTTGCAGAAAAGACTTGGAGCCTCACCGCATGGACCCCTAACGGACAACGTCCGGTAAAAATACCTATCGAATTCGGCTGCGGCTTTGCTAGCCTTAGCGCACGCTGAGCTGCTGCGAAGCCCCGATCTCCAGTAGCAGAACACAGGTTCTCAAGAGAGTTTCCCTCTATGCCGCTGTAAACAGATAGTGTTCTACTTCACACACAGAAGCATTGTCTAAGGTACAGACTTTTGACCAGTGACCTACGATATCACAGGAGAGGATCCCCAGGGATCTGTCTTGGATCGAATTCATGGGGACGTAAAGTAAGATGGAGTCTACCAATTAAATAAGCATATAATCATAGATATGCCGTTGACATTACCATATATGGGATTGTCAAGACAAGAAGCGAAGTAGCGACAAAATGCAGCACAATGATCGCGATGGTGAAGACATGGGCCCAAGAAAACGAACTGAAACTACCGCAGCACAAAACCGAACCAGTGCTTCTAAGCAGCCGGAGTAAAGTGGAACGGGTCTCTATCAGCATTGCTCGTCACACTATAGAGTCCAGTACAAACCTAAGGTACCTTGGCGTCTACGTAGACCACAGGCTGTGCTTCATAGAATATCTCAGGCAAGCTAGGCACAAAGCTGCAAAACTATGTAATTGACTTTCCAGAATGATACGGAACGTTACTACTTGCACCAATTACCAAATCGGCAATGCACTACAAGCGGGAAACTGGGAGCAATTACTCAAAATCCGTAATGACAAGACGCCGGCAGGATGATGAAGCTGCACGAGCCAATGACGTAACAAGAAGTTAATTTAATCGTGGAGATTGTTTTAGTCCGTAGGCGCTTTGCGAATTGAGCAGGGTTATAGCAGGGCATTCCAGCTAAAACTATTGGTGCGGGTTTCCCAATCCAATAATAGTATCCAAGTGTTCGATGACCTTCCTCGTCTACGATTGCCTTTTGGATTCCTCTCAATAGCGGCTTTTGTTAGGTCATCACATTGCCGAAGTGTTAAATCCAACCCCATTTTTTTATGCCAATCTGCAGGAGTATTGGGATTTGCTGAGTTGTACTCCATACATCAGCATTCGAGATTTTGCTTGACCAAATGATTTTCAGGATTTTGCGAAGGCATCGATTAGTGAATACTTGCAGTGCATTCATGTCGACCCCAGCTGTATTCCACATTTCCCATCGAGTAAATATGATTTGACAATAGAATTAAAGATCCCCACCTTTTTACGTTGCGTCATGATGTGCGATGTTTTCTAGATTTGACGTACGGAGCTAAATGTTGCTAGAGCTTTCATAATGTGGTTTTTGAAGTCTTCGCTGGAGCCACCTGATACCGAGATGATACCGCTAAGATAAAAAAATTGCACTTCTTCAAACTGGGTACCATCGATCGGGGACCAACGCATATTTTGAGTATAAGTGCGCATTACTTTTATGTATCAGAAATACACTCGGAGGTTTGCTATTGCCTGCAAACGCTATTAGAAACAACTTTTTCTTCATTTTTCTTCTACGTTCTCCGAGTTCCGAATTGTAGTCACGCACCAACCCATACTTATAGATAGAAAGAAGATTGCGCCCATCAGAGAGTACGTGACGTCACGTTTTTCCAAGTTGTGCAGTATTGCCAACCATTTGCTCTTCGCAATAAATTTAGTGCTTTTTTATACCGAAAATACGAAAATTTTGAAGTTTCGTGTTTGATCCTTTTTTTTTAATTTAAAGCTACCGAAACATTCTTCTTCTTCTTAATTGGCGCGATAACCGCTTACGCGATTTTGGCCGAGATTAACAAAGCGCGCCAGTCGTTTCTTTCTCGTGCTAACCGGCGCCAATTGGACACACCAAGTGAAGCCAAGTCCTTCTCCACCTGATCTTTCCAACGCAGAGGAGGCCTTCCTCTTCCTCTGCTACCACCAGCTGGTACCGCATCGAATACTTTCAAAGACGGAGCGTTTGTATCCATTCGGACGACATGACCCAGCCAACGTAGCCGCTGGATCTTTATTCGCTGCGCTATGTCTATGTCGTCGTAAAGCTCATACAGCTCATCGTTCCATCGTCTACGATATTCGCCGTTGCCAACGTGCAAAGGTCCAAAAATCTTACGCAGAATCTTTCTCTCGAACACTCTAAGCGTCGCTTCATCGGATGTTGTCATCGTCCAAGCTTCTGCGCCATACGTTAGGACGGGCATGATGAGAGTCTTGTAGAGTGTTAGTTTTGTTCGTCGAGAGAGGACTTTACTGCTCAATTGCCTACTTAGTCCAAAGTAGCACTTGTTGGCAAGAGAGATTCTACGTTGGATTTCAAGGCTGACATTATTATCGGTGCTAATGCTGGTTCCTAAATACACGAAGTCTTTTACAACCTCAAAATTATAACTGTCAACAGTGACGTGGGTGCCGATACGCGAGTGCGCCGACTGTTTGTTTGAAGACAGGAGGTACTTCGTTTTGTCCTCGTTCACCACCAAACCCATTCGCTTTGCCTCTTTATCCCGTTTGGAGAAGGCAGAACTAACAGCGCGGTTGTTAAGGCCGATGATATCCATATCATCGGCATACGCCAGCAATTGTACGCTCTTATAAAAAATTGTGCCTGAGCGATTAAGTTCTGCGGCTCGTACGATGCTCTCCAACATCAGGTTAAAGAAGTCACACGACAGTGAGTCACCCTGTCTGAAACCTCGTTTGGTATCAAACGGCTCGGAGAGGTCCTTCCCAATTCTGACGGCGCTGCTGGTGTTGAGCAACGTCATCTTACATAGCCGTATTAGTTTTGCGGGGATACCAAATTCAGACATAGCGGCATACAGGTAACTCCTTTCCGTACTGTCGAATGCAGCTTTGAAGTTAACGAAAAGATGGTGTGTGTCGATTCTTCTTTCATGGGTCTTTTCCAAGATTTGGCGTATTGTGAATATTTCGTCGATGGTAGACTTTCCAGGTCTGAAACCACACTGGACGTTATCCAATCAGTTGGTTGACGGTGGGCTTCAGCCTTTCACACAATACGCTCGCTAGAACCTTATAGGCGATATTTAGAAGACTAATCCCGCGGTAATTGGCACAAATTGCAGGATCGCCCTTCTTGTGGATTGGGCAGAGCACACTTAAATTCTAATCGGCAGGCATGCTTTCATCCGACCATATTCTGCATAGGAGCTGATGCATGCACCTTACCAGCTCCTCGCCGCCATGTTTGAATAGCTCAGCCGGCAGTCCGTCGGCGCCCGCGGCTTTGTTGTTCTTTAACCGTGATATTGCTATTCTCACCTCGTCATTATCGGGTAACGGAACGACAATTCCGTCGTCAACGATTGGGGTATCGGGATCTTCACATTCTCTATGACATGCGCAGCTGTCACCGTTTAACAGGTTCGAGAAGTTAAACATTAAAGTTAAAAAAAAATTGTATTATTATACAAAAGAAGGTTAAAAAAGGCCACTCTGACAAGATTTTAGTGCTGATGAAAATTAGTTGGTTCTTATAAAATTTGATATTTTGAAAGTGTGAATTTAATTTTTTGCTCCTTTTAAGGTTATGCAAGAATATTAAATGCCCCTCTCTCAACTCTTCTTAAGATTGAAAACCTTTTTACACATTTTAAAAGGCGTTTGAATTTACTGAATGCGGATTAAAATCATAGAGGTGTAATCGTTCTCCCGGCCATCAATCCTTAGTGGGACATAGGGCATCAAGAGGTGTATTCATTGTAAAAATAAACGACAAAATACCAGAAAATACTAAAGAAACCATACTGACATTTTTACAAAAAGAGTGCCTTATCTAGTTGCATAACCTCAAATTTAGCAAATAAGTCGTTCCCTTACCAAAATAGTCTCGCCTAACAAAAAAAAACTCATAAATTAAATTGTACATGAGCCTAACACATTTATTTAAAAAAACGCACATTCTAAAGACGATTTGTCACGCAATCAAAGTTCTTCAACTGATTCAATAAAAATTTGTTGTGTTATTTTCTTTGAATGGGCTTTTTAGTGCGTTTTTATATCCAAAGCTAAGCAACACTGCAGTAGCGCGAGAGAGATTTGACTGTCGAAAGCAGAAGAACACCGGCAGCACCTGCAATCGCGGGCAAAGCCACCAGATGTTTAAAAAAAGTAAAGCTAAATAAAACTGAGTGAATTATTTAACTAATTATTAAAAAATGTATATTTTACAAAATTATAAACATAACATTTTAATTAGAACAGGCTAGAAAAATGCCATGAAGAAAGAACTAAAACTCCGAGACTAAATAACAAAAAAAAATGCTAAATCAATTTACGAAAATGGTAATCTGGCCATACTGGAGCTAAAATCACGTAACTCGTTGTCAAATTCGCTGAGATCAAAGTAACGGGACCACGATAGGCGCTATCTCATTATTCTTTCCATCATGCCTGTGAGGTTCCTGGCATGAATAAAAATACTTTCTCAAATTTTAAGCAAATTTAATAAATTTTTTTTTTAATTTTAAGCAAATTAAAAATTTGTATCATGATAGGAAGATCACATATTCATCTTAAACGAAAAAAAAATGTTTTTAAATTTAAAATTTTTCCTTATATCTTAAATTTTCCGAAGAACAAAAAATTGTGTTTAAAAAAATATTCAACAACAACTTTTTTATTTATTTTTAATAATGTAAAAACTTGATATCTTACCAAAAATTTTGTATAAAAGAACTTTTTTTGTAAGAGGAATAGTTTCCGAGATATAAATTCTGAAAATAAAATAATACTTTCAACGAATTTTAATGCAAAATAAAAATTAAAAAAAATACAAAATTATTTAGCTTTGTAGTACTTTGGTGAAAGTATTATTTTATTTTCACAATTTATATCTCGGAAACTATTCTTCTTACGAAAAAAAGTTTTTATACAAAATTTTTGGGAAGATATCAAGTTTTTATATTATTAAAAATATATAAATAAAAAAGTTGTTGTTGAATATTTTTTTAAACACAATTTTTTGTTCTTCAGAAAATTTAAGATTTAAAGAAAAATTTTAAATATAAAAATATATATATTTTTTTAAATAAATATAGTATGTGGTCTTCCTATCATGATAAACATTTTTAATTTGCTTAAAATTAAAAAAAAATATTTTAAATTTGCTTAAAATTTAAGAAAGTATTTTTTTTCATGCCAGGAACCTCACAGCCATGATGGAAAGAATAATGAGATGGCGCCTATCGTGGTCCCGTTACTTTGTTATGTAGCACCAAAGTACTACAAAACTACAAAGTTTAAAGAAAATTTGTTATTCACAATTTCTATTTTCTATGAAATTAATTCCCGAAAAGTAAGAGCAGCTATCTCCAACTATTTTCTATTACTTGTAAGAGTAAACATTTCTTATAGCAAACAAAGGGAAAAAAGCGATTGCCTTACTATGTGTGACTGCATCATCTTAAGCCAACTCAATCTATCGCAACTATTTCTCTTCGAACGACGATTTTTGGTAATTGATTATCAGACTATATAGTAAGTATATATATTTGTGTATCATAAATGGATCTACGAGGTAGAAAATTATTTAATCCATTATATTTCGCATTGGGTTTACATGCAATTACTATCCTCAGACACTTATTTATGCAAGTAAGTTGGAGTTAAAGCTGTTTGCCCAATGAAATTAGTGTGGCTCTTTGCGCTCTTCACTTAACTTCCTGCTTGCGCTTTTCTCCACGACGTCTACTCTCCGCCCTGCCTCAATGACAGCGCCAGCAACCAACCGACCATTTACTTGTAGACTCTTTCGGAAACTTTACTACTTTCGAGTTGCATAATAGAAATTCACATTTGTATGTATGTGTGTATGTGTGCGTATATGTGGCAAATGTTTATAGAATTATTTGCATGTTTGTTGCATCCAGTTTTGTTCCATTCATTTCATTAGAGATCTCGGTTTTAATTTCTATTGTAGATTCGCATAAACTTGTGGGAATTTTATTTTCATCTACTCATTGCCAGTTTTTTGTTTTTGTATTTTGTTTTTTTGCGCCGCCCGTTTCTGTCGTTTTGGTTACAGCCACACAAAATTTGCACATTTCATTTACATGCGTTGAGTGTTCATAATCAACAACAGCAATTTTGATTCGATGTAACCACATACACACACACAGCTACCACAGTGGTTTGGGCATTTGCTGTGTATCGCTGTTCTTTTTGTTGTTGTTGTTTGTGTAATAATTAACATGTGTTAATTGACTTAATTGCCTGCATGTTTGCAAGTGCAATAGTTTCTATTTTCATTCGTTTTTAATTTTTGTTTTGTTTTGTTTTGTTGGTAGCTGTACGAGTATTTGTTTACACTCAAACCTTTTTAAATGGAAACCGCGCTTAAATATTTGGAATTGTTAAATGAAAAGTATGGGACGCATTTATCATTTGCCCTTTGCGTTCGTACGAAAACAATTTTATATTTGACTTTTTCAATGTATTTAATTTTATTGATTTCTTCTCCTTATCAGCATATAAAAGTACAATCGAACGTCCTTAGCTCGAAATTCTCCATGACTCCAATAAGAATTTTATCACATGCTTCTCTAGGTCAACTTATAGTATTTAGGGGAAATCCCAAATTATGTAAGTTCTGTATGCGTTTGTGTGGTACAAGGTAGCGCAAAAGTAACCTTGCGATGTTTTTTGGCTGTAATTAAAAAAAAATGAAAAACTTTGATACTTCTTGTGGATTATTTTTATTTGGTCTTTTAATTTTGAATTCATCAAGTTGCGGCAAAAAGAACTCGTTGATCATTGCTCTGTAGCGCTCACCATTCACAGTAACCGTTTGGCCCGCGAAGTCTTCGAAGAAAAAAGGTCCGATGACTCCTCCTGCGAAAACAGCACACCATACAGTGACGTTGAGCGGGACGCTTCTATGACATCCTCGGCTACAGCAGCAATATTCTCTGCAGAACGGCTACTCCGGGGTCTGCCACGCCTGGCAGCATCTCGTGTTGTGCCAGTCTCTTCGAGGCGTTGTGCCAAAGTCACCGACCGATTATTGGTCAAATAAAAAGTCAGCAATATTCCGCGTTCTGGAGCATTGTAGCGTAACATTGTTTATTAACGTGTATTTCGCATGTGTTTACTACACAAATGTCAGAACTGACATTAGGGGCCAATCGGAAAATTTATAGCATTTTCTGATAGGAGGATTACTTTAGCGCCACCTGTTATAACTACAAATGCTATAATGGTAGGGAGCTGTTCTTTGAGTATTTGAACGAGTTCAGAAAATGAAATAGTAAACAACAGACAAACAAAAATACGCGCGAACCAGAAATATAAAAACTTATGCGAAGATGCAAGGAGAGAGTACAACGAAAAGTTATTTGCCAAAATTTACAGAACACAAAGTGGAGTTTAGCAAGGAAAAAACCATTATGGAAGTTGAAGAAGTTGTGAGAAATACCAAAATAAGCAAAGCTCCTGGACAGGTCCGAATAACATATGAATTACTAAAAAATCTCACACAGGAATTCCTACAAGAGCTGACAAAGGCGTATAATGGGATTATTGATAAAGGAAAAATATAAGCAGATGAAACATTTATAAACACAATAATTTTTCCCATATTTAAGAAGGATGATCCAACTTTGGCCAGTAACTACAGTGGGATTTCATTTATGAATTGTACGGCTAAGCTGCTGATGGGAATGAAAAAAGGTTAGCAAATTAAGTCGAAGAGTAAACCGTTTTAACGGGGTTTCATGCAGGTTTCAGAAAAAAAAACTTTTCAACTGTAGACAATATTTATAATTTGGTCTCCATTGAGAATTTTGTGGATTTTAAAGCGGCGTTTGACAGAGTTCCCAGAAAGCCGTTGCTGTATAAACTGCATTAAATGGGTATATCCACCAAAATCGTTAATATTATTCACAATATTATATATACCAACTTTCCAAAATGGCTGCGTGTAGAGGACAAGAAGTGTCTGATTACTTCGAGACTGTCACAAGAGTGAAGCGGGGATGTTCGTTATCACCACTCTTACTTACACTGTACCTGAACGACCTACATAATTATTTGGGAAATGGTCTAATGGACGAATATCGCAGTTAGAAAAGTGGGATACAATGGCGAAGATGTACGAGTTGTGGCGAAATATCCCTATTTGGGTGTCATACTTACTATATACCAAAAATGACATTCGGAAAGCGTAAGGAAGCCAGAAACAACGCAGCCAAGGCTAGCGTTAATTGCACCTGAGAGGACTTACTTGCTAAATCGTCAGAATCGCTAAAAAAATGAATGGAAACTTTTGCAACCTGTCTGTAAGTCTATACAATTTTATGCTGCCCAAGTATGAGGTTATACGAGGGGGTTCAATAAGTACCCGTGTTAGAGATGAAGGCACCATTTAAAAAAAAATATATATATTTTTACTTTTTGACATAGTCCCCTTTTACAAAGATGCACTTCTCACAACGATCCGGTCAATTTTTATCCCCTCCAAAACATAAGATTTGTCAAACTCTCCAAAATACACCTCTGTCTCGACGATGACTTTCTCGCTTGAACCAAATGTATTCTTGCGAGGCATTTATTTATGCTAGGGAACAAGAAAAGGTCCCAAGGAGTGAGGTCGGATGAATACGGGGGCTGCGACAGCAATTCATGCAGTGTGGCGGCAACAACTCCAGATGAATGTGCTCACTGTAGTATTGTCCAGTTATCGTTTCTCCTTTTTCTAAAAAGTCCATGAGAATGACGACATCCAAAAAAATCGTCGGGAAACATCCGTTGTCTGGATTATTGCTTAGCTTCTGGTGTGTAATGACGACAAGTCGGCGCAAAAATTCCTTCGGATCTTGTTCACTGCTTTGAAGTTAACAGCCGCATCCGATTGTTGTTGCTTGTGAGCAATCGCGGCACCCATCGGGCCAACTTATCATCTAAAATATTAGTTGCGATTCCAGGCGACCCACCTATGGACGCACTTTCGTTCGTCGATCAGCGAGAATCAAATCGTGGACTTTTCGAATGATTTCCTCGGTAACCACGTCTGCCGGTCGTCCTGGTCAATCCTCGTCCACGCTTAAATTCGTTGAACCAATGTCTATCTGTGGTCATAGATGACGATCGTTCCCATAGACAGTTTCCAACTTTGTTTTTATTTTCTCGCATTTTTCCCCATCCAAAAAACAAAAAGCGAATCTGCCAACGATACAGCTCTTTCTCCATCTTAGCGAAAATCACGAAACACGTCATACTCGAATAGCTGCCAAATCCTAACTAACGCATGAATCAGTCTGAAATTTTTTTTGCCATTGTTTGATACATGGCAGCACACGATGCTAATACCAACTTACCTCAGTAACGCCCTCTGTCATCTAACACGGTTACTTATTGAACCGACCTTGTACATTATCGGATGAGGTCGACAAACTGCAAAGATACTTCATAAAACGGATACTAGACTTCATGCTAAACTATGTAATTTTGCTGGAAATCGCAGCTGAAGAAAGCCACTTTTATACATTGGGTCTTCACATGAAAAATATTTATAAAACGCTATATAATAAAAAGCAGACTCCCGCATAAATTGTGACAGTATGTGATACGAAAAAACATTTTCTGGTATAAAGATCTTAATGAAATGGGATCAGGATTCGGATTAACTTACAGCGAATGCATCAATAGTACATAGTGGCATAGCCTTTGCATGCAGTTGCTGTTAGAATTAAAGGCCAAACACACCAGAAAACATAGCGAAAAGGCACTGACCAGTGCATCACGCATACATATACAAATACTTAGACCACACAACGGGTTCAACCTACATTAGGGTGCCCCTTATATGACAAAAAAATTTTATTTTTTCTAAATCGATATGCACACCCTCTACATTTTTTACTAATGCTATAATATGCTCTTAATCTTTCTAGCATAATTGCAACCAGTGCCGACCGAGCTTCAAAGTTTAGTAAAAATCGTGTTTTATCCTGATATTTTGGTCGGCTATAAAATCACTATAAATGCACTAAAATCATTAAGAATTAAATGAGGTGAACATTAATATTTAATTAAAAGCATAAAGTAATAACAATCCTTCAGGGTAACTTCTTTTTAAAATAGTTGTTTTACAGTCCGTGTGCAATTTTCTATGTTCCTGGACACAGAGCAGGAAGAACTGGTTTTGTTCTTCTTCAGCCGCGATAAGTCCGTCAAAATCTGGCAGTCATTTAACAGCCCTTTCCGCAGTATCATTCACAACTCTCAAATGACTTAATATCCCAAGAAGGCACATCTATCTTTAGACAACTGTCGTGGATCTGCAGTCTTGAAAGAAATTGTTTCTCTTCTCCGATACGAAATCATACAGTGTTTTGTCTAATTCTGCCTCATAAAATATTAACAAATCTTGAAGGTCTGTCTCGGCGACACGTTCTTTTATGAAATTAAGAGATGGTTCAGTGTTACTAGAATCGATGTTTTTCCAATTTTCCCTGATCTTTGCTTAATCTCAGCTTCAAAGACAACTTTTAGGACCAATTCATAAACATCATGAGGGCAGGCGGAGAGCAGCAATTCTCTTCCTAAAGTTTGCTCCAAAATAGCACGAGCTCCAATGAAACGGCCAATATTAGAAGCTGTTGGGTCGCAGCACATGAAGAAAGCTGCAAGAAGCTGTTCTCTATCGTCAAATGGACTGTGATTACTTCGGGTACGTTGTTTTGGAAGTCAGATTTTATTGCTGCTGCCCTTGATTTTTTAGTTTCAGTACGAATTCGGATTTATTAATAGCGAAATCATCGCTACCCAGAACAAGCGCTTCTACCACCGCATTTAGAATGTAAACGGAGTTTCTAATGCTTAACTGGCATCGATCTTAAGCCTCAACTAGTTTAAGTGTTATGAGATCTTTTTACCCCTTTTCGAACTTTGTGCATAGCAGGGAACGTCTCATTTTCCGCCAATTTTTTGCCTACATCACCTAAGTATCCCGGGCGACCTGGCTTTCTTTTTTTCATTGAAAATAATGTATTTTCCTCTATTTTCATTCTCTTAAACATGAAAGTCAACACTACCCTTAACATTTATAAAGGGTTTTCCAGTAACAAGTGTTATTTTGAATAGCCCATAGCGGGTAGACGTCGATTCCAGGTCAAAATCCCGAAAACACATGCCCGAATGGACATTCACCCGAAACCCAATCACCCGAAAATAATTTACCCGAATAAATTTGCCCGAATACGAATACCCGAATCTTATTAATTTTCCCGAAAAATGCCCGAAAAATGCCCGAAAAAATAAAAATAAATTTTATATAAAAATGTTAATAAATAATTAAAAAAAGAGGGAAAAAATATAACAAAAATAGAAATAAACAAAACTTTGTACTTGTGCTGGAGGGCATTCCGGATGATCTTCCGCGACTCGTTTTAAATTAACCTTCACTAATTCCGCTTTCGCTGTATCCTGATTGGGCGGATGTTCATGAGGAGATTTTTTAGGGCCTTTTAAAACTATTAACTCAGAAACTGTCTGCAATGTAATTGCCCGCGCTTTGCATTCTTTTCTTCGAACCAATTGACAGTCCCAATAGAATTGATTATTTTTCGACGGTTTGGATCTGACATAAATGTATCCTCCGATTATTAATTTTTTTCCGACAAGTTGTCCCACTTCCTCAATTTCTTCCATTTTTATGAATAATTAAGAACGAATGACTGACTGATGAATTTGACACAAGAATTTTGACAACATTTGTTATGAATAAATAAAGGAATAGCACTCTTTTGTTCTTTTCTTGCATGTACTTCAAGTGTATACTAATTCTTAATTATTTTAAATTTTTTTTTCTTTTCGGGTAAAAGGATTCGGGCAAATGGGTTCGGGCGAAGACGTTCGGGCAAAAAAATTCGGGAAACTGTCAATTCGGGGAAATATACATTCGGGCGTGTGGATTCGGGCGGGTGTTTTCGGGCGTTTGGGCGTAAACAGTAGACGTCACTTATGAAGCTGTCATGTTTTGATATTTAACAAGTAGAAACTACGCCATTAATAAAAATGGAACGATACAAGCTTAAACTATTGAAATTATTAAAAATTTACTATAAAAATGGTGAAAATTTGCCAGATATGGTTCGTAAAACTCAAATATTTTTGGGTCTCGTGAAGCACCTTGTCGGACCGCAATACAGAAATTGGTGAAAAAATTCGAGCTGTTGGGACAATTTAGTGATGTGAAGATAAATCCGTGTACGTCGCTCAAGAACAGCCGAAAATATTGCTGTTGTAGTCGAAAGTGTTCCTCGTCGTTCTCTGGAATTAGGCATTCCACAAACGTCATTACACCGTATTTTGCATAAAGATTTGGGTCTTAAGCCTTTTAAAGTCTAGAATAGAAGAACTCAAGCCGGCCGATCATCATGGCCGGACCAATCATCATGGGTCATTGAAATTCATGAAAATGATCCGGAATCCCATCGAAAAATCATCTAGAGAGATGAGGCCCATTTCCACCTCGGTGGCTCTGTCAACAAGCAAAATTGTCGGATCTGGGACTCAGAAAATCCAAAAGTTATTGTTGAAAAGCCTCTCTATCCTCAATGTGTGACGGTTTGATGCGGTTTATGGTCCGGCGGAGTCATTGGTCCTTACTTTTTCGAAAATGAAACTGGAGCAACAGTTACGGGAATGGATTGGGCTATCGATTTTTTATGGCCGGAATCGGATGGTATTGATTTGGACAACGTTTATTTTTAACAAGCCGGCGCTACGTGCCACTCAAGCAACGAAACCATTGATCTTTTACGGGAATAACACCTTTTATTGGGAAAACCTTTACCTAATACTATACATTAGGGCGGGTCGATTTAAAAATCGCTCATTGCTCTGTAAAAATCGTATTCTAGGGATCAAAATAAGAAACTTTGCCGAAGGAACCTAGAGGTAAACGAATTCTGATGTCCCCCAATTTGGGTCGAATGAAAAATCCCACTTTGACCCATTTAGAGTGCTCCAATCGAGTCCAAATGTATGACCGACCCCCACTAACTTTGGACGGCCGATCCACCCATGCCAGTGGCACACCCCCTGGAACTGCCCTGGGGGGTTCCCCATACAATCATTTCAAAATATCACCATTTTTGGCCTTTACATGAGAAAAGAAACTAAAAGTTCGACCCAAATTGGGGAACATCAGAATTCGTTTTAGAGGTATGGTTCCTTCGGCAAAGTTTCTTATTTTGATCCCTAGAATATGATTTTCACAGAGCAATGGGCGAGTTTTTTGCCTCCCCACAAATCGACCCGGCCTACTATACATACATAACTCTTGATTTATGCTGTATTCCGTGAACATTAACAGCAGAGGAGCGCTCTCACTGGTGATTTCCAGTTGATTAGCGCTGTTATATGGGTTTGTATGTTATGTTTGATTCTATAGGATTTCCGAAGTCCTGCGGGTCAATTTCAAAAAATTTGGCACAGCTGTTATCAAATTTTGGAAACAGAAAACAATGACTCACCCTACTACAGATTGCCGAGAAATTGCATTTTTTTCTATGGGAATTACAGAAAGAAATTCCAGTGTTGTGGTGCAGGTAAAGATTAAATAAAAAAAGTAATAAGAATAAAAGAAATAAGGTGTCAATATGTTTAGCAATATAACAAGTTTAGGAAACAGCATCAAGAAAAATATTTTTGTGGTCCATTTTAATGTGTATGTATTGTATGTATGTATGTGTGTAGCTGAAGTGTGCTTGCATGTTAATTATTTGATTGACATCGGCCTTGCTTCGACTGTCAAATTCATTTACATTGAAAACGAAAGTTGAACGCAAATTGATTTTTAAGGCTACTTGCAGTCAGTAGAGCGGGTGGAAATGCATTAGGTTACCTTTGGGTGGACTAATTAATTTAATGAAATGTGTCCGCAAACTGGCCGCAAATGCAATGGTTGATTTCGTTACTACAGCATTTTTCAATAACAATTTATATTCGTGGGCTTTATAGTGCTTTTGACAACTGTAAGGGAATATTGACATTCAGTCGCACATATTTACACACATATGGGGCTTGCAACAATATGTGTAACTTGGTGAGGCTTTGCTCCGAAATGGGACGGGAAGAGTGAAGGTCATCTAATGAGTGGCTTTATACTTTTCAAAACGTATTGACGAATAATATACTGCTTCTGGCCTTGTTTCAGAATAACAACACTTGATATTTAAAAGAAAATTAATTACCAAAATAGAGGAATCTTTATAATGGGCGATCAGATTGGAGGTATTTTTCCCAATAGAGGTTTTTGGCAGATCAGGTGTGACTACTATCAAATCAAATATATCCTTGTTTTAAGTATTCATTGGCATTTCATCATACAAAGACTTACGCCTCAACAAGGTTTATAAATCGTATCGATTGTATTGCGAAAATCGACACTCTGTGAAAAGTGTTCATCGCGCGCTCAGGGTACATAACCGTCCTACCGCACACGCTATACGCCAAATCATCGGCAAAATTTTGAATAATTTTACATTATTGGATTATACTCGACTAATAAGACTGCATACAGCACAAAGTGAAGAGAATATTGCGGCAGTAAATGAGAGTTTTGCCGAAGACACCGAAGAATCGATTTGGCACCGCTCAACAACAACTTCGCCTAAAAAATACAGCTAGTCCAAGATTTGAAGCCGGTCGATCTTCCAAAGCGTTATAATTTCAGTCGTTGGGCTCTTGAAAAACTCTCCGAAGATTCGCATTTTGAGACCCGAATTTTATTCAGCGATGAGATCCATTTTTAGCTTAATGGCTACGTCAATTTAACAGTGAATGGCGAACGCTATCGCACCACGACAAACGACTTTTGGATGCCGGAAATTGAAGCTCGTGATCTACACAACATTTGGTTCCAACAAGACAGCGGACGGCGCTACTTGCCATACAGCCCGTAAAACAATGGATTTACTGCGTAGTCGTTTCGGTGAGCAATTCATCTCTCGTCTTGGACCAGTGGATTGGCCACCAATATTGTGTAATGGCACACCTTTGGACTTTTATTTGTGGTGGTATGTAAAGTGTAAATGCTTTGTGGATAAACCAGCTTCGATTGAGGCATTGAAAGCCAACACTACTAAAGTTGTTCACAAGATAGCGACCGAAGTCCTTCAGCGAGTCACTCAAAATTGATCTTTACAGACGGCCGTATTATGGCGCAGTTGCGGCCAACATTTGAAAGGGATTAGCTTTAAAAAAAAAGTGGCATGAGCGGTTCTACTTACACAAAAATAATTCAATCAGTTTAAGCTGTCGTTGTTTTATTTCAATTTAAAAACCGATACATCAAAATTGATCACCCTTTAATATAAAGGTTGGCCAAAAAGTCTTGCGGTATTTTTATTGAATTTTCAATTGTTCATAAAATTGGTTATAATAATGCGATTTAAGTCAAATATGCGCCGTTTTGTTCGATGACGAGTTCCCAACGAGATGCCGACTTCATAATGCCTCGCTCGCTTCCCTATTGTCAGAAAACTCGGAGAGCCAATTTTCACAGGACTTCCGACTACCAAGCTCGTTCGCCATGGACAGAAATAGGTGGTAATCACTTGGTGCGAGATCCGGACTATACGGTGGATGCAAAAGAACCTCCCATCAGAGCACCCGGAGCTTCTGGCGCGTCACCAAAGATGTGTGTGGCCTGGCGTTGTCCTGATGGAAGACAATTCGGCCTCTGTTGATCAAAGATGGCCTCTTCTGCATGAGTGCTGCATTAAAGCGGTCCAGTTGTTGGCAGTACAGGTCCGAATTGAGCGTTTGGCCATAGGGGAGCAGCTCATAGTGGATGATTCCCTGCCAATCCCACCAAACACACAGAAGAACCTTCCTGGCCGTCAATTCAGGCTTGGCCACCGTCTGGGCAGCTTCACCGCTTTTCGACCACGACCGTTTGCGCTTCACGTTGTCGTAAGTGACCCACTTTTCATCGCCAGTCACCATCCGCTTCAAAAACGGGTCGATTTTGTTGCGATTCTGAGGGGATTCGCATGCATCCATACGGGCAAAAATGTTTTTTTGCGTCAAGTCGTGGGGCACCCATACATCGAGCTTCTTTTTGGATCCAAGCTTCTTCAAATGGTTTATAACGGTTTGATGACTCATGCCCAGCTCTTGGCCGATGCTACGGCTGCTACTATGTCGGTCTCTTTCGATCAATTCAGCGATTTTATCGCAATTTTTGACGACAGGCCTTCCGGGCCGTGGCGCATCTTCGATCACCTCTGCACCAAAACGGAAACGTTGAAACCATCGTTGTGCGGTGGAGATGGAAACTGTATCGGGTCCATAAACTGCACAAATTTTATTGGCAGCTTGAGATGCATTTTTGCCTTTATCGTAGTAGTACTGTAAAATATGCCATATTTTCTCTTTATTTTGCTCCATGTTTGCGACGCTATAACTCACGAACGACTGAAAGCAAACAACAATTAATCAAACACGTGTTAGCACGTGAAAAGAGCTTTCCAAAAAGCTCTAGCGTGAACCGATGCGAAGAATACAACTAGAACTACGCGCTTGCAAAGACAAGCTTGCGGAAATACCGCAAGACTTTTTGGCCAACCTTTATTATTAGATTAATGGCAAATGCTTTATGAGCTGCTTCCGAACCGATGAAGCTGTCAAGCTTATTTTTGAAATCTATTATAAGAACGTTGTCAGCTGGCCATGAGTCAGTACCATATCTCTGCAGAATGAAATAGAAAGTGCGTCGTGATGTGTTGCCCAAACTGTGCCATTACCGAAAAAAGTATTTCTATATGAAAGCCTGTTTGAGAAAAGGTGCTAGCAAACCAAAAAAAAAAAAAATACATGGGCTTCGCACCGGTGATAATGAAGCTGCTGAGGTCGATTGCTGGAAATGGGCTAGTATTCAATTTCAGCTATTTCAGCATCAAACAGATGGAAACTTAAACAAACTTTGGCCCCAACAGGATGGCACATCATCCCAGACAGGCCATCCAGCAATCGAGCTTTTGCGCACTATAATCTGTTTTCAAACCATCTTGGGGATGCCATTGAATATCGATCTAGAAACTACGGTGAATCTGAAGGTGGATATCAAGTTAGCCATTCGTAAAATAGCGCTAGAAACTGGCGAAAGCTCTTAGAAAATTTTACTGCATTGAAATGCAAAAATAGTCAGATAAATGGAATCGTGCCTCATATAAACTTGATTCGGAATGTCTATTATGTTCTGTGATGCCATAATTTTTTATATGTAGATACATATAAAAAAAATTGGCGTTTTCCAAAGATACTTGCATTAGGAGCACCCCGTACGTACGTATAAGAATGCAACTTCACTAATACACTGACGTAGAAGACCGATTTTGCATCCTGTGCCGAGAAGGCGGATAATATTTACATGACTTAACGGTATTTGGGTCGCGGATTTTGCTATTGATATGTTGTCAATATTTTGCTATTCACACACATACACTAGTCGGAAATCGAATATAGTAGTCATGTCTCTGTTTTTTTTTTTTTCGTTACGGTGCCTTGTTGTTGCTTGTATGCACCACTTGCATGCGAGTATTCCCAACAATAATCGCGAACATCGTTTGGCATGAAATAATATACTCGCGCTTGTAGTTGCTGTGTAGTCACTGTCTATCATCCTTCAGCGTTTTCATGCGAGCACTTGATGCCTTAATACAAGCACTTACATACATATGCATATACACAAACACATATATAAAAACTGGAACACCCACACAAACGAAAAACCAAGTAGGAAGTAAGAAGCTGAGGCAAACCGGAGCGTAGATATTGCTCAATTGAAAGGCGTTCCTATATATTGGCATTCGTAGGAATTCCATTATTTTTGCTGGTAGACAGCAGCGATTTAGTCACAGGATGCTGCTCCTAATGGCCAAATATTCAGAAACATCATCCCGGTATTATTTGTATTTCTGCGTATTTTTAAAATCTCAGTTTTCAAGGAATTAATCCGAGTTTTTTAACACAATCGATGATTGAAAATTATGGAACCGAGAGATTAGACCACTGTGGCACCGAAGTTATATATTGGGAATGTGGCAAAGGTATATGTTGGACATTTTTTGCGCTGGAAAATGAAACAAATTAAAGTACTGAAAAATGCCACTAATCGTGCATCATTGAAAAATGTACACGCCACGAAGTTATTATAAAGACACCTTTTATTTTTTCGCCGATGAAATTTCGAATTTTCTTTATATAAAAGAAAAAAAAAACAAAAACAGTCCATTCGTTATATGGAGAAACCGCGCAATACTTTCGGTGGAAAAAAATAACAAAAAACATTTTACTATACAAAAATTTCATCTTCTTCTTCATTGGCACTATAACCACTAAAGCGATTTTGGTCGAGTTCAATATTTATTTCTCGTGCTAACCGGCGCCAGTTGGACACACCAAGTGAAGCCAACTCCTTCCCCACCTGATCTTTCCAACGCAGAGGAGGCCTTCCTCTTCCTCTGCTACCAGCAGCTGGTACCGCATCGACTACTTTCAGAGCCGGAGCGTTTGTATCCATTCGGACGGCATGACCCATCCAACGTAGCCTCTGGGCACAATGTCTATGTAGTCGTAAATCTCATGCAGCTCATTGTTCCATCGCCTGCATATTCGCCGTCGCCAACGTGCAAAGGTCCAAAAATCTTGCGCAGAATCTTTTTCTCAAACACTCCAAGCATCGCTTCATCGGATGTTGTCATCGTTCAAGCTTCTGCGCCTTACGTTAGGACGGACATAATGAGAGTCTTACAGAGCGCTAGTTTTGTTCGTCGAGAGAGAACTTTACAGCTCAATTGCCTACTTAGTCCAAAGTGGCACTTGTTGGCAAGAGAGATTCTACGTAGGATTTTAAGACTGACATTGTTACAGGTGTTAATGCTGGTAACTAAATAAACGAAGTATCTTAAAACCTCCAAATCATAACTGTCGATAGTGAAGTGGGTGCCGATACGCGAGTACGCCGACTGTTTGTTTAATGACAGGAGGTACTTCGTTTTGTCCTCGTTCACCACCATTCGCTTTGCTTCTTTATTCAGCTCGCACGATCCTAAAGAAGTCACACTACAGCAAGTCACCCGATCTGCAACCTCGTTTGGTATCAAACAACTCGGAGATGTCCTTTCCAATTCTGACGGCGCTTCGGGTATTGAGCAACGTCATCTTGCATAGCCGTATTAGTTTTGCGGGGATACCAAATTCCGATATCGTGACATACAGGCAACTAATTTTCGTACTGTCGAATGCAGCTTTAGAATCGACAAAGAGATGGTATCAATTCTCCTTTCATGGGACTTTTCCGAAATGTTGCGTATTGTGAATATTAGGTCGATGGTAGACTTTCCAGGTCTAAAGCCACATTGATAAGGTCCACGGATAAGGTTGACGGTGGGCTTCAGCCTTTCACACAATATGCTCGCTAGGACCTTATAGGCGATATTTAGAAGACTAGTCCCACGGTAATTGGCACAGATTGCAGGGTCGCCCTTCTTATCGATTGGGCAGAGCACACTTAAATTCCAATCGGCAGTCATGCTTCCATCCGACCATATTTTGCATAGAAGCTGATGCATGCACCTTACCAGCTCTTCGCCGCCATGTTTGAATAGCTCAGCGGCTTTGTTGTTCTTTAGCCGCGTTATCACTATTCTCACCTCGTCATGGTCGGGTAGCGGAACGAAAATTCCGTCATCGACAATTGGGGTATCGGGATCTTCACCTTCTCTGTGACATGCGCAGCTGTCACTGTTTATCAGGTTCGAGAAGTATTCGAAGTAAGATTGCTCTGGATGTCAGTCCCCAGTTCGCCGTTTTTGTTCTTAGAATTTTCTGGTAGAATTTTCGGGCGTTGCTCCTGTTGGCCAGCATCTCAAGCTGCTTGCACTCACGGATTTCGGCCCCTTTATCTTTCGGATAATACGTCTCTCTTCCTTTTTTAGCTCTCTGTAGCGATCCCACATGACTCACGTTGCGCCCGATCGCAGCGTGGCTCTATAGACAGCATCTTTTCTTTCTGCGGCAGCTTGACATTCCTGGTCGAACCAACTGTTTTTTCAGGCTCGCCGGAATCCGATTACTTTGTCGGCAGCGGTACGTAGAGAACGAGAAATGTTGCTCCTTTGGTCGTGCATGCCGGTTTGTTGGACAGTACTCTCTGAGAGCAGGAATGAGAGTCGAGTGGCGAATCTTCTGGCTGTTTGTTGTGATTGCAGCTTTTCGATGTTGAACATTCTTTGCGTAGGTATATGTACGTTTTTTGCTGCACAGAGGCGTATGCGCAGTTTGGCTGCAACGAGGTTATGATCCTGGTCGATGTTGGGTCCTCGGATCGTACGTACATCTAATACACTAGAAGTGTGTCTTCCATCTATCACAACATGATCAATCTGGTTTCGTGTTTTTCGATCAGGGGACAGCCAGGTGGCTTGGTGAATCTTCTTATGCTGGAATCTGGTGCTGCAGACTACCATGTTTCGGGCCCCGGCGAAGTCGATCAGCCTCTGTCTGTTACCGGATGTTTCGTTGTGCAGGCTGAATTTTCCGACTGTGGGACCAAACGTTCCCTCCTTGCCCACCCTGGCGTTGAAGTCGCCAAGCACGATTTTTATGTCGTGGTAGGGGCAGCGCTAATAGGAATGTTCCAAGCGCTCATAGAAGGAATATTTGGTCGCATCGTCCTTCTCTTCCATCGGGGCGTGGGCGCAAATTAGCGAGATATTAAAAAAATGGACTTTGATGCGGATTGTTGCGAGACGCTCGTCCACCGGAGTGTACGACAGTACTTGGCGACGAAGTCTCTCTCCCACAACAAATCCGACACCGAATTTGCGCTCCTTTACATGGCTGCTGTAGTAGACGTCGCAAGGTGCTATAGTTTTCTTGCCTTGCCCCGTCTATCGCATCTCTTGGATGGGAGTGATGTCAGCCTTTACTCTCACGAGGACATCAACTAGCCGAGCAGAGGCACCTTCCCCATTAAGGGGCTGGACATTCCAGGTGCATGCCTTAAAATCATATTCTTTATTTTGTTTGTAGGCGTCGCCATCAGTATAAGAAGTTCTCATCCGAGGCGTTGTATATCTTTTCATTAGGAAGATTTTCAAGTGGCGAGTCCCAAACCCAGCGCACAACCAACTATCCTGGAATGCTTCGCCTTCTCACTTTAACTCACTCACGAACGGGTATTCGGAAGCTACCCAGGAATACTTGGGCTAATCCCGGAAGTTGTGAACTGCTTGAACCATATGCAGAAGAATCGTCCTGGCCACTCCTAAGTGAATGGCGATCAGTAACTTTCCCCACTTGCGTAGACTTCTATATATGGAACCATCCTCCGCGTTTGCTTAGTTGAACAAAATATAAAATTCTACATCAATTTCGACACACACAAAGCTACGTATTTTCAATTCAAATGTTCCATCGTTTCTTTTGTATGGCTGTGATACCTGACTCATGACAGACTTGCTCGCAAATAAGGTGCAAGTTTTTGTTCATTATTGTTCAAAACGTTTACTGGGGGTTTGTTGGCCCAGAAAAATCAACAACAGAGAGTTTTGGGTGAATTGTAAGCAGTTACCTATCCAGACTCAAATAAAGCAGAGGAAGTGGAGGTGAATTAGCCATACTCTTCAAAAGGATCCCACAGAAGTATGCAGGCAAGCACTCTATTGGGACCCACAAGGCAGTTGAAAAAAGCACGCCCTAGATGTACTTGCAAGAGAACTCTCGAAAAAGAACTTAAGGCTGCAGGGAAATCTTTCAAAGAATCGTGACCATTGGACGCGTTTTGTAGACGCCATATGTCCCATCAGAGAGGACAGAAATTAAGAGAGAATGACAAAATGAGATTGTTTCGTTGTTGATAACCCATTCCTGCAGAGTACTCGCATGTACTCAGACACATTTTTGTATTGTGAATGCATAAATTTTCATCGCTCGAAAACATATTTACGTTGTTTTTTTTCTACTCAAACATTCAAGTCATTTACTTGCTCACTTTGTTGCTGGTTTATTCCGCAGCAGCAGCATATTCTTCCCAGCGTTGTAATAATCGCTTGTGCGCGCATGCAAAATATTATAGTCTATTTTTTTTTTCTGGCATTTTGTCGCCTGTAATTCGATTCGAGTTGGGTGCAGAAGCAGCAACGGCAACAAAATACTGATGAGCCTGACAAGTGGCGGAAGTTGCAAATTTAATATGGCGATGCAAAAGTGCAGGCAGATCCAAAAATATGGCGCTGTTAGACTGGCAGCTAGATCAAACGCTCACTTGGCGGCATACGTGTAGTGTTGCATGCCACAACACCGCAAAACCGTGTGCATGTGCGCGTGTGTGCGTGTGTGCTCTGTTATGCAAACAAAGTGACTTCTGTTCACATTCTGCCACATGCACCCGGGTAGTAGGAGCACCTAGCAGCTTCATTTGTAGGTATGTAATAAAATATGGCTTGACTGTGTTTGGCGCTGCTATGACAAAAAAGCGGCAATTCATTTTATATCCCTGTTATGTGTAGGTATGTAGCCTTGTGGCAGTTGCTTCCATGGGTGGTGTAGTTGTGTTGATGTTGTTATTGTTTTGACTGCTTTTTAATGCTGCATTATTTTTTAGTGATTCGATTCATTCATCACCAGGCCATCGCATTCTGTTGGCGATGCTGTCATATTCGTACTTGCACACATTTTTACACCTACTTGCAATGCGATTTTATTTGCTTCGGCGCGATTGTTATTGTCATTCAAATGTATAGATGTATGCATTAAAAACGGTTTTAATACCCTTCATACAAGTACTGCCATGTAAATAACAGTTGTCGATGGCCTTTCGGCTGTTTTGCTTAAAAAATGTCTTTGACTTATCTACCGGCTCCAGTTGATCTACAGCTAATTCTACTTATGAGTGGAAGTGGCCTCTTATTACACCAATTTTTAAAAGCAGAAACAAGAGTGATTTGAGCGATTCTAGATCCATTTCGAAGTTTTCGACAACCTCTAAGTTGTTTGAATGCAGTGTAAAAGATGAGATGTTTTTTCCTGTCAGAAGCTTAACATGTCCTAACCCGCACGACTTCATCCCTGGTAGATCGATTGTTTAGAATTTCGTTGTTTTCTCAGTAGATTGCATAACGCTTTTCAGAAAGGTTTTCAGGTCGATCTGTGGCTATTGACAGAGTTTTGCCCATAGAAATTGGCCCGTCATCAGTCCAACCAGCTGCTTACAGTCCCTTCTGCTTTATGGCAAGAGGATTCGCGACAGTCGAAAATGACAGGCAACCCCAGTTTTATCCTTCTGTAACTCTTCTCAGTCTGCCAAGATCGTTTATGGGTTGAAGCAAACCGTTTGCGAGGCTTTGATGGCTACTGAAGGAAGTGGCGGAATGGGCTGCGGGCAAAAGAAGTTGGTCTCAGAATCCATCCTAGCTAAGAGTCACAGGTCTCTTTACCCGCGATACCCACTTGTCCCGCGACCCATGTTAGCATCGGAATATTAAGTTTACCGACAGAGTTTAGCCTGGATTTACGGGTCTTAACTACCCAGTTTGTTAGGCGCAACAGTACAGAATTTACAAGTCCTTATACTCCTCAAAAGGCATCCTTCATCTGGAGACCCTATCATACCTGCCGCATAACTCGAGTTGAATGCATCCAAAAAATTATCATTGGCTTTGCTCTATGTTCCCTTCGTTTTCATGACCCCGTACGCTCATACTATTCGATATGTCTGCGCATTAATTTGAAATCTCTGCAGTCTCGTCTTTATTTTTCGTGTTTGATGTTATTCAAGTTGTTATGGATTGCCCTTCCCTTTTAGAGCGAATCTTTCTTAATACCCCATCTATAACGCTTCGATATTTAGATGTGTTCCATATTGGCTTCATAAGTACTCTGTATGCTAGGAATACACCCATCATGAAAGCTCTGATCGAATTCAATACTATTATAAATTTACCTCCAAGTTTATCAAAATGAGGCGGCCGCCGTAACCGAATGGGTTGGTGCGTGATTACCATTCGGAATTCATAGAAAGAACGTTCGTTCGAATCTCGGTGAAACACCAAACTTAAGAAAAACTTTTTTCTAATAGCGGTCGCCCCTCGGCAGGCAATGGCAAACCTCCGAGTGTATTTCTGCCATGAAAAGCTCCTCATAAAAATATCAGCCGTTCGGAGTCGGCTTGAAACTGTAGGTCCCTTCATTTGTGGAACAACATCAAGACGCACACCACAAATAGGAGGAGGAGCTCGTCCAAATACCCAAAAAGGGCGTACGCACCAATTATTTATATATATTTATCAAAATGAAAGCAAATACTTTTAAAGAATTGTTCATGAAAAAAAATTTATTCGAATCGATGTCTGTCTTTTTTGCCCAAATCGTTCAGTGTTCCCTTCGAATCATTTCAGAACTTTTTACTGATTAAATAAAATAAAAATAAATAAATAAAATAAAATTGCTTAATTTTAATTAGTACAATGGTCGCTATTTATTGCTCTATAACTTAATTTTAAGGATTTTCTGAGTGTATTTGAAGCTTTATTATAAAAATTTAGTACAATATATATTATTCAAAGTATTGTCCATCGTTAGCCACTACTTTTTTCCATCTTTCTGGTAATTTGTGGATACCGTCCCAAAAGAATATCCTCAGATACCCTCAACTGAAGTGAATCGTATTCCAGTGAGTGCGTTCTGCATCGACCGGAACAAATGGTAGTCGGACGGGGCAATGTCTGTGCTATAAGGCGGGTGGGGTAAAATTTCCCATCCACTGTTTTCCAAATATGTTTTGGCCGGTTGAGCAACATGCGGCCGAGCGTTATCATGTTGTAAAATTATGGCCTCGTGCCTGGTCGCATATTCCGGCCGTTTTTCGGCGATTGCTCTCTTCAAATGAATCAATTGTGTTCGGTAGAGGTCCCCTGTGATCGTCTGGGCCGATTTCAACAGCTCATAATAGATCATACCTTTCTGATCCCACCAAATACAGAGCATTACCTTGGCGCAATGAATATTCTTCTGCGGCGTCGATTTCGCCGTTTGGCCGGGCTTCACGTATGATATTTTGCGCTTGGGGTTGTCATAATGGATCCATTTTCCATCCCCAGTCACAACCCGATGCAAAAACGATTTCAATTTATGGTGTTCAAGCAGCAATTCGGCCATGCAATTTCGCCTTTCAACGTCTCTCGGCTTCAGTTCATGGGGAACCCAATTTCCAAGCTTCTGAATGAATTCGGCTGCTCTTAAACGTTTTGAAATGGCTACTCGAGTGACTCCCAATGATTTTGCTAGTTCTTCTTGAGTTTGACAGCAATCTTCGTCGAGTAATGCCTCTAATTCTTCATCTTCAAACTTTTTTGGCTGTCCTGGACGTTCCTTGTCTTCCAAGTCAAAATCTCCACTCTTAAAACATCGAAACCAGTACTCACACGTTTGTTGCGATGGAACATGTTCACCATAAACTTCACACAGCAATCGATGACTTTCAGCTGCTTTTTTCTTCCAATTGAAACAGAAAAGTAATGCTTCCCGCGAATTGCGTTTTGTTGGCACAAAAGTTGACATGTTGATGGCTCCAAAAAAAATATTGTTTACACTTTAACGAAATGACACATACTGAAAAATAAAACGCAATAATAACGCTTCGCAATGACGTTAGTTAATGTATGACCTGTTGCGATTTTATATTGGTAACTCCATCTCTCAGAAAATCCTTAAAATTAAGTTATAGAACCATAACGTGTTGATGTGTGAGCTACATTAGTGTTGATTACAGAGGCTTTACAAATTCATCTCGACAATAAAAGGGAATTCAAAAGTGAACATTTTTGTTCGATTATTTTTCTCAATTTTCGACGCGGATTAACCAGACAAAAACGCATCGATGCACTAAAATCATTACATGACGAGCAACCACCAATCTTTAGCTCCATAAAAAAATTGTAAAACCAATTTTCTCGATTTCACTATCCGCTTTGTCATGAAAGTCATCAAAATCAGTTGTTGGGGCTGAAAATATGGGTGCTGTGCGTGAGATAATTGAGCAAAAACGTCTTGTTATATACTAGGGGGCCAACCTGTGACTTGCGAGCCAAAAGCGGCTCTTAGAAGGATTATTTGTGGCTCTTGATAAATGTCCCAAATGTACTCTCTTTTAATTTGCTCTTGCTTGTTCTCTGAATCCATTTGAAATTAACAAAATTCAAGGTTAGTTTTCCCTTTCCAATATAATTATAATCCAAAAAGGATCTGGAGAATTAGTATTAATAGCCATGCAGGAAGATCGAGCTCTACAATTAAAATATAAATCGACGGCGATTACCGAATTTTGAAAATTTGTACCAGAATCGAAGTATCCTGAATTAAAAAAGGCTGTTTTTCGAATTATTTCAATTTTCGATTGCCAATGTAGTTAAGGGGGAGCCTAGTTTATAAGGTCAAAAAAATAAATTTTTTTTTTCCGTTTTAAGCGATTCCTAATATATTTCAGAATATTCACACAAAGTTACAAAGCCTAATTCTCAATATTTCCGTAGATACAAAGCCAAAGGTAGGCGAGCGTTAGGTAGTTACGCTGTGACCGCACAGCTATAGTACAAACTTTATCTTCTCTTCTCGACTTTTCATTTTTATGATTTCTTTGAATTGGCGTACATGAATGAAAAAAAAATAATGAACCTTTTGAAATGAATCATAGCTTGTTCCCTTCAGTATTAAATTATCTTCCATTTCAACTAACCAAATAGATTAAAAAAAAATGTTCAAGATTTTTATACCAAGTTGAAGTGAATTTTTTTTTATAGAAAGGCATTTTTTTCTTTAAAACCTCTCAGTTTTCTTAGTTCATCTAGAGGAAAAAATCATGATAATTAGAAATCCATTTGAATTTTTTGCTTTAGATAATAATTACGAGCTGTATCTTGTACGCCAGTTGGAAACTGCAGCGTTGCAGCGCTCTACTAATTTCTATGTTAAACATTTTGTTCAACTTATTTTAACCAGTACAAAAATTTTTTATACTTTTTAAATGTTCATTAAAAGATAGAAAAAGCTTTGCAGTGCTAAATTAATAATTTTCCTTAAAAAAAAAATCGCAAAGAGATGCAATTTTTAGACCTCATAAACCGCTCTCCACTCTTACTGCAACATAGCAAACACAGAGTTCAGATATTCCGGCCATTTTTATTGAGAACAAATTCTCGATTTCAAAATAATCGTTTTATGAAGGCCATATACTCGTACATAACCACGCAGCCGAAAACAGTGACGTTCTTACTGACAAATTTTGTTACAGTTTATTTCAAACTTTCTGTTGTCATTATTTAACGTGTCGTGTTGCATTGCGGAAACATGTGTTTTATTGGTGTCGTATCTCATGGCAAAAATAGAGGTGGTTGCGCCAAGTGACATATAAGATAAGTATGATTCATACATATATACTCGCAACCAACACTCGTACGCATATATGCAAATGTAGTTCATGCATTTAAAATGCCACTTTTCGATCTAATAATTTGCAACAAATATTCAAAGAGTACTTAGATCACTTCAATGAACCTGAAATACTTGAAATACCTGAACCACCAGTTTTACGGCGGCTCTCTTTCTTTCTTTTATAAGAAACCTTTCAGGGATCGCTTTAGAAAATTTGCTCATAATTCCAGTTTCATGTTCACAATGGGTCTTGACCGGTAGAAACGTAAACAACTTTATAAGATTTCTCAATCGCACAGACTGAATAAGGAAGGAGAAGGAATAATCGTAAAACTTGTTGGTAAGGAGGATGTGGCAACAAAATGGTCCGGAAGCACCAATTGGATTCTTGGTGAATCACTTCAACTAGCGCACCAACCAAGACTGGACGCAATTTAAACATTGTGAGATATGATTTTCTACAGGCATTCAGCGAAAAGAGAACAGATCAGTTTATTTCATATAATAATAGTATTGAAGTAATAGAGGAATTTTTTGACTAGGCAGCAGCATTAGTTAAACTTAACCTCCAGGATGGATCCCTCGAGTTAATTATTAGGTTGGGAACATTGGAGTGGAATGTTTGAGAAAGAAGTTTTGCAGAAGATTTGTGAACCTACCTATGTACTCTAGCGACAACGAAATTTGTAATGATATTAAATACAGAGACAACGAAGTACAACGAATGTAAGCATTACAGCTTCACAACTGTAGGGTGGGCCATGTAAAATTTGCTTTTTGAATCGGCTATAAAAAAAAAACTAATCAATATTTTTTCAAAGTTTTTTCTTTTTATTTTAAAGACTGAACGTTATCATTTATGAATGAAAAATAATATCGTTCAAATGACTGCCACGACTGGCTTTACAGTAGGCCATTCGATCAACCCAATTTTTAAGCACATTTTCGATTGTTTGGGCTCCAATTTCATGAATGGCAACTTCGATTTCGTGTTTAAAGCATCAATCGACTCTGGATGGTTCGCATAGCATTTGTCCTTAACGGCTCCGAGGCGGCCAATTGATATCGGAATTTCGGCTGATTATTCAGTTTTCAAAAACGGTAGCCAAAAGTTCGAGTGTAACTTTGGCAGTGTGACAAGTTGCACCGTCCTGTTGAAACCAAATGTCGTCCATGTCATCCTCCTCAATTTTTGGAAACAACTCGTTGACTCATTTTCGAAAAAAAAATGGCCCGATGATGCCGCCAGACCAAAAACCGCACCAAACAGTGACTCGTTGTGGATGCATTTGCTTTTCTACAGTAACGTGTGGATTTTCTGAGCCCCAAATCCGACAATTTTGCTTATTGACGTAGCCACCGATGTGAAAATCAGAAAAGTAGAAGAAGACTCACCACTTTGGAAAGAGGTTTTCAATATTTCCCAATTTTGTTCACTCGTATAGTGTCCCATTTCGTAAATGTCAAACCTTTAAGAAAATTATGAACACATTTGACATGTCATTTGTATTAATAAATAAATAATTGGCGCGTACACTTCTGTTAGGTGTTTGGCCGAGCTCCTCCTAATATTTGTGGTGTGCATCTTGATGTTGTTCCACAAATGGAGGGACCTACAGTTTCAAGCCGACTCCGAACGGCAGATATTTTTATGAGGAGCTTTTTCATGGCAGAAATACACTCGGAGGTTTGCCATTGCCTGCCGAGGGGCGACCGCTATTAGAAAAATGTTTTTATTAATTTTGCTTTCACCGAGATTCGAACCAACGACCTCTCTGTGAATTCCGAATGGTTATCACGCACCTACCCATTCGGCTACGGCGGCCACGGTCATTTGTATTACCATTCACAAAAAAATAGGTGGTTCAAAAAGCAAACGCTTTATGGCCCACCCTCTAGGTATCTGATACGATAAGTACCGACGGCAGCTGTGAAAATCAAGTGGATAAATACTTGAGCACTTCTATGTCAATTTGCTGGAAAATAAATAGTGACTGGTGCATTTTTGAGGTCAGCCATAATTGGCATTTAAAAAGCCATTTAAAAGAAAGAAGAAGATTGTAAACATTTCCTTTTTTATTAAAACAGAATACTCGATGACGGAAAGCACTTTTAAAATTAACAAACCTGGCGTATAGTACCGGCTGTTGGAAAATCCTCGCGCGCACAAATTCAGCTAATGGCATTTAAGAATAATGCATGCGTACTAACACACGTACGCAGAGATATTCACATGTAAGCTGCCAATGTTTGCGTACGCACTTTAAGCCGACAAAGTCACCGCTTAATTGACGGTAGTCAGGTACAACGACGGCTACGACGAGTACCTACACCTATTTAATTATCTCATGCATCACACTTAATTAAATTCTATGAACCTACAGCCAAGCACGCTCAGCTTAATGCGTTCACTGGCACTGCCACACATATGCATGCATGTATGTATGTATGTTCGTATTTACGGCAACCACAATTTTCAATAAACTAAACATGAAGCACACAAAGCACCAACGCGCTCTCATTTATGTGGTCGAAGTAAGTCGCGACTTCTCCGGTCTTGCCTCTACTTTGCCATCACTGAGTTGATTATCCTTTGATGTAAATGATCCTGTTGGTTGCAACAATAATGTACGTGCTTGCGTCTACTATAAAGTACTGCGTTTGCTGGAAAACCACTAATCCATATTTAGTCTCACTGTGCAATGCGGAGGAGAAAAATCAATTTGCGCTTAATGAACTTTTTGAATAAAAATTCAGTCAAACTTTTAAACAGAATTTAATATCATTTAATATTTGAATATTGATTATTTAATCTTTATAACTGCAGTCGTTGACGACTATTTAGAAAATTACAACAGACTATAAGTGTGCATATGTATATAGCGACGTTGTTTTTGCAGATAAATATGTATATCTGGTTGCTCAATGAATCGGTATCTCGCATTTTTTGGGGATTTCTTCTTCCCTTCAATATGAAGGGTATGGCGCTTTGGATATTCCCCAGCATAATATGAAAGTATCCATTATTTTGGAATTCACTGTACTTGCATTAAGCCAATCATTGCAATATTCGAAATGAGAGCACTAAAGTGCACAACAAACAACACTAACACGAAGCAAATAAGTTTTTACCGAATTCAAAATAGTGCGGCAACTGCGCTAGTAAGAAATCTCATCTTCCTTTTTGGCGTACCGTGCCGCACATTCGCCTCGCAAGAGCATCTGTGTACATATAGGTGACATGGCGAAACTAGCGTAGCCGTTATATAGGCGGTTAAGCTCAATGATCTTTCAGAGAGGAAAAAATTCTTACGGAAAGGCCCAATGATCCTACAGTGAATTTTTTTCTCGAAGGCTTCCCAAACTTTCTTATCTGCTGTTGCATCGTCCATGATTCTCCGCCAAATAGCAGGACGTGAACGATGAGTGTTTTATTTCAATAAGGTGTCAGTTTGGTCCTTTGAGAGAGACTCTAACTCTCAATTGCCTACTGAACCCAAAGTAACACCGGCTGGCAAGAGTTATTACCCGTTTGATCTCCAAGTTGGCGTAACTTTTGTTGTTGATATTGGTCTCAAAGTAGACAAAGTCCTTCACAACTTCGAATTGTAACACTAACACTAAGTGTCCAAAATACATCAACGCACATCCATTGATACAAAACTGGATCGGCAACCTATTAAATGGTCGTACAGTGGTAACCGTACACCACAAGGAGGTGGACTCTGGTAGCAAGCAGAATTTTACTTAAAATGAGAATTGGAGGACAAAAGGTAACTGCGTATGCAGATGGCCTGGCCATCATCATCTCTGGAATACATTACATGGTTTGATTGAAAAGTAATGAGCCTTACTTTTTTTTAAGCAGTTTTATTAAACCTTTTGGCTTTTACAACTAATATTCTTCAAAATAGGACCTTTGAGCGTCAATACACCGCTGGTAGCGGTCCTTCCACTGCAGGAAACATTTTTCGCGTTCAGTTCGGCTGTCACAGTTTTTTGGATCGCCTCGATGGAGTCGAAACGCCTCCCCTTCAGATTTCTTTTCAGGCGCGGGAACAAGAAGAAGTCCGGAGGGGACAGGTCTGAACTGTAGGGAGGGTGGGGAAGCACCGGCTGCACCGCTGTTGCCAGCGAACTGGGACCGGTTTCTAGCGGAAGGAGAAGGTCCAACGATCATTTTCCCCTACCAGCCGATTCGGTTGATCGCTTGGCAGACACTCCGCGCGGGAGGGCTTATTACTTTTCAATCAAACCCTGTATGAGTCAAGTTCTTGAAGGGCCACTTAAGGAAATCAACTAGCGGGCAGTTGAAGCGGGACTTAAAGTAAATCCTGAGAAGACGGTTCACTAGATAGCATCACACTACAGGTTAAGATATATACCAACTACCTAGGTGTAATGTTGGATGGCAAACTAACGTGGAAACTCTATGTGGAAGAACGAACGAAGAAAGCGCTCAATGCATTATACTCATGCAAATGGTCGGTAAGATATGGGGCTTATCTCCACGACTTTCACATCGGATTTACACGAACTTAGTATCAAAAAGTTCTGTGAAAGAAGTCAGCACTTAGGTAGTAGAAATAGTTCAAAGGCTTTATGGCCGTAGCCAAATATGCAAAGGTTTAAAAGCTAACTACGGTATTCCTCAAGCTAATTTCAACAGGGATCATTAGGTAGTATTAGAAAAGGACCAATGGTGGAAAGGACAACTTTTAACGCACCACACTTTTAACATATACACAGACGATTTCAAGACGGAAGAGGGTGTTGGAGCCGCAGTATTGTGTTCGGAATTAGTATTTCAAGCTGAAGTCTATGCGGCAACGAAAGCAGCAGCCATAGCAAACACACCTCCGAACTCTCAAATAAACTTTTACATTGGCAGCTAAGCAGCCATCAGGGCAATAGCAGCTGTAATCACAAAATCAAACTGCGTACAATGCCGGAACAGGATATGTTAGTGTGCATATGCTAGCTAAAGTAGGCGCTAATCTTCCAATAAACAACGACTAAACAAAATTCAAGATGGGAAAGAGCCAGCTCATACAGGATCGCGAAAATCATGCTACGCAAGCGCCAATACCAGTCAACAAACTATATTTTATCTCTTTTTAAGAAAGAGTGTAAATTGAAGTGAAAACCTTGACGGGACACTGTCTCACTCCATCGTATGTGGCCAAACTGAAGCTAGTGCAGAGCGAAACTGTGCTGCACTTAGCAAAACACGAATAAACTGCTTATGTTCCGCGTCATTTTCAGCATTAGAAAATGTGCCAGATCCAAAAATTAGCATCCTACTTAAATTTCTGGCCTATGTGCGATCTAGAGGATCAACCAAGTCTAACCCAAGCGCCCAAAAAGGTCAGCCAAATATATTAAAAAAATCCAAAAGAAATAGGAGCTGAAAAAAGTGCAGCTTATAGAGCTCTTAAAATATCCCAATCTAAATTGTTCGTCAATTCATCAAAAATTAACCGAAATCATCGTTGAAATTCATGGAATCGGAGTTGAATATCTCCAAAACATCGATTTATCGCATTTTAACTGGCTTGTGCGTTTCATTCCGCACAAGTTAACTGAGGACCGAAAATTTGCTCAGAATTCAACATTCGAAAGACTTCATTAAAGAGGCGAGAAAAGACGAGAACTTCCATTACATCATTATAACTGGTGATGAAACGTCGTGTTTCCAATATGAACCTGAAACTAAGCGTCAAAGTGCCAAATGGATGGTCCAAACGAGCCACCACCCAAAAAATCGCGTTTGGAGAAGTTAAAAATTAAGTCGATGCTCGTTTGTTTTTACGATTCCAAGGGAATTGTCCACAAGGAGTTCGTGCCAATGGACCAAACCATCCATGCAATTTTCTATCTTGGCGTTTTGAAACCTTTGTTGCATCGCATTTGTCGAATTCGCCCTGAATACCGCGAAGAAGGAAGCTGGCGCTTATTGGATGATATGCACCATCTCATCGATTCACTCTTGTGACTCATTTTTTGACTAGAATCGCATTTTAACCATCAATCACTCACCGTGTTCCCCGGATGTGTCTTCCTCTGACTTCTAGCTATTCGGAAAATTGCAATTGACCATAAAAGGAAAATGTTTTACATCCATAGAGGTCATCCAAAAGGCTTGTACCGACATCCTGAAGGACATTCCGGTCAATGACCTGAAACATTCTTTCGAAAAGCGTTTCGATCGCGCAAAACAGTGTATCGAGTCCAGAAGAGACAATTTTGGGTAAATAAACTCGAAGTTATCAGAACAAAGCTTCTGTCGTTTCCACTTTAGCTCAGTCTAGTTTCTTTCGGACTTCATCTTGTATATCTCTGTGTATATGTTCGTTAATAACTATGCGCAAAATGCTCTGATTTGCATACTGCGTTTTGATTTTTGGAGGTAATCTTTCCCTACATAAACTGTATAAATTTACAAAAGAGGCATGCCTGTGACCCAAAACTTGTTAAAAAATCATACAATTGATTTTCAAACTGCAACAAATCAAAAATGACTCAACCGAATGGAGTACTCGTTCGTTGCTAGAAAACTTGGAAATATTTGCGATCAATCTGCTGTAGTCACATTTATCTATTATTTCTTATTAAGTAATAATGCTATTAAAATGTTATAAGGAGAAGGGAAATTAAAAAAAATGCTTCTTGTGTGAATGTTCGCTGTGACAAACTCCACCAAGCGATAATAAGCAGGCAAAGCAAATAACAACAATATTTTTTTTTCTGATTTCTCTGTCTTCTGATTTGTTATTGTGTTGCCCACTACTCTCTCCTACACATTATGTCTTAACGGCAGAGCACAACATGCCGGGCATAAATTATATGCAAATTTCATCTGTTCCATCAGCATTTTGCATGCGCCACAGCTACTTGTCTCCAAATCTTTTGTATCTCCCTCAGACTCACTTGTTAAAATACCGTCAAAATGTACAAAATTGTCTGACTTAATATGACATTATAGGCTACCCAATTCGTATGGTTACATTTACAAATTAATCAGTGAATTTGTTAGCAATAGACAAAATGCCACAATTTGCAGAATTTGAAAAATTTCCATCACCGCATATGTATGTAATTATGCAGCAACGTTGGAAACATGGACGTGTACTGTGGGGGAAACGAAAATAACTGAGCTAGAACTGCCGCATTCAAGCAGCAAAGAAATGCTTGCTTCGTACGGCAACAAAAATTTGCAAAATCGAAATTCATTTGGAAACTCAGCCAAACGAAATTAATGTAATGACTATCATAGCACACACACACATACCCGTGCATACATACATTTATACATACATATACATGTACACACGCAAATAAATCTGTATTTGGCAAATTTGTTTTATTACAACAAGCAGCAACGCATGTGCCCTGCCTGCTTCTCAGCTCGTTTTGTCGTGGCTGGAACTAAATTAGGGTAACAAGTCCATGAAAATCATTGAAATTGAAATCAAAAATTATGCATGCATCATCGCGCACAAAATACAACTACCTTTAGATAGGTTCGCTCACATACTCATACACCGAAGCACACGCACACACTCTCAGGGGGTGCAGTCATGCACACATTTAGTGCTACGTAAAATAACTGAACTCATGTCATTCATACCACACGTTGACCTCTCAGCGTCCAGTGCAATCATCAGCTTGCTGCTTTATTTGCCAACAACTTTCCAGTGGTTGCTTGCTTGCATTTTGACCTCTCGGTAGTTTCACTTCGATATGTGTTGTTGTTATTGTCGATGTAATGTCATATTTTAGGTTCACTAAGTCAACAATTTATGTCACCCCTTTTTTGATTGAACGCGCACACAGCAAATGCGTCTCATGCGCTTGGAAAAGCATTTCAATTTTTATTTGTGCTTTTCAACCTTTTGTATTCAATGCCTCTCTGCAAGGCTAACACACCTTGCCACATGAGTGACTGGCGCCCCTAACTATGTATTCTATCAAACATGCCCCAAGTGTCCAATGCCCAACCATTCAACGCTTCAATGAATTTTGAAGCCACGTTTTGAATGTGTGTGGGTGTGGGTGTGTGTGCCTGAGTTTACAGGCAAATCGTGCATCCTTTTTGTTTATATCGTTGCTTTTGTTGGCTTTTACTGGTTGACTGTTGTCGGTTTACGCTGACAGCAAACATCGCACCGCAACGTCAGCGTCAGCGTCAACATTGGCGTCGGTCAGGTTCAAGCGGTCGAAGTGTTGTCAAACATGCAGTTCAGTCGATCGCCCATTGAACAGACGCAATAAAACTCATCCCTACCAACAACAGTAGCAGCAGCTGCCGGTAAGTCAATTTCATAAGAACCCGGAACTCAAAGCGCAACAACAGCAATCGTTTGCGTACGTGCCCTCTTTAGGTATACATGTGAATATGTTAACATATGTAAGTGTCAGTGCGATAGGCAAAACAGGCGCCCGTTCGTGCCGTGCTCATTCGATGACTTTCGATTTTGGTCTGTCGACTCGCGCCTGCCTTGTGCGGTCATGTAGTGGACGATGCTCGAGAATTAATTGATTGGAAAATTATATTTCATGCATTTATTGATTCATTTTTTATACCCCACCACTCGCACCGTAGCCTCTTTTAGTTCAACGGCGCGAAATACAGTTCATTACATATTCTTGACTCGTTGGACTTACACTTGTGTGTTTATATAACTCCCGTACATATGTAAGCTCCACTATTATTCACCCTTATATGGTTCCCTAGCAAACAATTACAGTAGGATTTATATGCAGTACAGTTTTACTACCAGTTTCCTTTGCCGTTGAAGTATGTAGTTCATCTCCTACCTGTTTTCAATGACTTTTGTAATGGGGGATGTCCGAAAAGTCAGTTGTTAGCATTTGCATTAGCGTCATATTAGTTAACGAACGGGAACCGCCACCTCATCCTTACACCGGTTATTGTTCTACTTCGAAATAGACATAGACTAGAAAAAGTCTAGTCCAATTTGTGACGAAAATCACCAGTTTCGGGCGAGTTATAAAAATGAAAAGTTATTAAAAATGTTAAAGCACCAAAAGCTATTTACGAGGGTTGCTACCAAATTTTTGAGATATGGAAATATCAGTGTAAATATGTTATAGTTATAAAAATAAATAAGAATTGATAAATAAAGGGTTCTCAAATAATTTGCGAAGGTTGCTTCCAAAGTTTTCAGATATGACAATACAATTTTAAATATATTAAGGGTGTATGAATTGGTAATTGGAAGTTTCAAAAATAGTTTACGAACGTTACTACCTAACTTTTGAGATATGGCAACATCACATGTTCAATTCATAAAAATAAATATTTGTGTTATGTAACAATTGGTAAATGGAAGTTTCAAATATAATTTGCGAGGGTTACTATATTGGTCTCGAAATATGGCAAGTGAATACAAATCATTGGAGATATTTAAAACTTATAAAAATAAATAAAAATTGGCAAATGAGAGTTTCAAAAACAGTTTACGAGGGTGGCCACCAAATTCTTGAGATATGGAAATATCAGTGTAAATATGTTATAGTTATAAAAATAGATAAGAATTGATAAATAAAGGGTTCTAAAATAATTTGCGAGGGTTGCCACCAAAGTTTTTGGATATGCGCACAAAGTGTAAATGTTTTAAAACAAACAAAAACTAGTAAATCGAAGTTCTAAAAATAATCAACCAGGGTGCCACCTAAGTTTTCAGATATGGCAACATAGGTGTACATGTTGCAGCTTTAACAATTAATTAGAATGGACAAATGAAAGTTTCAAAAATATTTTGTGAGGGTTGCGAGTTTAAATAAAAAATGATAAATGAAAGCTTCAAAAATAATTTACTAGTATTGCTTGCCATCGTGAAATTGGAAATTTTTAATAATAATCGTACTCAGAACGTTTTTTCTCGTGACTGATATGTAATTAGTCAGAGAATGATGATGATGGCTGTCATGCATCGCTGCCTTCAATGCTGGCCCCACTTCGCTACAAGCCGAACTTCTTTGCTGTCGTCCATATTCGGTTATTGTGTCAGAAAAGATCGCGTGATGGGTGAGTGACTCAATTTTCAAGGTTGTCATACCGTGACATTTCGAGAAATTCAATCGTGCAGCGTCAATAAAGCAGTGTGCAGTGATCAGTTCTGAATAGTATGTATATCCCCCTAAGGCTCGCCAAAATGTAGGGAAAGCACAGAAGACCAAACCGGCTCAATAAAGTGAAGTTTTTGAATATTCATCTTCCGTGAAGTCCTCACTTCGCTCTCATTGGCTTCTTCTTAGTCCCGCAAATAAAAAATGGAAAACCAACCTTTTCCCATGCCAAAGGAAGCTTTTGATACGCTCAAATCATGTGCTGAGTAAGAAAAGGTGCTTGGAAAATGAATTCATACTCTCGTAAAAGTGTATTGATCTTCAAAAATATTAAAAAAGAAATATAGCCATCTACAATTATAAATCAGTTGCCCATCCTAATCATTACGAAGCAACCTTCGCATGGATTACAACTTTACCCAAAATGTTTCTTATATTTAATTTCAATGTTTTATTAAATCGATTTTACTTTCCAAAATTACACATTTCATTCAAGGAGTCCTGGTAGTCTAGAGCTCGAAAAAAATTACTGAAAATACTCTAATTTGTTTTTAAATTTTTATTGTAAAAAAAGTTCCTGAAATTAGGGTAATTTCAGAAATTTTTTTTATAATAAAAAACTGAAAACAAACAAAAATGAAAAAAAAACAAAAATTTAATTATAATAATTTCACCGTCCTGAAAAATTGGACCTGGGCGGTGTTGTCTATTTTGCCTCTTCTTTTTACCTGAAACACAAAAACCAAAAATTTATAAATCAGTATGACTGTAGATATGTCGCGTACTAGAATGAAAAAAAACTTTGACCCAATGGCGCAGTTCTAAATTTGACACTTTAAAATCGTTTTTAATCAAAAAATTCGAAATAATTGAAATAATAACATGATTCTAGTACGGGCGATAGTCGTTGATGTTGTGAATTGCAGACGATTCGGTTGAATAGTTTTTTTTTTTTGTTTTGACAACACAAGGCCGATAAACGCTGGGCTGTGGAAGCTATAATATTGGGAATTTCCGCATAAAGATTTCACGGTATGTTCTTAGGATATGGAAATATATTTTCGATATATTATAAGTATTCATTTACTTCATTTACCATTATATTCGTCTGAGCCTCACTGTGTACAGCCTTAATGTCTGAAGCATTCTTAGTTATGGTAATAGAAGAATATTTGTGTTTTTGAACGCAGCTCTTGACTAAAATGTTTGCTGAGTAGTTTCGCTTTTCATTACTGGGTTTTTTCAAACCATTTGGGTTGATTTAAATTTAGTCGCTTCCATTCTCTTGAGACATTTTTTATTGCTGAAGTCTTGTTTTGTATTTATTTATGTAGAGTTGATTTTTGGGTTGCACACAAACAAATATTTAGGTTTTGTGTGAGCCAAATTTGTCTAGCTTCTTGTAAAATGGGGCTGATAATGTTTTAACTTTTCATTACGAGTGTCTGGTAAAGATTAAGTAAATATTATTCTAAATTGAAGCTATGAAATCAAGTCCGATTCCACTTTGTGCTTTCAGCGGTCTTTCAGATGACCTTTCTTATTCTTCTTTCACCATCGAATACTGATAGGGCATTTGCATTCTTTCTTTCCACACGTTTAGTCTGTGGAAACACTGCACTGTTTCGGATTCTCCGCAAAGCCTACATGAGCCTCATGATTCCATTCTACACCAAATGAGCTGACATATTATATAAATGTCAAAAATCTTCTGCAGAATCTTTCTTTTGTACCCAATAAAGTCCTTTCATCGAATATTGTCAACGTTAACGAGTGGAATATAAATGGTAAATAGTTTGTGTGGCTTTTGCTTGACAAGATAGAATCTTACTTTTTAATCACTTACTCAATCCAAAGTAAAACTTACTGACAAGAGAGATATTTCGTGGAATTTCAAGATTAACTTTCAAGGCGAATTGAATAGTGGAGGTGCAGCCATTAAAAAAGAGTTACTTTATTTTTAGCGATTTCGACAAGTCTGACGTCAGCTCCCTTCGCAATACACGACAAACGAACAATACAAACAAAAGTATGAGAAATTTGTGAAAATTCAGTAAATGGCTTGGTAGTCTTGTAAAATGTGAGATTAAAACTAAATAAAATAATGCATACAAAGTGCCGCATGTTAAATTGTTAAGGCACAAATGAATATAAAGCCTCCAAATAAAGTTTTTGGCGTTTTTATGCGAAAGACGCCTTGGCTAGAAAGTACGTGTGTGTGCGTATAATTTCTTGTATTTGATTGCTTCGATTGCTTTCGCCTACTCTTCTTCTTCACAAACAAGTAATGCTTGTTTTGTTTGTTTATTTATGAACTCTTACGACAAGGTGAATTCGGAAGGCGGAATCTTCTTCTCTATCATTCTTGGTTGGCTTTATAAATGGTTTTAATGCTGGTTCCCACTATTCAATAAATGCTTGCAGATCTGCACTCGTACATCAAACTTGTCTGAAAATCTGGCATGAAAAAAGCCAAAAATTGTAGCAGAGTTCTTTCCAATGACAGTCTTGGGTAAGCTGTCGGAATGACCAGTATTTATAACCATCTAAGATTGGTCACTTCAGCAGAATTTCCTTAAAAATTTACGCGGCTCTTAACAGTTATAACAACAAAAACAGTGTTGGCTGTTTTCTTTTTTCTTTTATATAAAACACATATTGAGCATTAGTTATTTTATCTACCTTTATGTACTGATCATACAAAATCGTGGTCCGGACCTTGCTCCATGAGAAAAAAGAGCAAAAAGTGTAGCTATATCGGTTCATACACAATGTTAGTTTGGAAATTGTAAATGTAAAATGACCGCAACTGAACGACGAGCTTTTTTCATAGTTTAACATATAGAAGATTTTTGAAGTCATATCAAACTTGTAGTCCAGGGAAACTTCCGAAGATGTGCCAAGCGCTAGAGCCCTTGGAATGAAGAATATGGGGCGGTTGCATGCCAGGTAATGAAAGTATTTCGAGCCTGGGATTAAATTTTTCTGAAAATCGATTTATTTGTTGGCTGTAGTATAATAAGAAGTAAACAGAAGAAAATATTAATAATTTTGAGATTTATTCAATGGTAAACATGTTAGTACACATTTCTGAATGTAAAACATCTTCTGTTTTTTTTAATGTTTGAATTTTTTAAATTTTTTAGGATAAAATATACTTTCTAAAAAAATTTATACGTACTCGTATAATACCTTCGTTTGCAAAACGATCGAAGCGTAGCTACGAATATTAGTAAGCAGATACCCGAAACTTTGCACTGGGAATGCAACTATGGAAATTTCAGGGATAACTGAGCATAGTGTCTCTGGAAAAATAATAACAAAATCTAACGGTATTATTAAAAAAAACTTAACAAAAAAATGTATATATATATATATAAATACATTTAAACAAAGGTACTATATATTTTATCCGACAAACTTAAGAAAACAAAGATGTGTTTTTATGAGAAGCTTTTTCATGGCAGAAATACACTCGGACGTTTGCCACTGCCTGGCGAGGGGTGACCACTATTAGAATACATTTTTCTGTCATTTGTTGTCTCGTGCCCATACTTACGCACCAACCTATTCGGCAATGGTGGCAGCCTTACTTTTTTAGGTATATAAAGTACTCAGACAAATTGGCGACAATTTCCAAAATACTTGGACCACTTTACATGGAGTCACTCTAAGTTATTAAACAAGAACAATTACAGTCATTTGACTGATCATATGATAATCACTGTTGAAAGAAATAGTCGGCAACTCTCAGAGCAAAGTTTCTATCCCATTCTTAATGCCAATGTTAAAGAAAATTTAGAGAAGTTTGCAGGCGGGTGATTTGGCCTCTTATTCTAATTTATGGACTTTTTCGACAAATTGAACGTATGTATACTGCTCACTCTTGTGTTTCTTTGTATTCTGTAATCAAAAAAAATGTGATTTAAATGTTAATCTCAGTTGACTAAACAACTTTTAGTAAACACCCATCGAAATCGAACAATTATATTTTTTCACATTTTTTTTTTTTCAGAAAATAAATAAAGGTCATTCTGGTATAGTCATCAATTAATAATAGAAAATATCTTGCACCGCCAATCGAATTGGTCTCCACTGGCCCACAAATATCAGAATGAACAATTTCTAGTACATCTGTTGCTCGGGATCCAGTACTGAATGGCAATCTTGACTGTTTGCCTTCACAACATATCTCACAATCTGATTTGCTTATTGTGAACGTGTCAGGATAATTCAGCCCATTCACTAATCCGCAACGCTTCATTTTGTTCATATCATTGCTATGACCAAGACGCCTGTGCCACGTTTCCCCATTCACTATGGTAGATGACGATGAGAATAAACAATTCTGTGTTTTTAAATTCAATTTGTAAACACCATTAGCTAAGTTCGCTTCAGCAACCAATTCGCCTTTATTGTTTTTAATTAAGCATTTATTCGTTTCAAAGACGACACTGTTTCCATTTTTTATCAACTCACTGACTGATGACAGATTTGTTGTGAGACTTAGCACACACAACACATTCTTTACTGTTATATCAAAATCGTAATTTGTTGTTATTTCTACGTCACCGGAACATAAAACAGGCACCTTCATATTATTTGCAATTATAATTTCAGGAAATGAAGATGAATACTGGGGATTTATCAACCAACTTTCATTCGCGGTCATGTGCGCACTCGCACCTGAATCAATGTAAAAATCAGTTCTACTGAATTCGCCGCTCAGAAATACGACACTAAAGGCATTACTTTGACTTTTGTTTTTGTCCGACCCTTTGGCCGATTTATCTTTTAATAATGGACACTGATTCCTATAATGACCAGTATTTTTACAATGATGACAAGTAACTGTTGTTGTGTTCCTTGCTTTGTTTACATTTGTTGCTATTTTTACATTTCTTCTGCCAGCCTTTAGCGACAAATGCGGAATTGCGCTCTGTTTCACTCACATCAACTGATTCCATATCAAGTAATTTTGTTTTGATGGTGTCGGTAGTTATTTGAATGCCAGCACGTTCTACGGCCATAATCATAGGTATAAATCGCTCAGGTAAATCGGCTAGCAACAAAGAACCGATCCATTCGTCACTAATGGCGAATCCTGTTCCTCTTAAACGTTGAGACGTTTCCACTATTTGTGTCCCATAATTCCTCATATTTTCACTGTTTTCTAACCTTATGGATGTAAGATGACGAAGCAAACTAATTCTTCTCTAAAAACCTGAATCGTCGAACAAAGCACGCAGCTTTTCCCACAACTCTTTCGTAGCCTTAGTTTCCTTTATGTGCACATATAAAGATGAGTCAATCGTCAAAATCAGTTTAGCTCATGCTTTTGTATCTGCCGCAGCCGCTGCTGCCTCGGTTCCTTCTTCTTTGATGAATTTATCAGCGCCTTCCAAAACTAATAAATTTTCTACAGCGAACGCCCAATCCTCGAAATTTTCGCGTCCTTTCAGCCTTGGCAGTTTTGTATGCTAACCGGAATTCAAATACCACTATTAACACTACTTTAGCAAGCTATTAGCCCATAACCTTTTATGAAAGAAAAACACACGTGGATCGATTTACAATGAATGACTTAAACTTTATTTCAAGGTTTTTACCAGTACATGAATGATTACCAGATTTGATAACTACATCAATAGTTTTAATACAAATATTTAGCACTGGATGATGTTAGAATTTACATTTTGATATACATACATTTTCAACAATTTTCTTAAAATTTCATAATTTCATTATCACAAATTTTTACTATGTATTATGCGAACTCTTGCAGAACCGTGTAGGACTGCTATCACGAATTTCGTTATTTTTTGAAAATTTTTCTTGGAAATTAAAAATTTTATAGGTGTCAAATATTTCCGTCAAATTTTAACGTTGAGAGCACGCGTGCGCTTTTAGGCTGCATAAAATAATTATTTATTTTGAGATTTGACTTTATTGGCTTAACTCTTTAATATAAATTTTTTCAATGTAAAAAAAATAGTCGTATGGTATGTTTTGCAAAATATTGAACGCATTTTACTATGAATTAGTAAAACAAAAAAAACCGTCTACAGCCATCCAGTGCTGTTGATGTAGCGGAGGAGAGAAAAGGGATCTAGGCTGGAGAATTTCATCAAGTCATCCCCAAAGGGGACGCTGAGGAATCTCAAGCGCCAAGCCGCCAGAGTCGGACATTTCCACAGTCTCTTTCTCTGTAGGATCCCCACAGCTTCTGCAGTAGGGGTTGTACGGAATTCCAAGCTTCGCCGCATGAGTGCCGATCACCCAGTGACCCGTGATCACCGCAATGAGTTTGGAAATTGAATGCTGGGGGTTTAAGCGTTCTGTTTATATCGTATTGAGGCCACAGTGATTTTGCAATGACACACGATGAGACAGACCTCCATCTGTCTTGCGCTTTCTTTAGAAAGAAGTTGTGTAGTTTCCCTTTAACGACGGCCAAGGGGATACCGATATCTGAGAAGGGGGCAGCTGGATCCGGTTCTGCCGCCCCCTTCCTGGCAAGCTCATCGGCAATTTCATTTCCTTCTATATTCCTGTGCCCAGGAACCCAGATGAGGGAAATGTTTCCTGCCCGTCCGAGACGTTTAAGTTCCTCCTTGCAGGAGTTCACGAGAAGAGAGCTGCAATACGGCGACGACAGTGCCTTGATTGCAGCTTGGCTATCGGAAAAAATATTAATGTCTCCCTCCCAACAGCAATCCGGAAGCATTTTGCATGCCTGCAGGATCGCGAAGACCTCTGCTTGAAAGACGCTGCTTGTCTCCGGCAGTTTAAAGGAGACCGAGATGCTGGCTGATTTAGAGTAGACCCCCGCTCCCACTCCAGACTCCATTTTGGATCCGTCAGTGAAAACAGAGTCATCTATATCCGCACCAACTCTCCCCTCTTTCCAGTCTTGCCTGCTCGGAAAGATAGCCTAGCACAACCCTCAAAGCACAGTTTCCGGATGGAGAGGTCGGTGCGAATATCAGAGAAGGAAGGGGAGATCTGCTTCAAGATGTTGCTATGTCCTACAGGAAGTTGTTTCCAAAAGCCAAACTCCTTCAGCCTAATAGCACTCTGAGTAGCAATGGATAATAAAAATGCCCACACATGCAGTTTTCTGCACTCTCTCTAATTTAGTGGAGTTGTAGCCCTTCTGAAGAGCTACCCACCAAACTAGGCAACCGTATGTCAAAATTGGCAGAACCACTAAGTTGTACATCCAAAGTACGACACGTGGCTTGAGACCACATTTTTTGCCGAACATAGATTTACAGGCGTAGAAGACTATATTGGCCTTCTTAACTCGATTTTCTATGTGCAGCTTCCAGTGGAGCTTGGGGTCAAGTATTACACCAAGATGCTTGACTTCCGATGAAAGTGTAAGACACTGGTTGTTAAGTCTAGGAGGCTTAAAAGGTGGAGGCTTATATTTTCTGGTGAATAGCATCAACTCCGTTTTGTCAGAGTTGACTCTGAGACTGCAACTGGCAACTCTGCTGAGTGTAGCCAGTGCACCTTCCAAATTTTCAGCCATTACTGATGGGAAGAGACCTGAGACCATTAGGACCAAGTCATCGGCATATGCTACCACCTTTACCGCACCCCTGTTTAAGCGAATTAAGGGTTCATCTACAGCTACTAGCCAAAGGAGAGGCGAGAGGACGCCACCCTGCGGTGTGCCCCTATGTACGAATCTGGGGATTCTAGCCCCTCCTGCCACCGCATTTATTTCCCTACCACCAAGCAGGGACGAAGGTCTTTCCACCCCTAGTCTATTTAGGGCCGTGATAATTGACTCCGCCGTAACTGTGAACTCTACTCCCAAGGCTTTTAAAGTATTTACTTCCATTTTATATACCACGTCAGCTTATAAGGTAGTTTTAAATAACAAAAGTTGTATGTTTAGACAATACTAATAAAAAGTAGGTCTAATTTTTTACTATATATATGTATTTTATACCTTATGTATAAAAATTTTATATGTAGGTTATTAAATTTTGATATCTTAAAAAATAGCAATTTTAAGTTGGCAACAGAAATTGAAGTACTTAGTTGGAAATCAGTTCATTAACATGCTTCCTGTATATACCTCCCACACTAAAACACTAACACACACACATACACACGTATTGTCGTAGATGTTTCGTAAACATCCCTACCGCTTTTAAAATATTTTCATGTGACATTCACTCAGCTGTAAAGTCAAAGTGATTTGTGTATAGAAAAATAAACAAAACTGAAAAAAAGCTTCCCTTTTTACGAGTAAGAAAACTAATTACACATCTCCAACACACTCACAGTCAATTTGTGTGAATGTGTGGTTTTGTTTAAAAGTCCCACGACACCAACAGATTTCGCACTCGATGCTCATCAGTTTCACTAATTAAATTAATCTAACGCTAATTTTCAACCATAAAACCAACGAAAGCAGTATTGGAGGGCGCAAATTACTTTATCAGAGGAGAGTAAAAATGAAAAGAAAAGTTGAATGAAACACACACACACACATATATATTAACTTACTGGGTACGCTGCCATGGTAAGAGAACTTATATACGAGTATATTTGTATATTTATGTGTAGAGTAAAATAAAAAAAGGAAAATAACTGAAACATAAATAACATTGTATAAATTTATGCACACAAATATGCATACATACGAGGGTCGCCTTTATATTTTGCGCTCATGTAAAAGGAATTGAAAAATTCCTCTCGCCACAAACGTGGAATTAACTTGTGAAAATATTCATGCGCTGATTTATTACGATTTTTGAGATGTATTATCGAGGTAGAAGTGCATTAATCAACTTACTTCGACTTTTGCCGTTGAAGCATCACGCTTAGCCACTTTGAAACGCTCATACAACGAGTTTATTTTTGATATTCTGGAGCAAAAAAATGTCATTAGCTGCAAAAATCTATGTAAGAATAATGACACATTATGATGGGGGCCCCATCCTATGGCAAATCAAACGCAGAAAGTGTCGTTCGATAGATCACACGCTTAGAAAACTGCCAAATAACATCACAAGAATGTCACTGAACTGGAACCCGCAAGAGACCTGATGTCGCGGTCGGCCAAAGAATTCTTGGAAAAGGTCGATGTTGTGCGAGCTGGCAGATGCCGACATCACATGGGAGGGCTCAAAAGTAACAGCACAGAAAGCCTTATGCTCCCGAGCGGAGTAAATAAGGACAAAAAAAAATAGTTGCGACATGACCAGTTTTTCCGAAAAAAACAGCCAACTACAAGGAAACTCTTCCGTGAACAAACTTTGCATGAAGCACCCATACTGTCGATTGCTGTTTTGTCTCCAGCTCATATGTATATAGTACATAGATCCAAGATGCGTCATCTATTACGACGTCATAAGCGTGCTTTGAACCACCGCGGCTTTATTCAAAATTTCTTTACACCAATCGTTATGAGTCCATTTTTGGGCAATTGTCCCGCGGTGTCATACGAGAACAAATCTTCTTGCCAACCAAATGTTCCTCCAATATTGAGTGCATGCTCATCCCAGCAATACTCAAAGATGCCTTTATCGGCGATATGTCACATGACGATCTTGCGTTACTAGTTGACGCACAACATCGATTGTTTCTGGCACAACTTTTCTGGACGGCCTTCATGAAAACCTTTCCGAGATTCATATCATGAGGATCGAAGGCTATATTGTAAAAACAATAGCAACGTTTTTCAACGCCTGAAGAAGCCGTTAAAATCTTTACACAGCTCGTTTTTGAGGTATCCACTTCTCAATCGAAAAAGGGCTTTAAAAATTGATTCAAGCGAATGCAGAAGTGTGCTGACTTTTTACTTTATTCTGATTATTGAGCGCGAAATATAAAAGAGCTCAGTGTTTTGATATTTAAAGTAACTTAAAATAACTTGGAAGGAGTTTTTTTTTTAATTTTTCAATTAAGTACGAACTCTCTTTTCTAAACGTGGCAATGACAAGAAAAAAATTTGGGTTAACTATATTTATGTAAAAAGTAGTTCCACCTTTCCTAATAAACTTTGTCTCAATATTGCTTTGAAAATCAATATTTTTGAACATTTTTAGAGCTCTTGGGCAAGTCATTGGGTTCTAAGCGATACCTTTCAAATATATACTGCCTGCCGAATGGATGACTGGCATTGATGAAAGTCCCAAAAAAAAGCGTGTGCAAAAATTACATATAACAGGTGGCGCAAAAGTAACCTTGCGATGTTTTTTGGCTGTAATTAAAAAAAAAATGAAAAACTTTGATTCTTCTTTTGGATTATTTTTATTTGGTCTTTTAATTTTTTTTACATCAAGTCGAGAATATGATGTCATGTAAATAGCCGCCGCCACAGTTGATTGCCATTTGAGCCCTTTTTAAGGCATTTTCCATCACTTTGGCCAAAACTTCCGGCGATAGGTCCTCACATTCTTGACGGATATTGTCTTTAAGAGCTGCAAGAGTCTGAGGCTTGTTGACATAAACCCGCGACTTCAAAAAGCCCCACAAAAAGAAGTCTGGAGCGGTCAAATCAGGCGATCTTGCTGGCCAGTGCAAATCGCCAAAACGGGAGATTAGGCGCCCGGGAAATGCATCCTTCAGCATATCGGTTGTGGCACGTGCAGTGTGTGCCGTTGCACCGTCTTGTTGGAACCACATGTTTTCCAATCCCAATTCATCAAGTTGCAGCAAAAAGAACTCGCTCACCATTCACAGTAACCGTTTAGTCCGCGACGTCTTCGAAGAAAAAAGGTCCGATGACTCCTCCAGCGAAAACACCACACCATATAGTGACTTTGAGCGGGCGTAATGGCCCTTCGTGGGTTACACGCGGATTTTCAGTGCCTCAGAAGCGTAAATTTTGCTTATTTACGTACCCGCTAAGATGGAAATGGGACTCATCACTCATGATTATTTTTGATGAAAAATCATCTTCCTCTTGGTGGTGATTAAGGATGGCTTGAGCGTATGCTAGACGCGATTGGCGGTGAGCAGCTAACAGCTGATACACCGTCTGGACTTTGTACGAAAACTTCTTCAAGTCTTGTACCAAAATTCGCTGTAAAGACCGTCGACTGATACCCATTTGCGTGGCACGTCATCTGGTCGATGTTGACGGCGCTTCCATGACATCGTCGGCTACAGCAGCAAAATTCTCTGCAGAACGGCTACTCCGGGGTCTGCCACGCCTGGCAGCATCTCGTGTTGTGCCAGTCTCTTCGAGGCGAGCGGCTAAACGTCGCAGTGATTCACCAGTAGGCGTTGGACGGCGAGGAAATCTGCGACGAAATTCACATTGTGCCAAAGTCACCAACCGATTATTGGTCAAATAAATAGTCAGCAATATTCCGCGTTCTGGAGCAGTGAAGCGTAACATTGTTTATTAACGTGTATTTCGCATGTGTTTACTACACAAATGTCAAAACAGAACTGACATTAGGGGCCAATCGCAAAATTTATAGCATTTTCTGATAGGAGGATTACTTTAGCGCCACCTGTTATATATCCAAAATCCTGGACCTGCTCCGATCATATCGTCACTATCCGTATAATATTAGAAGAAATCTATGAATAGCAGTCAGATATTCACGCTTGCTTCATAGATTTCAGCGTCGCATTTGAAAGCATCGATCGTAACTCTATGCGTTCTAGAGGAGTTCCGAAAAAAGTCGTCAGCATTATCAAAGCTCATTATGAAGGTTTTGAATGTAGAATTTTACACAACAAACAAATCTCGGTTGAGATACGCCCAAAATCTGGTGTGAAACAAGGTTGCCTCTTGTCGGCATTGGTATTTCTCATAGACCTCGATGATGTGCTGAATAAAGCGCTGACAGGCAAATGCGGCGTACCCTAGTATTCCCATTAATATTTAGAAGAATTGACGCATACAGAAGCCATAGCGCTTTTGTCTGTCAAAAGGTCAGATCTGCAAACAAATTTGAACGAGCTGAGCGCCGCTGCAAGCAAAGTTGACCTTAAAACGTTGGCAAAACTGAATTCATTTCAAATTGTTCGCAAATAGGAGCCCCGGTTTACTGTGTATGGAGAACAGATAAATCGGAAGACGGAATTTTCCTACCTCAGAAGTAAAATCACACCAGCAGGCGGGACGATCGAAGACATCGCACACCGTGTCAACAAAACTCGTGTAGCATTTTCACAGTTGTACAACATATGGGTTTCAAGTTCCATATCAGTCAAAACTAAGCTATGAATCGGTGTTGCTATATAGCTGGAATCCTGGTCACTTACATCCGTGCTCATTCCAAGGCTGCAATCTTTTGACAACGCGTGCTTACGCAAAATTTTGAGAATCTGGTGGCCTCGTGTTATTTCAAACTAGGATTTGTTTGTTTCGCCCAAGGAACTCCCACTTGAGCTCATCATCAAACGCAGACGATTTGGCTGGATAGGCCACACTTTGCGCAAAGATGCCGGCGAAGTTCACAGGGCTGCCTGGGGTGGAATCCGCAAGGTACAAGGAACTATGGAAGACCAAAGCCCAAAGTGGTGGATACGGATCTATTCAACTCAAACTCAACTTGGAATTCCTTACAAGAACTTGCTCACAATCGAAATAATTTCAATAATTTTGTTCTGGCCCTACGCCCCAACAGGAGCTAAAGGAAATAATAGATATATTTGGAATATATTCCTCTTCCAGTACCAAAACTATAATAGATTGGTTGTTCTGAAAGTCTGTTATATTATTTTTGCCATTTTTATTTCTTGTCTTAACTACATAAGGAAGCAATTTTTGTTTTATTGTATATACTTAAACTTTGCAGCGGACGTACCTACTTAGCATATTCCTAGTATAATCCCTTCTAAATGGATAATATGACTCTTACTAATCTACAAAGTACGCAAAAGATCAATTTTATAGACCAAAGAACATAGCTAAGAAACTCTAATCTGAATTTTTAAGGAAAATGAAATTGCAATAAAATTTTCCAGTGAACACATTAAGCAAGCACGTTTGTGCCGCTTTCGCCCCTAAGGCATCTTAGTATTATGCTTCGGGCTTCACGACAAGTGGCTATCAAAATCCATACAAATTGCAAGGTATACCCAGTTCATGCCGTGAAAACAACGCACACCATGCCAGGAACTTAATGCTGCAACATTTTTTCAAACCTATTTAAAATGCAAATGTCATTTAAAATTGAGCGAAAAATGAAAATCAGTTTGCGCGTGAAATGTCTGAGTTCGAATACTCCGAAGCGAAACGCTCGGGTGTAGGTTGGGTTAGATTAGCCAAGACAAGACACTCGATGGCTCTAAGCCCATTGTGATATCTGCATTTGATTTCCATCCCCTAAATAAGTTGCTTAAACCACTTAAATCTTTTTAAGAGGCACATTTTGCAAATGTTCTAGGTTTTAATCGCCAAAATATTTGGCACGGCTACTTTGAAGTGCAGAACATTCACATCGGAAGTGTTACTCGTCTCTCTACTGTCCACTCACTGAAGATAAAGCGAAGAGCCTCTCCTTGCACACTCATCTGCTCTTGCATTTCCCTTCACCCAACAAAGTGTGGTGTTGTGTTATATGAGCAAGAGCGATCTCCTGCAATCTGTAACCCATCTTGAATTGATATCGCTGTTTGACTATGAACAAAAATGGTAAGGTTTACTGGAGGTAAGTCCATCAGTCATATCGTTTTTGCCGCTTTGTCTATAGCGTAGATCTCAGCTTGGAAGGCGCTACACCAGTCTGGGAGTCTTAAGGAGCAATTTGAAGATAATTGCTCCGAGTACACTCCCGATCCATTTACATTGTCCATCTGTGATCCGTCAGTATAAGTATAATAACCGCTATCATTTAACACCACTCTTGTCTGCCAATCTTTCCTCTGAGGTATTCGTATTTGAACTATCCTCAGATCTATCTAGGGAACCAGATAGTCTTATTTCGATGCGTCTTGCAAGTGGTCCACAAATAGTAGAACTGATGCATGACCGTGCGTGTTTCAATGGGTGGAATATGTAGGATGCCTGAGATGTCAATCAGAGCGCACCTGTTATTCCTATACAAGCTAAACGTTGGACTGTTATGAGATTCTTTGGGTAGTATTGTGTCTGGACTACCTCCCGCCACACGAAAGCTGTATAAGCCAAAATGGGTCTGATAATCGTATTGCCCAGTGTTTAATATTCGATTTCAGACCAATTTTTTGCCAGAGGACAGATAGATAAGTCACCCACTTAGAGTCTTTCTTTAACGCTGATTGCATGAGCCCGTCGAGAGGAACTTCGCTGTCATCAGCATAACTACCTTGCTCATGGGAATAAGCAATTCATTTAAGACTAGCTCACACTGAAACGGCACGTTTTACTCCCAAGTTGTCCTCAAACACCGTACGCACCCGCACTTATACTCACTGCATGCTATTAAAACCCCTGCTTTTAATTAAATTTTGTTTATTTTTCGCCATTATAAATATGGAGCAATAATATCCGGTCGCTTAGCGGTTACTGTTACAGTCGCGACGAGGAAGAATAGTTTCAGACAAACGAAAGTGAAACCACGTTGATTAGAATTTCCACAGCTCGGACGTTCAAACTGGTTTAGCGTAGTAGTAGAGCGTAGTCATCATGAACCCTCACAATTATTCGCTCTTTTCTTTAAAATTAAATAATGAAGTAAGATTGCCCGCAAATGTTCCTTTGGTGCCAAGAAACTTGACACTTTCAGGAGAAGTGTATAGCCGCTTACTGAAAAGTATTTTATTTTTTAAAACCACAATTATTATTCGCGGAATTTTTAAATCCATTTATAATTACTTAAATGTTAGCTAACCAAAAGCCAAGCCTCTGGGCGATAGGAAAAAATAGTTAGTGGTTTTCGTCTATTGCTCACTTATCTTTACGAGTTTAGCGTAAATAACTTTCAGAGCAAAACAACTTTTAAAATCCTGATAACAGCAGTAAAAGCCGTTCAAGGTGCGAAGTTATAAAAAAAAACTTATGTAATAAAACAGAAAACCCACTTCGCACTGCAAAAAAGAACATTGCGTCAAACTTATTTATGCGCTACCGAAAATCCTTTGTGTTCATTATTTCGATTGTTAGTGAGTTAGGAGGAAAGTTTGTTGAAAATTGAACGCCGCCGGAAAGTCAATAGTTATTCAGTATGTAGAGGAGCGTGTAGCACATTATGCATGCTACGACTCGTGTTGCACATTTTCTGAGAATAGCATCTAAAATCATGGTACAGTGGGTTGCATTTTGAACATTTTTTTGAAATTGTTCACAATTTAAATATAAAAATTAAAAAAGAATTAAATAAAATTAATAAGATGCTTTTAAAATAGATTGGAATATTAAAATAATTAAAATGCTCTTAAAAAATACCATCATAGTGGCAAGTATATTTAGGCGCACATTCCCTAGTAAACCGAAGATATCCCACTTTTAGGATAGAATTAAGTTCACGAAGAGATTTTTCTATAACACTAGGAAACAAATAATTAAACGGGTCACATCGCTTCTTAATAATTCCTCGTCGCCGCATCTGTACTTCCAGTTGTCTTTACAATTATGGAGATCGCACTCAAGCACTCTCATCACTCCAGTTGTTGTTGTCGTTGCTAATGTCGCTATTGTCTTCGTTGGAGTTCCCGTTTGCTTTTCCCCACTATCCTTGCACTTTCCTTTATGCATTGTTGCTACCCAATAACTAACAACATAAACAGAATTTTGACGGACTATTTTCGCTTATTACACTTTTAGCTGGTATTTCAGAAAATCAAGCGATGTCAAAGGGGAAATAGCAGGACATTTTCGTTAAATTATAATCGTTTTAGCTTATACATATTTTTAATTTTAGTAAAGAGACAATTCTATTTTCAGAGCTCTATTAAAAAATGTAGTGAATTTTTAAGCGGATGTTTTAATATTTAAGAGGTAGTAATAATCGTAGAAAAGGCGTCAAGATTCATCATAAGGCAAAGAAGGATAATGAATTTTAAATTTTCTTTAAATTTAAATTGGTTGTTTTTCCTCGAAAACTTTCGCAAATACGTATAATGCTGCTCATAATGCTCCAAAGAAGCCCTTAGATATCTAAATAGATTATGAGATTTCATTGTTTATCATCGCGGTAGATGGCTCAGTGCCACTCACTGCCGCTCAGTGACATAAAACATTAAATCACAGAAAAAGGGTTTTTCTAGAAATGTTCGCCATTCGGCAAGTAATAGCAAATCTCTGAGAATATTTTTGCATTGAAAAGCTTCCCTTGGAAACCATATGCCATTCGAAAATGACTAAAACTAAGTAATCGTCGAGATGCACATCACAAACAATAGAAATTCCGCAAAATATTAAATCAAAGAGCGCCTATTATATGTCGAGTATTATGAATACCAGTGAGGTTAGGTTAAGGTGGCTGCTGTACTTAGAATAATGAGCCAGTTGTGATACCCAATTGGGATGAAATTTAATTTCCTTTTTCTAATGCCCTGTGAAGTTGAATAACCGAGAGCATACAGGATCTGTCAAAAAAGTTCCTAGCATGATTTTTTTGTAGCAGACCATGCTGGTTGGCGCAGCAGAGCCATGGGCGGAAAGGTTGGTGGTGGATCAAAGCTTCGAAACGAAAGCGCTGATAGTCGCCTCCGGGCACTTGTTGTAGCTAGATAATGTTCAGCGCAGAGTTATCTACTGCATCCTCATCGAGCAATGACAAGACGTCCAGCCACACCACCCCAATTAATCTCCGAGTTGTTGGCCGAAATGAGGTCGAGCCACCATACACTCTTGCTCTGACACCAGCGTACTTACTTTTGTACTCAAAGATAAAAATATGGCTTTCTTAGACAGCTTTTTATTGTCAACAATTTTGTGGTTATTTTTATTTTATTTGTCTAAAGTCAAAACAAAATTCTCTCAAATTGAATTAGCCTTAATGTAAGGCATCCAAATTGGCAAAAATGTAATTTACTGACAATTCAAACTGAAAAAAAATTGTAACCATGAATGGAAGTTTTCGAAATATTTCGACGTTCTAGCTTGTAATAAATAATAATAGGTGCCTTTGATTCGCCACTTCTCTGCTCGTTATCTCTCTACGTTCTGCTCCCTTGACAAAAAATGTGCATATGAAAGCAACAACAAAATTTTTGAACTAGATTCGCCGATAGCGAAATCATTAAACTGGTACAACTCCCTGCTTTCAATACTGCCAACTTTTTTTCACGGGAGTCTCATTACACTGCGTTCATACAGGGCGACTTTAGTTGCTTCAACTTTGCGAATAGTCTTTTGATGCTCACTCCGTGCTCAAACGCGGAAACTCCATTGGTTGCAATTTTTTAGATTTTAGTCTGCAGTTAGCAACAACATTGAGGAGAACGAGAACACGAATGGCTTAAAATCCTTATTCAGATTTTGGTTACATGAAAATTACTTTGCATGAATATGAGCATGAAAAACCATTTACTTGAAAATCTCTGAAAGAAAGATGAATTTTATTTACATATATGGATCGTTAAATAATGGAAAGAATAACAAAGTAGCGCCTATCGTGGTGGCGAATTTGACAATATAAGCTGACTTTCGTGCCGTCACCCTAGTGCAATTGGTGATCAGTGTGATTATACTACCATTTTCTTAACTTGATTTAACTTTTTTTTTGTTCTCTAGCCTCGGAGTTTTAGTTCTTTCTTTCTAACATTTTTTAACCTATTTTAATTATTGTAAAAAAAATTAAGAAAAACATTTTTCTAATAGCGGTCGACCATTGGCAGGCAATGGCAAACCTCCGAGTGTATTTCTGCTATGAAAAAGCTCCTCATAAAAAGATCTGCCGTTCGCAGTCGGCTTGAAACTGTAGGAGAAGTTCGGCCAAACCCCCAAAAAGGGTGTATTTATATATATAAAAAACAATAAAAAAAGATCTGTTTAGCTAGCGACTGCGATTACGGTTGGATTACAGGCCACAGACGGAAAACATATCCGAAAACTCGGTTGAAACTCATTCCCGTCTGTGGCCTGCTTTATTTGTGTGTGACATTTCTTCACTTTAAAGGTTTTTACCAAGTTTCTTTCTCTTCTTCTCCTTCAAACAGTCAAATCACTCCCTCGCCCCTGCAGTGTTGCTAGTTTTTGATAAAAAAACACAAAAATGCCCATATGAAGAAAATAAAATACCAAACTTTTTACTGATTACTTAAAAACTTTAAACTCTTGAACACTTTCTATGTCCTTGCCCTGCATTCGCCAGAACCCGAATGACATGTGGTTTTTTTTTTTGGTGAGGTTGGGTTAAAAATGCCTTCGCACCATATAGTAACCGTCGCGCTACTACGTCTGTGGTGATTCCACTAAAAATGTCCCTCCTCTTCTCTTGGATTTTTCCCTCCGCCCCGGGACTGCTTCCGCATTGCTTCGGTGTCGGGGACAAGGCGGCGTCCTAAGAAGGACACTTACTTACTCACCTTGCGTCCAGGGTCGCCTGTTTTGAGAAACCTATGTTCAATGCTCTTCAGCATAACTTTCCATTTCGCGCTTCTTTTTTCAGATAATATCCTCCACAAAATTTGTGACGGCATTCCATTTTTCTTCGTCTATCATCATTTTCTCGATAATTTCTTCAGGTGTAAATACACCAATAGCTCGTTGCAGACATGTTCTCTCTACGTTCCACCTCTCGCATTTAAAGAAGGTGTGCTGCGCATCATCATACTCAGTATCTCCATATATGCAGTTTGGTTGGCTCACTTTTCCCATTCGCTACAAATACTTGCGAAAGGACCCATGTCCGGACAAAAACTGTGTGAGGTAATAGTTAACCTCCCCGTGCTTTCTTTCTACCCACTTTTTTAGGTCGGGTATTAGTCTCGCTGTCCATCTACCATACCGTTCAGAGTTCCATCTTGTTTGCCAAAGTGTGAGCGTTTGAACTCCAATATCGGAGAAGCGTGGTACTGGGATTCCTGTGTTTTTTGCCTCCCATCTCCGTTTGCGCTCTTGTGCTAGAATATCTATAGGGATGGTTCCGCTGATAACTAACACCGCTGCTTCAGATACTGTTCTGTATGACGCAGCCACTCTGAGAGCACAGGGGCGTTGCACAGATTGCAGAATTTTCCGCCGGCATTGCACCCTTAGCGAATCTACCCATATTTCGCATCCGTATAAGAGATTCGAGTTCGTCGTGTCCATTAAAAGTATTCACTTGTTCTGCGTTGGACCTCCAAGGTTTGCCATGACCTTACTTAACATGTCGCTTACTTTGGCAGCTCTTGTGGCAGCATGGTTTATATGCGCCCAGTAGGTTATCCTTGTGTCTAATTGCACTCCTAGGTACTTGACCACTCTTTTTGTCGATAAAGTGGCATCGAGTACCTGTATGTCTACTTCTAATGGGATACGTCTGTTCGTTAGAAGGATTAGCTCTGTTTCCTCTGTGGCCAGCTTTAATCCATGGTTTTCTAGCCATGTCTGAACTCGAATCATCATCTGATTTAACTTCCTTTTGGCTTCGTCAGTGTTTCGGGCGATTATTACACCTGCAATGCCATCTGCGTATCCCACTAAATGCACATCCTCAGGCATCTCTATTCGAAGGATTTCATCGTAGCTTATATTCCAGAGTCCAGGTCCGAGTATTGATCCTTGGGCCGCACCTGCTGTTATTTGTTTGGTCTTACACCCTTCTCGCGTTTCCTATAAGAGAACTCGATTGCTTAGATAGCTGCGAATAATCTTCAATAGATTATTCGGGATCTTGAATTTTACCTTTAAGGCTTCAATTACGTCGTCCCAACTTAAACTGTTGAAAGCATTTCTAATATCCAGTGTGGTTAGTAATACTAAGCGTTTGGAGTATCGATTACCTGCCTGGGCATGTTCTAGGAGCTCTACAAATGTTCCTCGGGGTTAGAGCTTCAGAGCTTACTTAGATTCGCAAAAGACGCAGGCTTATTACAAGAAGTCTACTGCAGGGAAACGTAAGGGTCAAGCTCCATCTGGTACCAATAAGGACCAAAGGTGATGGCTTTCAGCCAGCTAGGTCAACCTAACCTAACTTAAATGGTTGGCAACACTGGAACGCCACGCACTCTCGGGCGCAATCTTGTTTCTGTCATTCTTTGGGTCGTTCGATGCTAAATGAGCTTTTTTAAAAACTCATAGGCTTAACTTTAAAAATATTACCAGGAGGCTTTTGGCGAGACCTAATCATATATATATTTTTATGTCACATTAGACTCGCCATTTCGAATTTTGAAAAATTTACTTCAAATTCGTACCACTGCCACACTGTTGGGTAATTGTAACTTCTTATCTCTGCAAATATGTGGTCCATAAATACTCGTGCACATAAGTATATGCACAATGCTGAAAATTTTAATATTTGCAGTAATTTGAGGCTGTCGAGTGTAAATTTCGCCTTGCCATGCGCCGCAGGCATTTGCTAATGTAAATACATTGGCATACATGTTTGAACAAATTTGAGTACTTTGAAATGAATGAGCGAACAATTGTGCATTTGTGTGTGTGTGTGTGTGCATGGGTGTGGGTGTGAATTGAATGGTAATTATAAAACCACAACTACTTTGTGACTAGTTTCCACTTGCTCAGCATTGAAGAACGTAGTGCCTGCCGGCGCAGCCAATGTAAATGTGTGTGTGGATGTGGGAAGAGGAGACTTTCTAATAGCTGCGACACCATTGCCATCGCCATTACCAACACTAATACCAACACCAACCATAATCATCGGCTTTGTCATTATCGTTACTGCCAATGGCAACGCACACTAACTGATCACCCTTTCCCAATCCATTGCAAACGGCTACTCCTCTCTGAATTTGTGACTTGCCAACAATGTCCCCTTGATTTTCTGCCATAACGGGCTCATGTGTACGTCTCATATGTTTAAATATTGTTTCGCCACACAGTTTAGATTGTATTCGTGAACGGTTATGTGAACATACATACACATGTACATATACATATGTGTATGAATGTATGTAAGTAATACACCAGCGCTCGCAGGTTTAGCAGCGCGACACATTGCAAGGTTTTGACTATTTATTTATTTTCAACAAATTTTTTTTTTATTTTTTTATTTTTTTGAACATATAGTCAATAGTTCATGCTACAACAAAATCATATAACATAAAGTTTTAAACTATCTACAAAATTTAAAAAAAAATTAAAAAATTTCTTCAAAGTTTCAAACTTTTTACAATAGACGGAGGGCTTAGAAAGCCCGGGGGACTCCACTCCATTCAACTTCCAAACTCGTAGCTGTGTTTACCAGTCATTGGGCGATCGGCACACACACGCAGAAAAGCCGTGAGGACCTTTCGGAGAAAGTGACTGTTGATCACTTTCTCTGTAAATGTCCGGGTTTGGCAGCTAGACGATAAAGGTACTGTGTGCTCCTTTCTTCGCCTGCCTGGGGCAGTGCGACAATCTAAATCTCATCAATCTTCTCGATTACATCAACAGCTCGAGTTGGCTGTAAATATCTGTCTGTTGCAGGCCTCATAATGGTACCAAAACTTCGCTTTAGTGCTACTTAGGGAGTGCCAGACTGGTACTTCAACCATTTGACCCGAAGGTATGAAGGATTTTTTAATCAGGACTTATAGAAAAATAAAGGGGATGTCATTTTATTTGCTCATTAACCAAAGTGAAAGTTTAAGGGACTGGAAAATCGTGTTAATTTTAGAAATGTTTTTTTTGCTGGCAGTCTTTCGCATTTTCCCCATATAAAAAAATCTCGTGATATCTTTATATGGAAGAAAACAATCAACACCGTTAGCGAAAAAAATTCTTAAAAATAAACTCGATTTTTTACCAATTTAAATTGACACAATATTTTTCAAAATCGAATGGGCTGCGAAATCGTATTCCCAAAACTAAATAATTGAAATTGTAGAAATTGTAACTAAAAATTTGAAATTTGTATGGAAATTTATTGAATTTTTTCTAAATTCAATAATAAATTTTGTGCAAACTATGAAACTTTGAGGTTATATGGTCGGTATAATGGAAGGAACTATTATTTTATCAACAAATTGAATTAAAAACAATTAATTAAATTAAAAATAATAAAAAAAAAACTGCAAAACTTTTTAATATCCGGAGCTGCTATTATTGTAAGCACAGGTATATGTACGAGGGTCATTTGAAAAGTCCGTGTACTAACACAGAGATAGGACTACTGGCGCGTATTGAGTTTATATTTAGTTAGTAGCATCTCTTGGACGAACTCACACCAAGTTTCAGCCAGATCCGTATATTTCTTTGTGTTTGCCATTCCTTTGAATCTAGGAAGTCGAGAGATTTTCAAAACAGTCCTACTCCATCACTAGAACGCACCAGCACACGCCTAAGCAGTTGCGGTCACAAAATTAATGGAAATGGGGCCCGAACTCATTTCACATCCCTCCTATTCTTCAGATTTGGCTCCTTTCAATCCCTCGGACTACTATTTGTTCGCCTTTTTGAAGAAAAGCCTGCCGGGAAAAAAATGTATTCAAACAAGGAGGAGATTGCAGAAATGAATGAATATTTTTCAAACTTGGACAAGTCCTATTATTCGCCAAGGATTAATAAACTAGAACAGCGTTGGACGAAGTGTGTAAGCCGAAAAGGAGACTATGCCGGAAACTAAAAAAGAGGTTCACCCCAAAAATTTAAGTAGCTTTTATTTTTGCACGGACTTTTCAAACCAACCTCGTATTTATACGAGTATATACATTGTTTCATATATGATCTTATCATATTACTCCGTTACATATGTACGTATGTATGTTCGTAAAATTGTAGTTCTGCTTGCATACTTTCATCAGCATTGCGAGCATTCATCAGCTTTTTGGTATATTTTGATGGCTTTTGTGTTTCCATAACCGATTTGGCTACCACACATTTTGGTGAAACAACTTTTTTGCTTCAATTGTTCATGCTTTGCACGAATTTGCCACCCCTGCGGCGCCACTTGCATGCGCCCTGTTCCCCTTGGTCTAGGCTTATGAGCAATGATAAATGCGGTTTACATTGGCAACTTTTAATTGGGATCATTATGGTTTCTATCAAAATGCAGATGAGTGTATTGTTTGAATATTTGAAATTTTGTGTGCACACACACATGCACGCATTCATATGTAAGCATTTGTCTCAGCCGAAATGTAGTCAAATGAAAAGCATATTTACGGGCGCTGCAAATTGGAAATAAATATACTATAAATAAATATTTAGTACATTCACATGAAATTGTTTGACAATATTACGATTGAAATTAATACTTACTGTAAACTTTTAAAATAAAAATTTATTAATAAAAAGCAATGGTTTTGTTTTAGTATTTTATATAAAAAATTATTAAATAATTTATTTAGTCATAATTCTTAGCTTAAAGTATTAAATAATATTTTAGTCGTAGGGGTATTATTTTTTATGTAGCCATAGCTCGCATGAGTACATCTTATAGGGTTAACACCAGTAATACCTTCAACAAACGATAAAAATTGTAACTAACAAGGAAGCCAAAGCAGTCCCAACTATTAGCTTTTCTACTCGGAGAAGAGGAACGGGCAATTTTTTTCTACCAAACGTCTCTTCTATCTGTCCACTTCCACCTTTTGCTTGAGGGCATGTGGCAATTCGTTGTAAATAAGGCCGGGAACACGCGCTGGGAAATATTAAAAAAATATATAAATATTTTAAGACTAACTATAATAAAATTTAATAAAATACGCACTGTTGCATTTATAAATCAAATCCGACCAAATAATCATCTCTTGTGAGAAGCAGAAAACGCCGAGGCGACCTCCTTTCAGCGTGGAATCGTATACATTGTGAGAGTCCAAAATTAAGTGTTCACCTTCGTACATCCTTAAATTTCGAAACCGGGGTTATCATAATTTTCGCCATCTTTAAAAATAAAAATCTTTTACAATTTACCTCAAACGAATCAGGCCAATAGCCGGACGATGCACCAACGACCAGCGATACGATGTCTTCTCCTTCCAGCCCACATTCATTGGATCTTTCCACAGCAATTTGACTTGATCCGGTGTATCCCCCGAGTGCCAGAGGCTGTTACGCAGCATCGAACCGGGCCCAGTAATGCTGTCGACCAACTTGATTTGTATACCCGGTTCAGAGGAAGCACGGAATGGTGTCGATTCCCAATAGGTTTGTGCGGCCTTCTTCCACATCACCACATAGAATTTTCGGTTACTCTGATAGCCAAAGATGAAGCCGACATAATCGTCATCTGTGTCATCGTTCACATAGAATGTGCCTTCAAAGTCCACGCCACCAAAAGCATCATGTCCGACCACTAAGCCTGGATCACTGTTCAGAGTTTGTACGATCTCAGACCCATTAGCATGCACTTCCCAATTGGGATCGCGTTGCGCGTCGCCTTCGGGATCAAGTATTACTGAACGAATCGTGCGGAAGTCAGTCGAATATATCATTGAATTATTCGGGCAGTTATCAATGAAGTTTGGCGTGCCGTCTTCGTCCTCGTCGTATTCGCAAATATCACCTTTGCCGTTCCCTAAAGTGGAGAAATAATTAGTTACTGGATAATTTAGATATTCAAGCGCATACGATTTAAATCTGTTTGATCAGGATTTCTAACTAAGGGACAGTTATCGCGATGATTCGGCACACCATCGCCATCCATGTCATCATCACAAGCGTCACCCCTGAAATTAGATGCAAATAATGCCACTTTTTCAAAGTTAAAACTTCCAAAAGCCTTACTTTCCATCTCCATCCGTATCCAGTTGATCGGAATTGCTTATAGAGTTGCAATTATCTTCGCTGTCCTGTATACCATCATCGTCTCCATCAATATCCGAGTCGCATGCATCTCCAACCAAATCGTTGTCTCTGTCCTCCTGCGACGGATTTGGTATGGTTGGACAGTTATCGCAGGCATCGCCAATACCATCGTTGTCTACGTCGGACTGATTTGGGTTCGGTACTGTTGGACAGTTATCGTAAATATTCGCAATATTATCATTATCCATATCGTCATCGCAATCGTTGCCCAAGCCATCGTGATCCGAGTCCAATTGCTTACGATTCGGCACGAAAGGACAATTGTCGCATGCATCACCAACGCTGTCATGATCCGAGTCAGACTGATTGTCATTATAATCGTATGGACAGTTATCTTGATCATTCTTCTCGCCATCTCCATCAGCATCATCATCGCAACCATCTCCTATGCCATCATTGTCCGCGTCCTCCTGTCCCGAGTTGGGCAAATCTGGGCAGTTGTCCCGTCTGCAGCGTATATCGGCACAGTTCAGATCGAAATCGGCCCATCCATCTAAATCGTGATCACGTCCGCAGACAAAACCATTGCCGGCCCAACCTATATTGCATTTGCAGGTGTATTTGAAGTTATCGGTCAAATGGCAATAGGCATTGTGATCGCAGATGCTACCATCAGGGCACATGTCTGATGTGGGTAAGCAGATGCTGGTTCCATTAGAGAAATAGCCATCCACACACTTGCACTGGTACGAGCCCTACAATAAAAAGTTTTTTTTTATACAGAGCTGTAAATAGTTGGAGAGCAATCTTACAATAGAATTTACGCAAACCGAGTGCGCGTGACAGATAGCCGATCCCTTCGAGCATTCATCGATATCATTGCAGGTTTGCTTACGAAAATCGGGTCCAATATATTCGGAATAGAAGCCTGAGATATTAAAAAACTAAATTTTAAATGGTTTTGTGCAATATTTCTAACAAATAACCCACCTCTTCCATGAATTCCATCAAAGCCCAATGGGCACGGCTCACAGCGAAAACCGGGGTTCAGATTTATGCATTCTGTTTTCTGATCGCATGGATGATAAAGTTCGCATTCGTTGATATCTCGACATTTGGTGCCGTTTATGTGTGCGCCGCGAAGGCAAGGTACGCAATGGAAGTAAGGGGGAAAGTCCGTTTCAACACACTCAACGCCTATATGAAAGAAGAGGTTTTGGGCATTAATTATGACGCTACCAGCTTTCCCAATTTTGCGTTTTGATTAAAGTAGATGTTAAGTTTTTTTATTAAATCTTTCGGGAGTTTCTGAACAAGCAAGGCCAGCATCGGAGAAAAGACGAAGAAAAGAAAATAAGTTCAATAACCTCAAACGCTGAAGACAATGTGGAAATTTGGTAATCGTTAGCCACAGCGGGTCTAAAAAAAGAATTAGAACTACTGCCAACTCAAATTAAATATCCATAAAAATTGGTGCAGAATCTATATCAAACATCGAAACCACAGAAAAGGCTCTTACAACGTTGAAAGTTTTGGTATAAAGTTTTTAAAGTGAAATTTTTTTTTAATATTCAAATTATTTTGTGTGTAAAATTAATATTTTTTGTTACAAATTTTTGGGAATATTTTATTTGTCAATTTTGAAAAATAGCCACTTTTCGATTTTTTTCATCAAAAGTTTCATAGTGGGACAACTTTCAATTTGCCTCATCTGATTAACATTCCTACTATTTAAAATTATATCGCCAATGCCAGACATTTGTAAAAGTTGCCCCGCCTTGAGTAAATCTACCTCTGCATGTAAATATTTTCGATTTTTTTACAGTTTTTAAAAATGGATTTGAGTTTTCTACAACGAGTTCGTATTAATGGTGCGTAAACTATTTCCGTAATGATACTTTAAAAAATAAAAACGTTTGCGAGTGGCATGAACGCTTCAGAAGAGCTCGTGAGTCCATTGATGATGGCGAACGTAGTGATAGGCTGTCGATATCTAAAACTGATGAAAGTATCAATAAAGTGAAGGAAAAGTTGATCAATAACCGCAAAGGACCTGCATTTAATGTAAAAGGGGGAACTCATTGATATCGCCAAATATATGATTTCCAAGGCTGAGTCCGAACCAACATTCATCAAACGCAACATTACTGGAGACGATCTGACGTGTGAGTGGAGATCTCCGAAGAAACTAAGGCCAAAACACGTCGTTTTCAGTCAAAAATAAAAAAAGGTGAGGCTCACGGTTTTATGGACTACAACGGTGTTGTACACCACAAATTTTTGCTAAAAAGTTAGACAGTTAATAGACTAATATTTGGGCGTTATGAACCGTTTAAGTGAAGCATTTTGCCAAAAAAGAAAGAATTTGTTGGAAAAAAACTTGTGGATTTTGCACGATGATAACGCACCGTCACACAGTGAAGTTTTTAATAAGAACGAAATGGATACCGTTCAACAACTATCGAGTTCACCTCATATGGCTCCTTGCAGCTTTCCCCTGTTTGATCGAGTCAAAACACTATTACACTGAAAGCGTTTTAACATCCGAAAAGAAGTAAATGAAAAATGAAAACTGCTCTGATGATTATACCGAAAATAGAATTTCAAAAATGTTTCCTGAGCTGGATCAAACGCTGGTATAAGTGCGTTGCAGTTGATGGAGAGTATCATCACTTTTGAGGAATAAATTTGTATTTTGATTTGTATTGTGGGAACTGTTTAATCGAGGTGGTATACATATAAATTCCCTATGCTTCCCCTTTTTTTAACAAAATTAATTCATCTTCATCAGGCGATATTTCTAAGTTTTGCACTATGAAAATTGAAATATGCTTCATATGCGAATCATTAGGCTTATCGCGTTAGGAGCTGCATGAAAATTACACGACGTGTTGTGTCGCGTGTGGGAGGTCTTAGGCGACCACTGCCTGTGCTGGTAGTTGTGAAAATTTAGTCCCGCATACCAATTCAAGCCAGAAAATGGAAAATATGCAGCTTAAGAAGATTGAAAATACAAAAGTGACCATGAATTTTTAATTAAAACACACAGCCTTTTTTACAAAAAAAAAGGTATATGTAAAACTTTATTTAAACTTTATATAAATTATAACTTTTTTACTATTTTTAGCAACATTAGATGTTAAGTTAGACACAATTTCAATACATAATTTCCATTTTCTGTGTTAATTTGGTGCAGGTCTTTCTGTCTGTGTATAAAAACTTTGTTCCACACTCCCAAAGTGATTGCAGAGTTAGAAACTGGCCCTCTACGAGTATTTATGTAGCCTGGGTTGAATACTTTCGCGTGTATTTAGTTTCGCGCTGATATTGTTGAACACTTTGGACGGGCAGTATAAAGTTTCCTGTATGACAACAACAAAGAAGAGAAAACATAAATTAGTCTTAAGTCGGAAATGTCAGCCTACTAAAAAGTGAATTTACTTCAACCCATAGCATAGCACAGCACAACACAACATAAGCATAGTTAGCCTCGTAAAACGCTGAATATGTGGTAATTTTGAAAAAATATCAAATAAAAATTCAATTAACACCCGTTTCGAGAAACTTCTCGCCTCAGGTGAAAACCGAATGGGGTGCCTGCTGACCCGCCACTTGAATGCCAATTCAAATTGTCCATTTTTAAGACTGTTAAGTATGAAATTTGCCAATATAATAAATCATAAATTGACAGTTGGTCTAAGGAACGTTGAAAGAATGTGCAACAACAACAACAACAACGAACATTTGTAGCATGGTATCATACTCGTATGCGTTGAGGTTTACTTACCGGAGGGACAAGGTCCATCCATACAGGGATTGTGTTTGGTGCAGCTACGTCCATCACCTTCATAGCCATCGGGACAGGCATCACACTGCGCTCCATTCAACGTATCGTGACACTGAACGCCTCTGCAACAATAAAATAATGAAAAAAGAACAACAACAACATTAACAGTACAAAAATAATAATAACAAGAGGAACTTTAATGAAAAGTGTTGGTAGTGGACCACTTGACTCCGCTATGGGACGTAGGTTATGAGTTAGCACGTTTGACAGCACAAGCAACAACAACAACTGTGTGTGTATGTGTATGTTAGGACAAACATATATAAATGATCTTCGTTGGAAGGCTGCGTTCGCCGTTTGACAGACAAAATAAGCTGAAAGGTGATTTTCACATGAACTTCGCATATTTCACACTCGTGTGAATAAAAGGTGGTTGCAACAAAGGCAAGTAAATGAGAGATGGAGCGGAAAAGACGGAAGAAATTGAAGTGAAGTGAGGGAAATTGATGCTTCGATTGAAAGCGCAGGTAAGTTTTTTGTTTTCAAGTCAGTAAAAAAGTGAAAAAATTACCATTTCTAAATTATTTATGGAGAATATAATTTAAAAAAAAATTACGAGTAGAATAGTCTAATGTCGCGCAGAAATGTAGTTTTTGTACCCAGTGCACGCTTAGAGGGAACTACAACCGAAGCAGCAGTAAATATTTGACAAATTTTAAAACACAGTCCTAAAATACTTTGCCAACTTAGTAGCTTCAGGAATACAGGATGGTTTATTTTTGAAAGTGCTTCAAAATAAGATGATTCCTATACAAATGCAAAATTAATCCATGTTTTTTAATAACTCTTTCCCTAAATTAAAAAAAAATTACTTTAAGTAATGGAAATCTTTATTTTGACCTTTACGCGCTCCATTCAGAAATATCAAATATGGTTCACGTCCGACGCCATTTGCAAAACTTGACAATCCTTTGAGAGAGTGATTTATTTTGCGCCACCTCGTATTTCAATGATTATATTGCATATACTTGGCCCCTCGCGGCCGCCGTAGCCAATTGCAAACCTTGACAATCTTTTGAGAGAGTGATTTATTTTGCGCCATCGTATTTCAATGATTATATTGCATATACTTGGTTCCTACGTCCTGTATTAGGTCTCCTCAAATTTATTGTATTACAAATGATGGAACCTAGATTTGGATGCCTTTTAAAAATAAGGTTTGGTTTTCATAAGATTTTTTCATAGCAAAAATACATTCGAAAGCTCAACATTTTCTGTCGAGCAAATAACTCCAGCAGGCCATTTGTTTATATAATTAAGTATTTCATGCCAACTCGGACCTTCCCAATGGCAGTGATATATAAATCGACTCGGCTATGGCCGCCCGATTAGTTCAGGAATACAAGATGAAGTCCGTCCAAATCGTTGCTTCGGCTGTTCCCGAATTAAGCCATCCAATCTAATCTAACCTTATTAACTGTATCTGTTATTGCCACACGTGTCGTCCAGTGGATGTTGATCATAATACTTGGATCAAAGTTTAGCGAGACCTGCCAGCGATCAGTTGATATTGCAAAACGGCTGATAAGGCCTTAGTTTTTAATAAGCTTTGTTGAAACCAAAGAAAGTCCTTGTTCTGGACAATTTCAGCATTCAAAATATTAGTTATTATCATTTCGCAACCGAAATGGCGTTTCCTGTCGAAAAATGTTATCAAATTGTCACTCACTGCGGAAACATTGCATTCTTGACAATGACACATGGGAGCTTTCCGAATAATCACAATAATACTATCTCTTGAAGTATATCGAAAGATACAAAGTGCCTTTTTTAAATCCCGAAATCAGGGGATTTTACCACTTTTCTCCAAATGCTATTGTCTCTTCTTAGAGGCAGAGGAAGAGTTTAACGGTAAATGTCGGAGGTCTCAACATCCAGTCTAAACTGGCCATACAGTACCTAGGGGTTATGATTAGCTCACGCATGACCTTCAGAGAGCATGCGGTAAAAGTCAGTATGAAAGGCGCCATAGTTATAAATGCTCTAATACGGTTGCTACCGAACTTTGGGGAGTCCAAAATGCAAGGAGGAGGCTTCTATCTAGAGACTTCGTCTCGTTATATGACGCTCCCATTTGGTCCCAAGCCCGAAAAACACTCATATGAAATGTCAGTCAGGTGTATAGGGTGAATGCTTTGCGAGTAGGCTGTGCTTACCGGAGAGTATCGGATTATGCAATTTGTATGATTGCGGGAAAAATAACTCTGGATATCCGAGCACGTGAACTAAATCGTCTCTATCCAAGACAATGTGCAAAGCCAACAAGGGACCAGGGAAAGTTGGAACAGCGAATTGCGTCACTTAACGAATGCCAGAAAAAGGCGAACAATAGAGCTGTTGAAGTAGCGGTAGCCAAAGCTGAATAATACCAAAGCCTTGAGCCACACCTGATCCCACCGAACTTCCCGACAAGTGCTGTATTGAGGATGACTCACGGCCATATCCTACGTATACAAAAAGGTAAAGCACATGACATTGCCGCACATTTTCGAAGTTCCATCTGCTTGATAACGAAAGTAATGGAGGCTATCAGCTCCATACGTCATAGGTAGAGAACCTGGACGCAGGATTATTTTGCGGTTGATAGCCACAAGTTCCCATGGTGGATGTCGGCTGAAGAGGGGAGGACTGTTTTAGTGGTTAGTTTTGGTCATGTTTATCCTCCCCTTCATCCTCACTTCCATTTCCATTTCCATCGTCATCTTTATCTCTGCCTTTCTATCTGTTTTATAATTCCGACAACTGTTGTGCTTCACTGGCGGTGCGCTGTGTATAAAGTCGCAGGTGTGGTCAGTCAATAAAATTAAAAGACATACGGCACATATGCAAACGGTTAATCAAAAGCCAACGAAAACGAATTTGTCTGCATAGTACATAAAAGTACCTACACAATTTTTCCAGTGTCAAAACTTCACAAAACTTTTCTGCAACTCAATGGTGCGCTAAAAATAGGAATATCACAAAAGACCAGAGTTTGCAGAGGCTGCTTATTAAAAATGCAAGTGGGATGTGTGTAACCAATAAGCCTGGGGCTATGCAAAATATTTAAGGCTGCGAAGAGGACCATCTTGCAAAGTTGAATAAAGGATTTAACACAATAGCAAAACAAATGTGCAGAAATCGAAAAATGCTTATTATTTGAATATAAAAAAGTGCATATGCGGCATCACATCCAATATATCGCAATAAAGCGTGGGATGAAGGCGTTAGCTCTAACCGCTTTTGATTTGCCGCAAAAACAAAGCATTGGAGATAATGGAAAGGAGAAACTATTGAACGAGGCAGCGTGAGAAAATGCAGAAGAGAACAAAATAAATTACATGCGGCTTAAAAAGTAGGTTCGAGCATTGAATGCTGAAATTGCCCTTCTGAACTTGTAAATACATGTCAAGAAATTAGTGACCTTATTGAGAAGCGTTGGTGTGATGTAGAGGTAGGTAAATGTTGTGTAGATAAAAATTTTAGCTAAGCACATTTTTTTCATATTAATGCTAAGAAATCAAAAACGCGATCTTTCGAATCCACTCTGCTACATTTGGTATCAGTTGTAACAATAAAGCCACACCACAGAATTCCTTTAATACTTCTATACAATCCTCAGAATCACTTACGGGTTAGAGCTCTTTACTGCCAATACCTTCACTACACTCAGAGTAGAAATTTCGAATGAAATTTTGTGGCTACTTACTTACTTAATAGTCTTAATTAAGTAATTATTGTATAGGTATACACATGCAGCTGCTTATAGCTGTGCCTGCGGAGCGATCACAAAAAAAGATTAACAATTTTATATCTTCAAAGCGCCAGCTTACGGATTCCAGCGTTGTTTTCGCTGATTTACATCGATATGATCTGTTGGCAAACCAGTTCACCTACGCGATTTTTATTTTAATATGAAATGCATACAATGCAGTTGGAACGACAACAACAACACATGCATGTGTTGGAAGAGAAAAATAATTGCAGATTAATCACTGATTAAGCATAAACCAGACGAGCCTGATAAAAAATCGTACGAGTATATATTGGCGCTATAAACAACAAAGCCGAGAGCGCTTTTCCCTGAACGAGAGAACTCCCAAACCGACAATGCATTTGAAGCATAAAGGGGGTACGTTACATGCTTGTGAACTTATGGTAAATAACTTAGCTCACTTTAGTACGTTTTGAGTTTAGGCCAATCAATTTTACGTAGAAAATTTTATATTTTTAATGGCATTTCATTCTGCTGAATGACTTTGATGATAAAAACTTTAATTTTGTTAAATCAAATATTGTATTATAATTCAGAAATTTAGTGCTTGATAGATAGAAATTCTCTGTTGCCATGTAGAAGTACAGGATGGTTCATTTAGCGTTTAAACTTTGCAGTGTAACTTTTGATGAGGCGCCAACAACTTGGCTTACGGTTAGATATTCACAAGTTTGGTCGATTTTGAGGCAGCGATACGTCTTAACTATATCCCCAAGAAATGGGCAGAAGTAAAAGTGGTATTCATTCCCAAAGGAGGGAAAACCACACATGCGAAAGGGAAGGACTTCAGGCTAATTAGCCTATCATCCTTTTTGTTAAAATCTTTAGAGCGGTTGCTAGATGTGCATATCAAAGGAAGGATTAGCGACAAACTATCACCTTCCCAACATGCATACAGCAAAGGCAAATCAGTGGAAACAGCGTCCCATGAGCTAGTTCACACAGTCGAGAAATCACTTCACTACAAAGAATTTACCCTCGCTGCCTTTCTAGACATCGAGGGTGCTTTCAATAACATATATCCGGAAGCAATTACCACTTCGCTAACAGAAATGGGAGTAAGCAATGCAATAGTCTCGTTTATAGATCGAATGCTAACTGGGCGAACGATAAACACAAATTTGGGTGACACATTTGTTAAAAAATTTCCGATCAGGGGTACAGCCCAAGGTGGGGTAATATCTCCACTTCTGTGGAACCTAACTGTCAATAATCTTCTACAAGAACTTGAAAAAATTGGAGGATATCATATGCCTATGATATTGTAATAGCAATCTCGGGGAAACACCTTCCAACATTATGTGACCTCCAACAAAGATCTCTCAACACTTTGGTGTAAAAGTCGAGGACTAGAAGTAAATCCGGAAAAAACGGATCTGATACTTTTTAGTAGGAAATACAAAACACCTGCTCTTCAACAAATATTCCTAGGAGGGAAACCACTTAGAGTAATAGAAAGGGCAAAATATCTAGGACTTATACTAGATAGGAAGCTAAATTGGGGGCTCACAGTCGCAGACAGAGCACGTAAAGCTATGACCGCAATGTACTCCTGCGGAAGGCTTATTGGGAAGAAATGGGGATTGGAACCCAGAATGATACATTGGCTCTACACAGCAGTGGTTAGGCCAATTCTCTACTACGGTGTTGTAATATGATGGGAAGCCCTTCAGAAGAGTGTGAACATCAAGAAACTTGACAAGGTGCAAAGACTAGCATCTGTTCTGATAACCGGCGCCATGTCAACCACACCATCGAAAGCATTATATGCGACATTAAACCTCCTTCCGGTAGATCTGCAGGCAATATATAACGCACGCAGTGCGGCAATAAGGCTGAACACTCTAAACAAGTGGTCAAACACGGATTATGGCCACGGTAAAATCCTGGCTGGCACTTTGGGGCTTCCCGGACTGGTGGACTATGCACTCCCGCCAATACTTGCCATTACATCGTTTACGACCCTCCTACCCTCAAGGGAAGAGTGGGAACGCGACGACGTGAGACAGGCCGAGTCCATCCATGTATACACAGACGGCTCAAAGCTCGAGGGCAGGGTGGGCGGAACTGTATATTCCGAACATCTGGGGATCTCCTTCAGGCTGAACTGATGGCAATAATAAAAGCCGCGACACTGATACAGTGTGATGCGATATCCGGAAATGATATCAATATTTTCACTAATAGCCAAGCGGCGATAAAATCCCTCACAAAACAGTCGACAACCTCCAAGGTAGCCATGAAATGCCGCACATCTCTTAACGAGATGGCTGAGTCATTTCACCTTAAGGTAACATGGAAATCAGAGATATTTTAAAATTTTTGAAAAACACACACTGGTTTTAGGAGAGATAAATGGGCTATGAGCCTGAGTGTGTCCCACAGGACAACCGCTTCAACCTAACCTAACCTTGGTCGATTTTCGCTTGATAAAAGTTGAGAAATATTAAAATAGAATGTCTGAAGTCGAATAATCAGCAGATTCGGTTAAGTGAATTGACTGCATATAAATCTGCCGTTACAATGTGTCTCTTAAATATACGAGTATGTTAAGTCTTCTTATAGGTAGTATTGTAAACTAGACAGGCGGTGACATTAGTCGGGATTAACGACTTAATTCGGAACTATTTCAGGAGTTAAGGGGAGCGGATTTCGGATTGACAACTACACTTAATTCATATAATTTCAGTGGAATAGGGGAATTTTCGATGGCAACATTGCCGAAAAATGTCAGTTAATATCTATTGTGAATGTTAAATAATGAAATTTGTAAACAGAAGAACAAGAAAGACTGCGTGCAATGCCAGCTTGCACTAACACGTTCGATATTACATAAACTTTTCGGATATTTCGGAGCAATTTAAGATTTTTTTTAATAAAAAATAATTTCTTAGTATTAGGGCAGCTAATACCGATAATTGTTGCCTTTGGTCCATCTTTTACTGGCAAAACTATCCAATAATCAAATCAACTGTTCACTAATCTCCGTAATAAGCGTCTGTCAGATTTAATCACTACTGTCAGTACAGTTTTAATCAAATTAACTTCGCCTTATTGGAACGCGTTTATGAATTTACCATTTCTGACCACATATTTCAATTCAGCACAAAAACACACTTTAATACTCGTAAAGTTTTGTTTTGTGTTTTGCTTTGTCTAATATTTTTAGAGTTTGCAGAGTCGTTAATAAGCTAAAACGCAAGTTTATTCTCAACGGCAAGATGTTAATCTATCACAAATGATCACACCGGCTAAAGTCCTATTAGAAGAAAAATTTCTGGCAAATAATTCTGTGGTACATTTGGACACGCTATATGAGCCGTTTTCTTTGAAAGTGGTGTAAGTTCATTTTCACAAAAAAATAGTTAATGTTAAAAATGAATGCTATTTACTCTAAAGTATTTATTTATAAACTTTTTCCAAAAAAAATTGTTAAAATTTTCATTGTTTTTATGATTACAAATTTTCGTAGTTAATGAAGTCACAAATTTAATTACTTTGAAAATGGTCTAACTCCACTTTTCTCGAAGACATACTACTAATTTATTCAAAATTGTGCTACGTAATTTCTTTGACATATTCTCGTTTATGGTTTCTCGGAATTTCGAGTTTTCCTCGTTTATTACAGAATATAAAGTCATACAGGGGTGCCTGAGAAATTGCTTCTTGTTGCTTGAAGTATTTAGAAAACGTAACCACGCAACAACATGTCATAGTCTACAGCAACATGTGCACTGGGCAAAACAGAAATTTGAAATTGGTTTTAATGCGGCTTAAAGTTGTTCACTCCCCCAAGAATGGCGTAGAAATTATCGACCATACATTTTTGTATTCTGGGCACATTTATCTACCAAAGAGGCCGATTTTGGAATTATTGAGATTACTATAAGAAAAGAAGATTTTTGTTTGTCTCTAAAGACTATTTTACTATCATAAAACAATTTCGAGTATATAAAAAATTTATTTTGCATGAAATGAAATAAGCTGATTTTGTTTCTACAAAACCATTCGAAGATGAGATTCTAAAAAGGCGAAAAAATATCAATGGCGCAGAAGTAAATTAGTTGAAGTTATGTTGGATAAGAATTTTAAAAGCAAACCATATACAATGTTCTATAAAGCTCCATCTAGTGAGAATGAGTATTTTAGATCACTAAATTTATTGCCCTCGTTAATATTTTTAAATGTAAGACTTTTTCTTTTGCTGACTTTGAAAGTTGTGTAAGTCCTTTTGAAGTCATTTCAAGTACTTATTTTTGTTAATCACTTAAAAAAAATGATTACATTACAAATTTAAATCAATTTAATGTTTCAAAAATACAAAATTACTGTTATATCATATATCGATATTTTTCAGATTATTCAAATGCAAAACCTTCAATATCTCCACATAAAATAAAATACACTTGCACCACTTTCACAGAAAACAGCTCATATCACACTGTTTTGAGTATTTTTAGCAATTTTCCGCAAAAGAGACCGAAAAGGCTGTACCAGGCCGAGATGTCTACCCTTCTTTCTGACTATGGTATCGTATTCGAGAAGCAGGTGTGTTGGAGGTTGCGGGATCATATCTCGAGTCTGTGTAGCTGACTGATAAGTGATCTGTGAGAATGCCAGTAAGTATTACCAGTTTGTCCTTAAGCAAGCTTTTGAGTTGATTTGGACCTAGATTCCTAGTATGGACTTAGCCTAGCGAAGCTCCACAGTTGGTGCTAACTTGCATCTCGTAACCTTAGCTTTCCGCTCCGAAGCTTTTATTTGCCTCTAGCCAATGCATCCATAGCCGGACACGATTGTGCGCTCCTAGTAAATTTAATTTCTCCATGCATTCAACGACTAGTGAGGACTTAATACCAAAGGCCGTCTATGCCTTAAGTTCAGCCTGATTGCCGCTGACAATTGTCGAATGACAATGCGCTCATTCCGGAGGTTTGTTTCTAAATTTATTTCTGCACATAGCCATGACCTGCGCTGTATTAGAAACATCTGCTCGTTTAACCAAATCGCTTACTAAATGCTCAAAAGTAATGCAATTGAAATTTTTAAGATTTTTATAAGATTTACAAAAGTTGAGCTTCAAAAACCTTTAGATGCTCTTCTTTCAATGACGCCTTTCATCAATTTGGGTTAGAAAAACTAAAATCGACAGAAAGTTACTCAAATAAATGCAGCTTTCAATGTCTTTGTGGGTGTGTATGCGTGTGTACGCAAGTTTGCTGCCACATTTTTGTGCCCATCACTAAACGATCAGTTCCAGTACATATGTTTTTCGCTCCGCTAACTAGTTTACTGATTGCTTGGGATTCGGAAATGTTAAACAGACTCAAGCAGGCAGCAAATATAAACTTTACTCACTTTGCAATTTCCATTAGTGACCGCTACGGCATTTGGAAGCTTGAGACACTGACCAAAACTCCGAACACCTACGCAACACTTCAAATGCCAAAAGGCATACACGCACACACATAGACACATAAATGCGCATCTGTATATTAGTAATGCAGAATGAAGCAGTGATATGTATGCGGAGTCAACAAATGCGTAGTGCATATGGCAAAGCAGAAGTGAATAGTGCTGGGATATGTACCACGAGCCAACAAACAAGCAAACACACTTGGATGCACACATACCTGCATATGTATGCACATGCGTAGAAGGCCAGCAATGGGACGGACAACTGCAACAGCGCAGAGTCATTCAGCCACTTAACACATTTGGCCACTTAGGACCATTTTCAGCCATGGGTCGACTTAAGAGGGCAGCGCAGAGGTGCCGCAGCACAAGTGGCAAATTGAAGAAGTTAAATCGGCGAAAAAAAATGTTCAACGTAGGTACTTATTGTCTTGAGATCTACTACACTGGGATTATTTTATATTTTATTTATTTTGTTATTCACAGTTTCATTTTTAGTGGATGCAAGTTAACGTCATAATGGAGCATATATCGATTTTGTGCATAAATTATACTAAAAGAATAATAGCAATTTTATGAAAATAGGAAATTTATGAAATTAAGAAATCAATTTTTTAGAAGATAAAAGTAAATTTAAATATAGGAAATTTATGAAATTATGAAATAAATTTTTTTAGAATATAAAAATAGATCTAAATAAAGGAACATTCCACGGTGGGTAATAAACGTACATACTAAATTTTAAGTTTTCATTGAGAGCGAAAATCAATCAAAATGTCATCACTCAAATTACATGGTATAAGATTTTGAATTAAAGGCCATCAAAGCTTGAAATTAAATAAAACAAACAATTCAAGTGATATCGCTTCATTTTTCATTAATTTTCACATGCATTCGCTGATATTACATATGAAGTATTATTTCGCTCAAAATGCAAAGTACGTGGCCCATAGTAGAAGATAATTTTTGGTTAAAATAGTTGCGTAAATGGGGCTAAGTTTCATGGAGAATAAAAGTAAAGTTTCCCCTTTAGGACGGCAAGTCTCTCTTGTTTATTTGCATTTACCAAATATTTCGCGTAGCGGCACAACATCTCAACAGACAGTGAAGATCATCGTTGCCCTAACGAGGGCGAGTTTTTTTTAGTCTCTGGACATACCACTGCTGATGATGTATAAGGCATTTAAACCCCCTCATCCGTAAAAAAAAATAGCATCTCATCTAATATACTGAACATTTCATAAGAAGTATGGCGGGTTTAAGATAGACAGCATCATCGTTTCAACTCTGAATGCCTATGAATAAATGTGCCTTCCGGATAAATCTAGCGTACTTCGAGCAGAATTGCTATCAATAAGGGAAGCTTGCAAAGCCACCTCAGACATTATGCAAGCTGGATCTGTCCTTAGCTATCTCCGGATAGTCAGGCTGCCGTAAAGGCAGTGAACTCAAACTATCTAACTTCTAAACTTGTAATGCAGAGAAACTCAACTCGCTCAGTCAATGGCTCAACATAACTCTTGTACAGGAGCATAACGAAAATAACAAAAAATATAGAGGATAACGAAAAGGTGAATGGGCAATGGGACCTTTCTTAGTCTCAGCCGAAGTGGAACTTGTAGAAGTTTCCTATACGCGGATTAAGGCAGAACTAAAACCTCATTATTACAGAATAGCAAGACGATGGAAGAGACTACCAACAAGAGCCATGTCTAAAAAGACATAGTCTGCCTATCACATATCAAAGACTAAACAGTTGCTAACAGCTGTACTCACAAAACACTGGAAAGTAGGATTAAATATACCACACAAAAAAAGATGGCACACTTGTAGATAAGTGGGGGTGAAGGAAACGCCTGTAGATAGGTAGGTGAAATAGTTGAAGTACCACTCTGGCACTCGCCAAGTAACACTACAGCGAAGTTTTGGTACCATTATGAGACCTCCAACAGACATATATTTACAGCCAACTCGAGCTGTTGTCCCCCCACTGTTTTCATACGTGGTTCTGGAGGAAATGGGACATCGGAAAATTTGCGATAGCGCAGTATTTACGAACTATCGTCTAGTCTTCTGTCTGATATTATTGTGAGTGATTGACTCAAGTGTCTGTGTTTGTCATCATTCTGTCTGGAAACAGTTCATCTCATTTCGTAATTGCAACTGTAGCTGCTGTTGCTGGGTCTTGCGCTCCCATTCGATTAATTGGAGTCGTAGCATAATTTTTCCACCAAACGCTCGAACCGCCACCCATTTGGCACTGGATGAGCACATGTCCTGTACGATGTCATTAGGACAAGCTGAATGTCCCAAAACCCTTTCAAGTATTGCACTTTCTCGTGCGAAGCGATCACAATGAAAAGCCACGTTTTCCGCGCTTTCGATTGCATTAGGACAGTTTGGGCAGAATGGGCTTTCTACCAGCTGAAAGCGGTGGAGATATTCCATAAAGCAGCCTTGACCGGTGAGTACCTGCGTAAGGTAATAATCTCTTTGATCATGCTTTCATTTTACCCACTGCTCGAGATGTGATATTAATTTGTACGTCCTGCGCCCTTTAAGTGACTCTTCCCATCTTCTTTGCCACTCATACATAGATCGCTCTCGTTCGATGGCTTTTTCTGTTGCCGTTGGTTTAGCTCATTGCTCGCTATAGAGGCGGCGAAGCTCTACTCTGTACTCTCGTTGGCTCATCATTGCATTTTGCTTCTAGATGATCCAGTCGCTTGTCAACTACCACTAGCGCAATGTCGTCCGCATAGACTCCTATTGTACTGGGGGCAAAGAGTTTTCGAAATAGCTCATGAAGAAATGGAGCTCTTCTTTTCTTTTCTGCGGTTTCCTGAGAAACAAGTTGTACTCTTCCCCTTTAACAACTGTAAAGTATTTGCCGATGACCGGGTAGGAGTTCTCATCAGCAATTTCATTTTCCTCTACGTCCCTATGCCCAAGATGACGAGTTTTAGCCAAACCATTCATCAACAAAATTGACGAAATGTCAGGTAAATAATTTAGATATCTTCTTCTCTTCTTGGACACAGCGAAGTGGCTATAGGAAATATCATTCTTGGAAATTCAACAAGCAAAATAACAGACCCCTGTGGTATTAAAAATGCGCTAGTCGCTGCTTAAGTGTCTGTCAGTTTGGGAAACACAGCCCCTCAAACAACAACAGCAATATGGCAGAATGCATTAATAAATTTATTAAATTCAAGCAATATTATCGGGAAGAAATATGACAAAAGTGCACTCAAAAATGTATTACTCGTTAATTGTTTGATGGCGACTTATTCGCCTCCATAAGAACAATTAAATATTTTAGAATTAATATTCCAAATTTTTTCTCTATAATATTTTTTTTTTGTTTTTATAATGAATAATTTTTGTTTATATGTTAGTACACGGTGAAGTAAAAGTAATTACCGTAATGCAATTTTTGTAAATGGCAGCGTTGACTCTTGTGAACTAGACAGCTGCAGTGCACAAAAAGACGAGCAAATATCAAACAAAAGATTTGCATTGCTAAAAACCATTTCTTTTATTTAGTGAAACGGTTATTAAAAAGCAAAATTGGATGATTAATTTGGCGCCTCCGTTTACTATCCGACCCGACGAGGATTTTTCAGAATCGATAAATGTTGTATTAACTTTTTACCTGAATTAAACTGAATTTTGCATTATGACTTTTGAATACTCACAATGAATCAAGCTAAACAAATCTAGAAAATGCAAAATGGACTGCATACGCGTTGATTCCCTACTTTGAAATATATTTTTTCGTTTTGTTATCAGGCGCGAAAACAAATATTTTACAGTTCAGGCATTGCCACATTCTGTAAGCTGGATTATAGTGATGTTTTACAATCTAACTTTTTTTAGTATAAGCAATTAAACTATTAAAGGAATTAAATTTGGAAGAATTTATGCTGTGCGTCTTCAAGTGTTTGCAAAGATCCAATTTGTTGTTGTTGTTGTAGTAGCATAAACATTCTCCACATATAAAGGGTAGTTAAGTTTCAAGGGCCGTTGTTGATTTTGAATCAAATACTACTTTTTAAGGAGATTATTTTCATTTCTTTTTATTACGATAATATTGGTATGGCTCAATTATGTATGGAACAAAATATTGGCCAAATGGCCGCCGCGGCCTCGGCGGCACACCTCCATCCGATGGTCCAAATTTTCGATGACGCTGAGGCATACTTGAGGTTCTATGCCGTTAATGTGCCGAATTATCTCATCCTTTAGCCCTCGAATGGTTGCTGGCTTATTGACGTACACTTTTTCTTTCAAATAACCCTAAAGAAAGAAGTCCAACGGCGTCACATCACATGATCTTGGCGGCCAATTGACATCGCCGCGACGTGAAATTATTCGGCCATCAAATGTTTCGCGCAAAAGAGCCATTGTTTCGTTAGCTGTGTGACAAGTGGCACCGTCCTGTCTAAACCACATATCGTCCACATCCGTATCTTCCAATTCGGGCCATAAAAAGTTCGTTATCTCTTACGATAGCGAACAATATTCACAGTAACTGCCTGACAGGCCTCATTTTGGAAAAAATACGGCCCAATGATGCCGCCGGCCCATAAACCGCACCAAACAGTCACTCTTTGTGGGTGCATTAGTTTTTCGACAATCACTCTTGGATTATCGTTCGCCCAAATGCGGCAATTCTACTTATTGACGAATCCACTGAGGTGAAAATGTGCCTCATCACTGAAGATGATTTTCTTTCATATGCATTTTAATTTGAACGCCCGTTTTCATAATAAGCCTGAATAACTTTAGTGCGTTGCTCGATTGTGTATCTTTCCATGGTTCAAATTGAGTTAGTCTGAGATTCAAAAATGTCAAATGAAATGCAGAAAAAAGCTTGACGTTTAGGTGTGGTTCACATTCAACATCGGCCCTTAAAATTTAACCACCCCTTATATGAGGAATGCTGCTGAAGTGACAGTTCTTGGCCGGATATAAATCCGGGTCGTTCCGGTAACTGACTGTCGTGGGTATATTTAATTCCAATTTGTTCGTGGAATTCGCTTGGATCTGTAGAGTCAAAGCGAAGTCACAATTGCAGATTCATAATCACTAAAAGCAAGTTGAGTTTTGCTCTCTCGATGAGTTAAAACACTGAATAACGGATTGAATCCGCGTTCTTCGGCAAGAGCTGTCAATGACTGATGTCATTTGAAAAAATCCGTTCATAGGAAATGTCGTGATTGTGGTGCTTCGCAATGTCTCAATGCATTGCTAGCGAAGCGCTAGCTTACGTACACTTACATTTATCTGTTACGTCCGTTTGCAAATCGCTCGAGGCGAACTTGATTCGCTGTACGTATTTGAATGAACCTCCGAAAGTTATAAGAATTCCTTTATGAAATTTGCAGGGATTACAGAGCACAGTTTCACATATTAATAAAAAAATTCAGAAAAAAGCTGAAGCGGTATTTTTCACAAATGGAAAAAAAAATTTCCGAGACATATTTAACAAAAAAATAAAAAAATTACAAAAGAATTAAAAAATTTTTTTTAATATTAATTTTCCTCCAAAAAAAAAAAATAAATTTTTTAATGGTAAAAGGTTGACTGCTATACCAAAACTTTCAAAATTTAATCAACGGAAAAAAAATTAAACAAATCTGAGGCAGTGTACTTTTCAAAAAAATTAGGGAAATAATTTTTCCCCCAAACTTATGAACAAAAAATATGGCTCTTTTTCTCAAATATTTTTTTTTATATTTTATCCTAAAAAAATTGAAAAAAGATGTTTATAAGAATTTCAAAAAGTATAGAAAATTTTGCCAGGAAAACTCTGTCATAATTTTCCACATTGAAGAAATCTCAAAATCATAAAATTTGTTCCGAGACTTTTTCAATAATTTTATCAAACAAGTAAATCAATTTTTAGAATAAATTACGACAATGTTCAAAATACTTGGAGCACTCACATACAATCGTTCGTATATCGATGTGCGCACGGTAAGAAATTTCCCTGGAATGAAGAAGTTATCGCTGAAACCGAGGCCTACTTTGAGACAAAAGATAAATTGTCCTACAAAAGTGGTAGTGAAATGTTAAAGCAGCGCTGGAATGATTACGTGGTTCTTGATGGATATTACGTTGATGAATAAAGCTAATTTGGAACAAAAAAGAACATGATTTCTTAGTTAGACCCGGGACTTTTCAGCCCAAGTGTTATAGTATAATTGGCGCTTACAGCCTTTATTGGGTTTCTGACAGAGCTGCTCTTCCTATTTGTGGTGTGCGCCCTAATATTTTACCACAAATGGAGGGGCTTATGCTGAACGGTAGATGGTTTTTTATGAGGAGCTTTTTCATGGTAGTAATACAATCGGAGGTTTGCTAATGCCCTCCGAGGGTTTACTGGTATTATAAAAAACTATTATAAAAATACCAAACCATTTGGTTACGGCAGCCGTGAATAGTTAGTGAAATTGAATAAATTTCTTAGAGAATATGCTTCGAAAGTAGAATTATCTAAGGCTTTAAAATAATAAGAATAATGCGTATTTTTTCTTCTTTCTTGAAATAATTCTTGTTTTGCCAGGTAAAACTTAATAGAGGCATTTTTCATAATTTTATTATAGAAAAACTGAAGTGGATGACCTCACATCACTCGCCGTTGTTCCTCTCGAATATCGTTTGCCTCGCTCAATGGCACAGACTCTGATTGATCAGCTTTTTCACTTTTAAGAAGAAATCAAAAAATACAGCGAGAAGACAAGGAACTCTTTCGCTGGGGAATTTCGTTCGTTTTTTGAACTACGTAAAAAAGTAGTGACCAAGGACAGACAGTGAATTGAAAGGTAAATATTTTATGTAATCACTTTTTTGCTAAAAAAACGACGACTCCAAAGCTGCACACCTAATGAGTATCAGTTCTTAAGAGATCTTCAAGAATACAGAAATTGCGCAATTTTTCTGCAAACATTATTTTAAATTTGCCATCTAGTGATTAGTGCTTTCTACTCCATGTATTGACTTTCTCTCCGGAGCCTAGTTTTCTTTCATTTTTTCATTCTTATTAGCTTCTGAACTTCTGGACACATTAGTATCATAGGCAAGTGTTCAAGCTGATGCGTATCTTGTTTGTAAAAGCCACAGAGGAGGTTGCCGAAAATAATCTGTTGGTATGTAATTACTTTGATGACGTATTTCCTTCCTAGGCTGTAAATCAAAACCAGAAGGAAATCAGCTGGCATCACCCGGTTAACTTTTCTATTGTAATTTTACGATGCTTAAGTTTGAAAATTAGAGGGCGTTTGGGCTGTACAGTTAGTTGCAAGATTTATATGCCACTCGCATGTTGCGCGGGGCTAAGTAATTGCACTGACTTCGTTTCGTTTGCGCATAAATTACGATGAGCGCAATAAAAGTCCACAAATTCGTGGGCACTCTGTCAGTGAGAGAGTTGTGCTTTAAGAACTGTAAACCCTTTTTGTTTTTATTTTAATTTCTTTTTCTATTCATTTGTTGCACGCGTTGAAGGTGTAGCGAAATGTAATGTGAAACCTTAACTGAAGGCGGCAACCGGAAAAAAATTTCATCAATTCAAAACAAATACATACATACATGCGCACATATACTCGTAATTTTAAGTGACGTGTGGAATGTGGTCTAACGCCGGGTGTACGAGTAAGTAGACGTTGCAGTAGAAGATGCACAGCAAGGAGACTCACAATTTGTGGTTAGAACGCATCGTAAAATTTGCCGGCCGACGACGCGATCGACAAGTGCACAAAGTGGAATACCGCAACACATACACATAGGCACCCATACATACACACATAAATTTAAAGTTAAGTGTTATCAGTTCGCTGCGGCCGACAGTGTTGGTACTTAATGAAGATGCAACCAATTGATATCGCCATACAACAACAACAAAAACAACGAACAACGAACCACAAATGGTAATGAGAGCCAGTAAAAGCGAACTTTTGCCACAAAGCAGCAACCTCTTGTAGGTGTTCAGGTGTGCGCGCTCGCTCGCTCGCTCGCTATCGGCTATCTGGCTGTCGGACAGGTGAGTGTGTGTGTGTGTGTGTGTATGTGTGTTTTGATCGCTGTGTGATCGCATTTAAGTTGAGTCCGCTTTTGTGTCAAGCGATTGCTGCAAACGCTTCATATCGCTTGCCCAACCTCAATTGATTTACATAAAATATTGGCTTGTTGTTGTTGCTGTTGGCCACCAACAAATTGTTTCAGATGCACTGTTTGTTGTACGTAAGGCCGATATGCCTCACTGCTGTTCTGGTTGTTTTGTACGCTTTGGTTGTTGGCACTGCACTGTTGGCCCAACAAAGTCGTAAATGTCAACAGGTATTAACGGTGATATGTGACCGGACGCCACCAACCAGCAACAAACAACCAACGCAAACAAGCCGCTAATAATTTCTTTTATAAACAAAAAGGCATACAAATAAAACAAAACCAAACAAAACAAAAAATACATTTAAGAAATTCGTATAATAAAAGCTTTTGGGCGTCGCACAACTTTCGATCGTCGCAGTAAATCAATTAAATGAGTCGCGTGTATGCAGGCCTTATAAAGCCACAACAACAACAAAGACAAAAATAAAAGCTGTATTATCTGACCAACACTGTGGCACTAATAAAATGTTGCATCTTATGTGGCAAGTGCATTCAATATGCAAATGCTCACACCTCAACCCTTCCTCTTCTCACTCACTGATTGCTCAATTCAAGCCAATGAAATATGCAAGCGCGAAATTGCGAAAAGGCAATGGCTTGTTAGTTTTGCTATTGCTCTTGCCCGCTTGTCTGATTGTCTGCAGACATCAAAAACACCTTCATCTGGCAAGTAAATTAATTTCGCGGCAATTTACAACCTGCTTACAGTGTCGTTCACCAATCAACACTCTCGAGGCTTATCGGACCTTTTTATTAGGGATGCATTAAGCTGGTAGCTACGATCTCACATAAAAGCATACCGTACGCGGGTATGTAAATATACTTACGCACATACATATGTACGCATAGGTGCTCGTAATCCTCTCAAGAGGCTTGAAGCATCTGCTTATGCGTGATTTTCAGTGATTCATATGCAAGTTGGCGATACAAAGTTTTACACTCATATATAGCGATCTGCATAAGATAATTTAAACTGGTTTTTGGTAGCACTTTATTTGTGCTATTTCAAGTCCTTATTTGGCGAAAAGATGCAAATGGAGAAAACAAAAGTATTTGACCTGAAAGTCTGAGCTTTCTTGAAGAATTGTAACTATCAATTTTATCAATAAACAGTAACGAAATTAACCCTTATCTACATTACTCGTGTTGACTTATTTCGGGAGTTTATATTGGATTTTGAGCTTTGCTGCATTAAGGGGGTAGTATGGTTAATTCGGTGTAAAACAAGCATATTTTTCGAAATTTTTTTTGTCGACACAGTTGATTTATTCAAAATTTTAAAATTACTTCATTATAAAGTCATATTTAAAGAATATTGTGTGAAATTTTCATTGATTTTTATGAAGAAATGAGTTGGTGGCAGCGAATCTTCGCGGACGTCTCATAAAAAAGTTTTATTGCGGTGTCCCTCAGAACTCATTACTGGATCAACTAAAATCAAAAAACCAAATTGATTTCATCAGCTAATAAAGTTTCGCAGGTAACAACGTCGATTTTTTTTTTTTTTTTAATTTTTTAAAGCGCTTTGAAGTCAAAACACCGATTTTTCATAAAAAAAACTTGAAAACTTTGTTGTTTTAAAATATGACAAAATTTACAAAAAAAAAACACTCGACGTCATTACCTCGTGAATAAAGTAAAGAAACAAAAAAACCAAATTTGAAAAGAATCGGTGCAGTAGATATGAATCCACAGTGGACACCGACCGTAAAAAAGGCAAGTGTGAGAAAAACGCTTTTAAGGATTTTCGGCAGCGTGAAATCCGGTTGGAGAGGTAGATACTTAATCCTTTGTGTCTTTGTCAATTTTACTCTAATGCACTTCAAACTTTCACACAATAATCTTAAGATGTTATAGAATAATTTAAAAAAAAAAAAACAATGAAAAAAAAAAAAAAAATACCATACTACCCCCTTAAGAGACTTAGACTAGAATTTTGTGGCAAATATTTGTGTAGTACATTTTAACCCGTCTTATGGGTATCCCTTTGTTATGAGTATTTTTGGCATTTGTTGCAAAAGAGGCAAAAAATACACACATTTTGAGGGGTAAGAGGGTTGAAATGTTTGGCAAAAATATTATCCATTGCTTTTTACATAGAACTGCTAAATATATCAGATATCTAAAATGTAGGAATCACACAGTTTTCTATGCCGATTTACCAAAAATATATGTGAAAGCATGAAAAGTAAAAAAAATAAAAAAAAAATTGTAATTAATTAAAAATAAAATTCTGTCTTAAACACTTAAACTTTTGAATCGCGGAAACACGTAACATATGGGTTAAAAAGTCCTGGGCCTAAGAAAGAAACCCTTTTTTAACACACTTTTATTAGGTCGGGTTGTATGTATGTATGTATGTATGTATGTATGTATGTATGTATGTATGTATGTATGTATGTATGTATGTATGCATGTATGTATGTATGTATGTATGTAACGGAATCTTTGAGCTTAATTTTCACTGACTTCTAAACATCTGATCGACTTGAAATTTTGCACACCTATCAAGGACCGATGACAATGCAATAATTTGATAAAAGTTTTCCATAATCCTTATTAGGATTGCCAGGATTAATATTTTATTTTTTTTACTGTGGGCAAAAAGTAAGGTGAATTTGGTTGTAAAATGAAACATCTTTATTTATTCTTGTAAATCAGTTTCTCAGGCTCCCTCCACGAAATAAGTTCTTCATCCCGATTACTTCTTTATCACGGCCAATAACTGCATAGCTTTCACTCACAGTCGATAAGATAGGCATTAAATATAACACGAATATATCGTATCATTAATTCACTGACTGCAATGATAACAATATTTTTCATTCATAATAAAAAATATTAAAAAAAATTGCATTTTGCTTCACTTTCATAACCCTAGTTACATAGGTAGTTGCCAATAGAATGATTGTAATATTTACTATATCAAGCATCCCACGCTTTTAACTCTAATTTGAATTATTCTATTTGTATTTTAATTTTTGTTATAATTCTGTTCTGAGGTAGTTGACTATGACTGATCGTTCGATTTGCTATTACTTCATTATAGGTCCCCTTGTCATTAAAATTTATTTTCTACTTTTTAGTTCGATTAGCAATAAAAGCGTGTTTTTTAGTTTTTTAAACTATTCTTTATTTTGTTCAAAATTAATTTCTTTCTTCAACGTAATTTCCATCGAGAACAACGCAATCAATCCAGCGCCGCTCTAACATTTCAATATCGCTTTTGTAGAACTATTTCTCTTTTGCCTCAAAAGAGGCCTCAGTTTCAGCGATAACCTCTTCTTTCGAGCGAAATTTCTTACCGGCGACCATTTTTTTAGGTCTGCGAACAGCCAGTAGTCTCTGGGAGCCAAACCTGGCGAATACAGTGGATGTGGGAGCAATTCGAAGTTCAATTCATGTAGCTTTGCAATTGATTTCATTGGCCTGTGACACGGTGCGTTGCCTTGATGAAACAACATTTTTTTTTTTGCAAACTGCGGACGCTCCTTCGCAATTTTGGTCTTCGAACACTCCAATAATGCTATATAATATTCACTGTTGATGGTATTTCCCTTCTCACGATAGTCGATGACTATTAAACCGCGCAAATTCCAAAATACCGAAGCCCCAACCTTTCCAGCCGATTGATGTGCTTTCGGGCGCTTTGGGCGAGTTTCACCAGTTGCTGTCCACTCAGATGACAATCGTTTTGATTCCAGAGTGAAGTGATGGATCCATGTTTCATCCATTGTCACATATCGACGCAAACATTCTGGTTTATTACATTTAAACATGGGCAAATACTGCTCAGAATCACCAAAACATTTTTATTTTTGGTCAACATTGAGCAAGCCCGGCACCCACTTTGAACTGAGCTTTCTCATAGTCAAATGCTCATGCAATATAAAGCCGATACTTTCTTTTTATGTCCTTACGATGTCAGCTAACTCACGAAACTTTACTTTTCGATCATTCAAAATGATTTTGTGGAGTTTTCTGATGTTTTTTGACGTTTTTTGTAGTTTTTTGGTGTTACCGTCTGATTTGGACGTCCACTGCGTTGTGCATCATCGGTGTCTCTACGACCACGATTGCAGTCAGCAAACCATCGTTTTACTATTCTTTCTGATGGAACGGAGTTCCCATAACAATTTTCAAGCCATTGCTCCACTTGAACGGTACTTTTTCCCATAAAGAAGCAATGTAAAATTCAAGCACGAAATTCTTTTTGATCCATTGTTTTCAAAATAAAAAAAGTAGTGACACTCTTGGCATAATAACTCACGAACTAATGAATAAAATATTGTTGCAATGGAGATAAGTAAGTAAGTCTGCAGGCATTCTAGATCTGGTCGAATGCAACACAAACACAAAACCATGTTTGAAATTTTTCATATGCTCCCAAAATCTATATTTGTATTTTGGTATTTGCTTCATTAAAATATTTATAGCTTCGCTAATTCTTGACCGTTGTCAGACTCATATAAGTTTTTTTTTATGTAAAGACTAGGATTTCAGATTTCGAACTATATGCACATGCCTTGGGGTTTCTGTAGATAGTTTCGAGTTATAATCGAGAAAACTGCAAACGTTTCCTTTTTTTTACTTTGTTTAACTTTGAAGATTACACAGGCCAACAAAATTTAACCAACATTCAGACCCAGAAACCAGACTATATATTTCCGAAGGTTTATGATGCGCTGAATCCAAATATGGCCTCAGAATTGCTCTATCAGCTCTGGTTTTTGAGATATCCTAACCTAAAAGTGCAAAAAACACCGTTTTTGCCCATATTTGAGGTTATGTAGCCTTGCAGATGTTTTCTTTCACCAAAATTAAAGGATGGCATCTTTAAATACAAGCCTTCTTTTTTCAAATGGCGTTGAGTTTGCTCAAATATTATTTTTTTTTCGCTGAGATATCGCATTTTGAAATTTTCATGTTTCTAAATTTTCCTACACCCGAAAATCGATTGAGATAACATAGACATGATATAGTCGACAAGCCTATTTGTGTTATGAGACATCAAGAAAAATAAGATTTTTTTCAAGAAGAATATGTGACTAAACTAACTGTCTCCAGGGTTAAGTGGGTTAGCCTGCTTGCGGTATGGTAGGGGTGGTTTCTAGGGGTTAGGGGATACGGGAGTTGATGGGTTAACAGTTAAGTTGGTTAGCCCACTTGTGTTGTGAGATATCTAGATAAATAAGACTTATTTTTAAAAAAATATGCGAGTAAACGCTGTCTTCAGGGTTAAGTGCGGTATGATAGGGGTGGTTTCTAGGGGTTAGGGCTGTGTGTGACTCGGTACCCAAAGGTTAGATAGTGTAGGGGTGTGGTGAGTCAGCACACTTATGGTGTGAGACAAAATTTTAAGAAAAATAAGACTCAATTCAAGAAAATTAGTAATCGACTATATCATGTCTATGTTATCTCAATCGATTTTCTGGTGTAGGAAAATTTAGAAACATGAAAATTTCAAAATGCGATATCTCAGCGAAAAAAAATGATATTTGAGCAAACTCAACGCCATTTGAAAAAAAGAAGACTTGTCTTTAAAGATGCCATCCTTTAATTTTAATGAAAGAAAACATCTGCAAGGCTACATTACCTCAAATACCCAAAACCAGAGCTGATAGAGCAATTCTGAGGTCAGATTTGGATTCATCGCATCAAAATCCTTCGAAAATATATAGTCCGGTTTCTGGGTCTGAGATGCTGTCGGCCTGTGTTATTTATTGATAATTTTCTTAAAAAATTGCTGCTTATTTGTAGATCGAAAAACTGTTTTTTGTTTTTTCTTTGAAAGAATAAAGATTTTGAGTGTGTATGTAAATTTGTAAAATCTAAACCAACGTCTACTATAAAATTTTAAAAGTACGTGAATTTATTTTGTAGTTCCTTGTAATTATTATTTAGCAGCTCCGCCATGATCATCACTGAATAATGTTTTCATCTTCTTTGTGCAACTTCCATATCATCGCCAATACTTAAAATTGTCTCACGCAGTCTCTGCATATGAATGTTTCCCGATTTTATCATACTAAACATTTTTTAACTGTGTACGACACTAATATTTCCAGCTTCTCGTTAATTTGAAAGTCTTACCCCCGCACTAAGTAAATTAATAGAACTTATAATACGTCTTTAATTGACTGCCTCTAAATTTGGCCGCAAATGGTGCGAACGAATTGCGCATGCACACATCAAAATATTTTCGCTTTTGTAAGACGGAAATTCAAAAGCGGAGTTCAAAGAAAAATAAAGTAATAGGCATAATGCAGTAAAAAAAGCTCGTAAAAATGTGAGCGCGCCGGTGACACTTACATATAGCAGGGACGCTCCGCACAAGTAACGCCTGGCTTACAGATCTGGCCGTCACCAACCATGCCAGCCGGACAACGGCCGCACCTCAGGCCCGCCATTGTCTCGAAGCAGTCAACACCTGTGATATGAGCGAAAAAGAAGAGGAAAATAAAACAAAAGTGAATAGATGGAGAAATGATAGAAAAGAAAACAAAAAGCACCGTACGACAATAAAAACAACTAATGCGATAAAGGCGAACAAAGCAACAGCAATATGAAAACACATTAGCGCACACATACATACATACATACATACATATGTATGCTAATATAGGCACGCATCTGCGTACCAATCGCCCCGGTGTTTGTTTCAGGCACAAGATCGGCTCTTACTTATACTCGTATGCGCCTGGGTGTGAGCTGATCAGAGCTAATGTAGCGATTTGGTTGCAGCGCAATCAACTAAATTTAATTTGACATTTGCCTATCTACTACTCACCAGGATAGCAGGGATTCGATGTGCGACAAGTCGCTTCGATGCGTAAGTTGTTGCTGCTGGCCGAGTATTCTTTGCAGCCGGCACAATTCTCCAGCAATTTGCGTAAGTAGGCGATCTCTTCGCGTTGGTGGGCGATATCTTCGCGCAGCAGCTTCACCAGAGCCATTAAGTCGCTGATGGACTTTGCGAGGGCGTCTAAAAGCGGTAGAACACAAACAACAATACTCGTAAGAATAATGATTGAAACAACGCAAAAGTATATACATATATAAATGCCGGTGTGCCACTAAAGCGCAGCTAAATTAAGTCAGAGTTGCACTAAAGCCGTGGCACAACAACTGCTTAAGCAGCACTCGTGATATTCTTATGTGCATACTAGGGATGGTAACTTTTTAATTTTTGCGAGCACGGAATTACGAGATCTCCTTATTACAATCCCGATATTCCGGATTGGGATTCCACTACAAAAATGCACTTATTTATTAATTTTTTTTGGAAAGATGATTCATGTAAATTTATTTATCCAATTAGTATACTGTAAACTCATATTTCAAAAATATTTTCAAAAATTTTCACAAGAAAATATACAAAATTGAGCCGTTGACAGCAGATCTACGCAGACGTCTCGAAACAAAGGCAATTTACCGTGGACAGTTTTTCTCAGCATTAGATCATCTGAAATCAAAAAATCAAAGAGTTTTCGTTAGGTAATCAATTGTCCGAGGTAACCCTGTCGAGTTTTTATTAAAAAAAAATGTGTTTTCAATTTTTTTTAACATTTGAAGTAGAAGTGCGATTTTTAGACGATAAATCCATAATATTGTTTATTGTAAAATAAATAAAAATTGACAAAAAAAACCTCCCAGGGTTACCTCGGTAATTATGTAGAGAAAGTGTGTACAAAATTTCAGGAAGATCGGTCGAGTAGATTCAGAGAAAAAGTGTCCACCGACTTGAAAAACGTCGTTTTCCAGAAAAGTTAAAGTTTTCTATAGCAGGTAGCCGAGTCGGAGCGGCCAACGGTTATAACGCTCTAACTTTGTGAGTTTTGCACCGATTGACTTAAAATTTGGACACAACATTCTTGAGATTATGTACATTTTCTCAAATAAGCCAAAATCGATTTTTTTTACCCTAAAAACCCTAACTCCCCCCCCCCAACCCCCCCCGGCCTTAAGGTGGGTCAAAAAATGATCGATGCAAAAAACTGAAAAGTGAACAAATCTGCATATTTTGGGGCTGAAAGAACTCCATATATTTTTCAGTTCCGTACAATTTAAGCAGCATAAATGTAAATTAGTATACTCTACTACATAAAATATAAAATCAAATATGTCAGTGCAACTTTTTATAGCAGAGCAACAAAACGCTCAGCATATCTCTATTTGCTAAACATTTAAAATCAACATTGCATTTTTTCTAAAAAGGGATTTTGCTATCCTCATTACAGATGCTTTGTAAGAAATTACAAATCTCGAGAATCCCGAGATTGTAGTCAAATCATTCCGAAATTTTCGGTGTTGACATCCCTACTACATATAGAAATTATGAAGACGGGTAACAGGCAAAAGGCGCTAGCGCTGGCGAGGAAGGGCAGGGTGTGTGTATGCGCTAAAAATTACAAGTTTGCAAAGCTACCAAAGCCGTTGCAGACATTTAAGGCGTTTATTGCTGTAGGAATACTGGTATTCGCTGTTGTGAGCTGCTGCGCATGCCCAACTGCATGTGGGCTGATGCAGACACACAAGGTAACAGCAGCAGCAACAGCAGCACAGCAGAAAAAATAGCAAAACAATAAAAAAGCGAATAACAACAAAAAAGCAAATGACATATATTTTGCACTATTTTGTACACTGCAATTGCTAATGTGCGCAATCTTTGTTCTCGGCCGAATGACACTGACAACCAGGTGACACCCAAGTGCGTATAACAGCAGTTGATTGCATTGGCATTCGAAGTGCAGCAATATGTGACCCTTTGCTTTGCTACCCGGTCAAACGGTGGGAGATTGCCATGGGCGGATCCAAATTTAGCTCACGTATAAGATATGCGAATAACTAAGTATAGCAGGATTTTTGTTATAATCTCGCATAATTCTGTAATAAATAAATAAACAGTAAACTTCTGCTGGTGTTTGGCCGAGCTCCTCCTCCTAATTGTGGTGTGCGTCTTGATGTTGTTCCACAAATGGAGGGACCTTCAGTTTTAAGTCGACTCTGAATGGCAAAATTTTTTATGATGAGCTTCTTCGAATAAGTCGAGTGTTGGGAGCAGTAGATGAGTAATTAGTTCTCCTGTTATTCACACAGAAGGGAAGTAAGTTACAGAGGGCGTTGCAAAACACTAGTGGCAACCAACCACTTTCCTGACACACTTAGGCCGGAAACCCTATTGTGATGCCAGGCTTAAACTCCCGCTTTGGGGTCAAATCTCTTCGTTTTTGGGATAAACGATAAAATACTATGGATGGCTGCCAATTTCCATGTGTTCCCATAATGCAGTGTCCGATGACCTTGGGGAGTATTAAATCTGATTCGTTCTAATAATGCCCTGGTTTGGTTCACTGACGCTTTTAGGAGTAAAAGAAAGGAAGGCAAGGATAGGTCTACGGTTTTCAAAAGATTTAGAATTTGTAAGCAATAGACGAGACGCATATGACGGTACAGGTTCACTAAAGTTTAAAGCGCGAAAAGCGAATATAAGAAACATTTACTGAACTCGTTCAATCCTATTGGTGGCAAGTTCAGTCATATCATATTGAGGAAGTGGCCTTAGAAATGACGTAAAGCGAAGCGTAGAACTTTAGGGATCAGAGAATTTAATAGAACAAACCAAAAATAATATTTACTGCACCTATAATCAAGGATGACAGATTGCCCGGTTTGGCCATACGCAGCAAAATTGTAAGAGTAACTTCGGCTTCCACGTCATAGGAGACAAGGTAAAGAAAATTCAGAAGGTGTGACCAATACCGTTAACCGACTTTGTGCGAATTTGAAACCATCACCTGTGAGGCTAACGTAACCGAGGTCATGGCAGTGGTTTGCTCAAGAACATCTGAAATCCATTGCGAATACGTTGGTGAAAATGAGAATCCGAATTCTAGCCTGAAACTGAAAATTCCAGAAAAACTTTAAATTTCAATTCAGGTTTTTCTGGGTTCACTTAACCCTTCAGTTTCCAGTGCCAGCCACAGCTGACAGGAGTTTAAAAAAATTATCTCTTAATTCAAAATAGTTCTAGAGTAACAAATACGTTGGCTATGTATTCTATCTTTCTTTGTCTAACGTCTGTTACAACGTACAAGAGTACTTGAAAAAGTTTTCTTTTTTACTTTTGTTACCATATATGAGAAAATATGTTCAAATTTGCATTGCGCTATTTAATATCCATTGATTTTGTCTGTTAAAAATCAATCAAAAAAGTGGTGCCCAAAATTCAGCAAAGAGAAATTAAAAATAAATTTTGTTGGGGTGGATAATGCAAATTTAAAAAAGAGGCTTTTCAAAATATTTCTTATATACAGTGAAATCCCCCTTTGACGGACTCTCACCGTCAGTCAGTTTTAGTCGTCTAAGGGATGTGTCCACTCAAGAGGGTGTAACTTATTCTGATATAAACAATTTGGTATAGGAAAAAATGTCCGATGAAGGGAATTGTCCGGCCAATAGAGGTTCCGTTAGGAGAGATTACACTGACGAGTATTTTTAAATAACTCTTTTATTCTCAAAAATTTAAAACGATACGTATAAAATATAAACTTTAATTACCTTTCAGTGGCCTTTTAATTTTGTAACGATTAATTAGTTTTCGAGTTATTTTTTTTACCCTTGACTTTTCACATCTCCCTTATTTTCCTCCTGTATAGTATTTAAATGAGCATAATTAACTCTATCAAGATTTATATTTAGTTTCTGAATACCTTACCGGGACCTTTTCTATACTTGTTATGAGTTTGGACTTTACCCGTATGATCCTCAAGTTAAGTACATTTAGGTCGGCTCAAAAAGCTGTAACCTCAGCGGGTAAAAGAGACGTTAAAGAGGAAACCTATCTAATGTATATCCATTAGGTCTTTTCTTCAGTACTTTGCAATGCTCACCTGACTTATTAGAAGATCATTAAACACGTTTTTCTCACAGAGTCCAACTTCGAGATACACGCTGAAATTTACATACCATGGCCACCACCACTAACTTCGATAGCTTCAAAGGTTTAAAGGTCGCTCCAGAGCAAGAAAACACACCTGAGGCAAGCACCAAGTAGAAGCAACAAATAAATAAACATTGCAATTAATTTCTTACATTTCATTTGTCTTAAGACAGTTTTCCGTGTATACAAAACAGGATTCGTAATATTTGGTTTCTTCATTTGTTACGAACTGGTGGATATAATTGAAGGATAATTAAGCGACCAATTGAAATAAATCAATGCTTGTTTTTCTCAGGTTTCGTCCGTCCCTTTTCTATTTGAACTAAATATGTTTCGACAAAAATTAAATTTGTAATAGGAAAATAAGAAAAGCTCTGCTTTTCCAAAAACTGATATTTTTTTTGTTCAAAACTTAAAAAAAAAATCAAAACCATAGTTACCTAAAGTGTTTCTTAGTTCACACTTAAGTTCAAATGAACTAGCATTATGGCAACTGCAAATTATGGTGGCAAATACATATATTTTGCTATTGTGTTGTCATGGTAATTTGCTTAATTGGGTATTTAACAGTTCCCTCGCTAAATTGAGGGCGAAAAAGTCCACTTTGAGTAAATTCCTTGCATATGGAAAAAAGTAAATAAATATGGAATTAAAGAGAAAATTGGTTTAAAATTTTTTTAGTTAAAGTTTTTTCAATATTCAGTTAATTTTTTTTTTTAATTTCATATTTATTTTATTGTTTTTTTTTTTTTAAGAATTAATTTGTACAAAGTAGCTTTTATTGTGAAAAAATTCAATATTTTTGAAATAATACAACCAAATATTAAGCTACGAAATATTCACCATTTTTTATTCAATAACTTCACTGGAAGGTTTAAAAGTCATCATGAATCGTTTAACGTCAGAACAAGGCTTCCAAATTGTGGAAATTTACTTTGCAATAAACAAAAATTGTTGGCGAAGCACATAGAACGCTCTTATTTCTTTCGAATTGTGGAAGGAGCTGCCATTACGGTGAATGGCGAGAGCTATCGAGCCATGCTGGCTTAATTATTCTTTCCAAAAATGAATCACAGTATTTCTGCTTGGAACTGCTTTGTGCGTAGACTTTTATTCCCATCCCAACGGTGACGGTTAGGGGCTAATTATCAGGGTTGGAACTTTTGTACTACCAGTAAATTGCGCTACCACTATTAGCCTATCTAAGACAAGTCACCTCCTAAAAGTCGTGTGTCAAATACTACATAAGGCTCATCTGAATTCCTGGTCACAGCGTCATTACGGTAAACTGTGAGGCGTGTGAGGACATGTGAGGTGATTTCCCCGCGAAGGGAAAGGATTGGAATCACCTTGACCACCAGCGATCAGCTCCTTGAAAGATTCGCTTCGCGCCAACTTAGCGACCACTGGGAAAGTACACAGATTTGTAGGGTTTCGAAACCCTTCTGGCCCCGTGTGGATCGGGGGTGCTCGAGCGATCTGCTGAGGTTGTCTAAATCTTCGCTCTCATTTTTCGTAGTGTCCAAATCGGACACTATCCGCGAGGCATGTATGCTGTAAGACTTGGAATTACCTTGAGTCCATTTGACGTCAGCTGTATAGAGGATAAGGTGGAGTCATCTCAGGACGTACCCCGCTCTCGCGGGGCTAAGATTTAGGAACATTGGCTCTTACTTCTTTGCTACACCTGCTGATATAGCAGTCCTTCTCATTAAAAAATCTAATGAACTTCAATAGCAGCATAAAGTGGTTAACGCAACCGCAGCATAGTCATCGTTTATAATCCAAATATACTAAACCTATCCTAATAACCACCTAACCCCCACCTCTCTGTGCCCTCTCCTTTCGTCCTATCGACCTTCCTTCACAATGCTATCACAAAGAATGAATTCGATTTCTGCGTCCAAGTATGCCCACTTCTTGGACAACCATTTTAAGCTAACCCAGCCTAACTTTGAATAAGTGAATGAATTGATTCAATTGCGATTTAATCAAACAGAAACTGCTGAGGGAGCCATATTCAACTACACATCTCAAACCCCACTTTGTGTGGGGTATATTAATGTATATTAAGTCCAAAAGTATGCCCTAGAAGAGTTTGTGGGAGTTTTTGACGTTCTGGAACACATTCCCATTTAGACTTTGCCGGCCTTAAAGCCTTGATAGCAGTTTAACTGTCTCAAAAGAAGGTGAACATTAAAGGATCGGTTCACGGTCCATACTGTCAAATGCATAAATCTCAGTTTGAAGAAATCTGCCACAGTCCGAAAGTCTGTATAATAGTTTCTGGATAAAGAGCAGTGAACTATCTTGTAATGTTAATTTTCTACCGCCTAGAAAAAGTAGAATTTCATCTTCGTTAAGAACGGAATGAGATTCCGTCTCAATTCTTCTAGTGAAGTGGATGCCAAAATTGTGGCCAAAGTCGATGTTTGTTACCTAATAGCCAGAGCTTCTATACTCCAACTCCGTTCTGTTTGAGATGTAGACTGAATTTAGTCTATCACAGCAGTCGATAAGTCTTAAACACATTAAGTCTTAGAAAATTTTTTGAGGCAAAGCTGAATGTCTATACTTTCCTAGTTCATTGAGTCACAAGTAAAAAAAGGGCTTACTACTCTGACACACATCTAATGTAATGTGCTGTGCCTTCTTTCTACCATTCTTCGAGATTTCTTCTCTAGGAGAGAATAGAATTCAGAAATTCTCTTTCGATAGCTTTAGATGTATGCCAATAAATAAGGGAGTAAGAACTGAGCTGATGCTGTCTAACTTATAGCGTCACAAGCAGGATTAGTTTGGCTTAAGAGAGATCAGCCCCGCTACATAATTTTTTCCTGTCGACATAGCCAGACCACTAAGCGCTAATTGCATTATTTAATATTTGAACGAACTCTCCTATAATCAGAGTACCGAAATCATCTGCTTCCAAGGTAGAGCGAGATAGTATCCGACACATCCGGTCTCAAAGTATGCATGACAGAGTGAATAGATTACAAGTTTTCTTTTTTTTCAAGCATCTTTTAATGCTTTTTAATATCTTTTTAAAAATTCCATTATTTTTATCAATTAATAATAATTTTGCTATCCCAGTCAATTACGAGTAAATTTAAATTTCTTTCAGTGTACATCAAAAGCGAGTGTGGGCTTTGTCTGTTAAATGAATTGACAGTTTCAAAGAAGAATGCGAGCTGCACTCCAGATATGCAAATGAGCTGAGACAAATTGATGCAGAGTTGGAGAGGTAGAAAGCGAAAATACAGGAAGTGAATCATAATGACAAAGAAACCAGAAATAAACTAGAAATTAAGGTAAATTTACCTCGCTGCCTCTAATACATACAATCAATAAATGGACACCATAACTTATAAAAAAAAATTCTAAATAAATACGGAAAAATTAGAAGGGAAGATCTGTGTATGTATGTAGATATTAAAATGTATTCGTCTATTTACATACAGTGCGCGACATAGGATGACAGCAGTTTTCACATTTTTAATTAATTTATTTTATTTTTTTATATTTTTTTTGAAATTTTCTTTATTTTTGTATATAATTACATAACTACATCTCAGTATTTAATTAAAACCTTAGAAACCCAGTTTTTAAGTTTTATACAAAATCTGGAAACATTTCACAAACATTTCCACGGTGTATACAAAAAAAAGTCGTGCATTCATTGTTAATATGAAGAAAATGCGCAACATCTTCAAAGGCGAAAAATTATAAAAAATTAACGAAGTTGTTCAGCAACTGCCAACTTGCACTTTGTTGGACTAAAATTGAGTAAGCTTTAAAACTGCGTACTAAATTTTTTTCCGGAAATCGAAATTAAAACCCATGGAATTGGGTTGAAAAGCTTGTGGGGTTTTTCAAATTTTTTTGTTTTTATAAAATTTTAAAATTGAATTTGTATAATTTTTTGTTAAAAATTTCTGGAGCTTTTCAATTTTTTTTGTAAAATTTTGAAAACGGACTTATATGATTTTTTTTTAAATTAGTGGCATTTTTCAATTATTTTTTATAAAATTTTAAAACTGTTTTTGTTAAAAATGTGTGGAATCTGTGGAATTTTTGAACTTTTTTATAAAACTTTAAAACTGAATTTATATGATTTTTTGTTAAAAATTTGTGAAATTTTTAAATTTTTTTTATAAAATCTGAAAACCGGATTTTAATGATTTTTTGTTAAAAATTTGTGGAATTTTTGAACCTTTTTATACAATTTTAAAACTGGATTAGTATTATTTCTTGTTACAAATTCGTGGAGTTTTCAATTAAGTTTTTTTATAAAATTCCAAAAGGGATTTAAAATGATTTTTTGTTAAAAATTTGTGAAATTTTAAAAATTTTGCTTATAAAATTTTAAAACTGGACTTATATGATTTTTGATGAGCTGTACTTTTATGCAAAAATAATGAGAATTAAAAAAAAAGAATGGTTCAAAGTAGTGTAAATGTGCCATGGTTTTGTCGCAGGGCGTATGCTCGTAATTTTTTTTTACCTCAAGACTCGCAGTACAAACTACTCAACAAATGCCCCATTAGTGCATTCACTCGACGAGATATCGAATTCTATTTGGCTTAATTTTTCTTTACCCAAAACTGTGTTTCCTTAATAATTAAATTTTATTATATTTTATGCTTTCTGTAATTAATTCTAAGTTATCGTTTTAGTCAGAACTAAGAACCTTTGTAGTTTATTGACTTTTTTGAAACAAATAAATAAATAAATTAAATAATTAAAAATTCTAGACGCATACCTTCACAATCGCCATGCATCATCGGTATATCGCCTCGTTGTTCGAAATCTAACGGTAGTTGTCGTTGTGTAAATCGTTCATAGCTATCTGAGTTGTAAAAGTTGCGAACATCGCGCTTCTTATTTTTCTCTAAAAAAACGTATACAAATACACAGCAAAGTATAAAAAATTTATTAGTGTTTCAAAATCATTCAATTATTTTTTCAAACATTGTAGGTCAAGTAAAAAGTTCTGACCATTTTTTCACATTAATTCGATGATGAAATTAATATGCCTGAGATTATGCGATTTAGATGAAACATGCGCCGTTTTGTTCCGGAAATTTTGGTCATTTCGCTGTTAGCGTCATAGTTCCACAATTTAAGAGGTCTTCGTTCTATTTGTTATAAAATCTTTCCAACATTTCCACAATTTTTTTTTTTTTTTTGTGCTAAGCAAAATGTGCCAGCAAGAAAGTTTTGCAAATGCTTGAAAAGTTGACAATCGCCTAGGACCAGGTCTTTACTATACGGATGGGATAAAATACTCCATACAAGTTCTCAGAGTTACTGGCGTGTCGCACACTGGGGATTTTGCGGAAAAAAGTCAAATTTGCAACATACCACCTACGCAATGTTTAATGGTATTTCTAAATTCCAGAATAGAACCAACAATAAAATCAAAAAAAATTACTAAACTCCGACTTACAGTTTTTTTTTATAGATATGTCAAAAGTATAATTTTTGTATAGTATTGAACTGACTAAGAAAAAACTTCAAAGCCCAAGGTGGTTTTTTTTCCTTTTGCTTGAGCCGACTTCCAATTTTTTATTTTTCATTTAGGGTACGATACTTTTATATATTTTAACAGGAAGAACAAAGGCTGTAAAGCATTTGATTATCTATTTATAATTAATTTTACGAAAAAAAAAAAAATCATATTCCTCCATATTCTTGGATCTGCAAGTTGAGCTACATTTACCTACGGTCAGAAACTAGTATAAACGTGTTGCTTATTAGCGTCTCTTTCAGTTTTAATCTATTGCAGGTGCCACCAGGCGCCACTGATTATTTTTTGGCAATGATAATAACTAAACGGTTTCTAGTGTGTGCATAATGATAACGAAACACTTTTAATTTTGTTTTGACATTTTGAGGGTAATTCAGAATTATGAACTTACATGTATCCTGTGCGTAAATATTTGCTGGCTTATATTAATAAAAAAAAAAAAAAAAATTAAAATTTATGAATTAAAAAAAAAAATTTTTTTTAAATTTTTTTAAAAAATAGTTTTTAGACATGTTCTTTTCATACACAAATATATACAACTTCGTTAGTAGTAAAAATGTAAATATTTTTTGGGATGTATACTTTTTTCCGCATCTCTGTACAAAAATCCCCAGTGTGTGTCGTTGAAAGGGTGTGAATTGTCTTCTTGAAACACAACACCCTACCTATTTGACAATTCTGACTACTTCTGGCCGACCGCTTGCTTCAATGCAGCCAGTTGTTAACAGTAGAGGTCCGAATAGGCTGTTTGGTTCGATTAGCCTACTCCGACTACTCACCTTGGTACTCGTAGTGCTATTGAAAAATGTATCGAATTTAATTTAGTTCTGCCTTCTTCTGGGAACACAATAACTCACAACTCCCTTCAGAAAACTGAAAAATATCAAATTCAAATCGCCTTTCGTCATGACCCGATTCGTTGTATATATACATCACTAGATATGGATCACCAAAGACCATAATTTAGCGAAAAATCTGTCAGAACTTTTTACTTCCCCAATATTACATACACTTATATATTTTTACACACCTCTCTCAGTAGTGACTTTAGACTTCAGTATGCGCCTATTGCCTCGTCGATTTAAACCTTTCTGACAATTGGCCCGCTGCAATGCACTCTCTACATTGCCATCAAAGTGTAGCGGGTATTTGCGCTCGCGGAACTGTAGAAAATTAAGTGAGTGCAGTTTCATACGTACATCCATATATGCATACATACAAATAATATATGGTATGATTTTTTAGCATATTTTGAGCGCATCACACATGTATATACATACATACATACATTTACGTTTTATTTTTATTTTCATACATTATTCGCTCCCCATTTCACTTTCCAATCAACTCACCAATTTAATCACCGGATCATCCATTTGTATATACAATTTCGACAAATTCATATCCAGCTCATGTGCGGCACTCTCCTTGCAGTCCACCAGCAAAGCAATGCGATTTTTGTGGAAGTGCAGCGCCATCGAGCGAATCGTACTCGTCTCATTTATATTCGGAATCGCAAATTGCAAGGATTCAATGATGCCACTGGCGCTAATATCCAATGTTACTCGTTGCTCGCGCCGATCCAGAAAAAATGAGAATTTATGCTTGAGCGTGGGAAAATCAATCATGAAGAGGGCCTCAATGGAGATGTGTAGTTTGCGTCGAGGGCTGGAGGTTAGAGGGTGAGTGAAGAAAAGTGCAACGTTAAAAATTGAGCATACATATGTACAAACATATGTAAATAAGAATTTTTAAAAACAACTTATGAAGTAAGTATCAAAGAAAATTAACAAACAAAAAAACGATTTTGTGAAAAGTGGAAATTTGTAGATTTGTGTGCAGGTGTGTGTACATTTTTTTGGAAATAACGTTTCGAGAAAAGGTTGGCATGATTCAGGAAAAACTAGCTAAACTTAAAATATTTCAACTTACAAGCTCATAGCTGTGTTTACCGGTCATTGGACGATCAGCACACACGCAAACAAGCTACGTTCACCATTTAATCGCCATTACAGAAGCTGTGGGAACCTTTCAGAGAAGAAGACTGTGTGCTCAACAGTACTTGTAATTGTGTTCTCTGTAAATGTCCGCGTTTGGCAGCTAGACGATTTAGGTCACTGAGTGCTCCTGCGCCTGTGTACCAACCTAAATCCCATCAGCCTAAATTAGATCAGCAGCTCTGGCTGGCGGTAGATATCTGCCCGTTGGAGGTGCTACTTGGGGAGTGCCACACTGGTACTTCAAAAAAGTTTAAACATTTCAAGTCCGTCGTTTTCATTTTTTTGTTGTTTGTCAACTGTATTAGTTCATGTCAAAACGACAAGTCTACTCTTAACTAATAACTATTTTTTTTTTGTTTGATAGAAAAGGCTTTTTCTAATAAAGGTTTCAATGTATAACATTTTAACCCCAAATTTCTTTTTCAAGTGGGTCATTTCGAAATATACTAAGTTTGTAGGGTCGATAAGGATTAAAATGCTCCACAAATATATCCCGAATTAAATTTGATTTGCGACTCTTAAAGACAATATTGTTGGTAAATATAGTGTTACACGCTGTAGCCGACTAATATAGGGTGGGTATGAGACATCAATTGATAGACATTTCAACGGATTGCCCAAGCAACTGTGAAGTTGTTGCAGCCATAACTTCTCTTAAGAACATGAAAGGTCCTGGGCAAGACAACATCTCGCCTGAATTGTTGAAAGCAGATCCCGTGATCAGTGCGAGCATAACACACCCTTGAGTTTTAGTATTCTGGCCGACCGGTGACCTGCCTGATGAATTAAAAGAAGGTGTGATTATGCAGACCCCTAAATATCACTGCACGCAAGAACTGGAGGGAGATTAACAAATTAATTATTGACTAGAAGTCAGACGGGCTTCACAGCAAACTGTTCACGCATCAATCACATCACTACTCTCCGAGTTATCGTTGAACAGTCGGTTGAGTGGAGTACTCCGCATTACCTTCCCAAATAAACTATCGAAATTGATTCAAGTCATCGAGGCACTTTAAACTAATGCAAACTGTCGGATAATGCATCATAAACTTCGGGGTGACAAAATGAAAGGTTTTTAGCTGTATAGCTGGGTGTGTTCTCTCGCCATTACCGTTTAACATCGTATCGGGCGCCGTCATGAAGAACGACCATCATCTGAAGGGAACATTACTTAGGGACTGCAAGCGCGCCTAGCAGATCTGGACTATGCAAACGTCATCTGTATACTGTCCCACAACTACTTTGGCATGGCAGGGAAGATCCAAGCAGTGTAAGAAGCAGCTGAGAAAGCCGGTCTGATGTTCAATATCAAAAATAAAGTCATGCGTATGAACACAGAAAATACGCAAAAATTCTCAATTGGTGGTATTGATCTTGAAGAAGTGCAATCTTTCTGCCAATGGAGCAGCGTTCAATATCGATAAGGCCATGAAAAAGCTTCTCATAAAATACCCACTGCCATTCGGAGGTTGTAGGTCCCTTCATTTGTAAAAAAAACATATAAACACACGCCACAACTAAGATGAGGAGCTCGATCAGACATTCGATAAAGGGTGTACGTGCCAATAAGTCATTTTTAATAAAATTAATGGAAAGACAATTTCGTACGTAAAAATGTAATAACTAAATCCTGAAGTTAAGTTCTGATGTATTTTTAGAAGGGAAAAAATGTGTCTTTATGTATAAATGTAATGAATGAATTGTATAAGGAAAAAACAATAGTTTTTTTTGTAAATGTTGCATAAACTTTAGAATTAAGTGATTGAGTAACAAATTGAATCCTCAAAAACATGGGACAAATAAAAACAATAAAATTACCAAAACAGTTCTCTCAGTACTGGTTTTTGAACTAAGCTAGTATGAAATTTTCTTGAACTATTCATGCTATGAACATAAAAACAGCAATACCCTTAAACAATTAATTTTAGTTCATAAATTTTTCCCCTATAAATCATACAGAAAGCTATAATGAAACAAATAAATTGTTGTACTTAAAAGCAAATAAATATTTTAAAGAAGTATGTAGAAGGAATAGAGAATAATGGTATAACAGGCTTATAGAAAATATTAACAAGATTAAAGATAGCGCTAGCTGGTGGAAATTTGTTAAGAAGATAAAGGGTGAAGCTTTTGAAATAAGTTCCGCCATATCAACGCATAAGTTTAAGGTTTATTTTGAAAATCTGCTGAGCCCTACTGCCAATGACAAGAGAATTTTATATGCACACAGCTTCCACTCTGACGATCTGCTTGAGGCAGTTTTTTCACCAGACGAAGTTAGACCTGTGCTAAACAGAGTTAAATTAAACAAAGCCCCAGAGATTGATAGAATTCCTTACGAGTTTTTAAAAAATGCTCCCGATACTTTCATTGCGGCTATGGCAAGTGCTTACACAAATCTTTACGAAAAATGCAAAGTAGACAAGGCTTTTAGAACGAGCTTAGTTTCTCCTATCTTCAAAAAAGGGGATCCTACCCTGGTAGGAAACTACAGAGGAATTTCATTTATGAACTGCATTGCTAAAGTTATGATGGGCATAATTAACAAGAGAATAACTTCTTGGACTGAAAGGTACAGTATCTTCAACGAATATCAAGCCGGATTCAAAAAGAATTACTCTACAGTCGACAATATATTCAATTAAGCCGCTATTGTCCATTTAAAATTCGAAGAAAAGAAGAAAGTTTACGCGTATTTTGTCGACTTTAAAGCGGCATTTGATAGAGTATCAGGAAACGTCTTGATATATAAACAGCGCCGTATTAGTCTTGCCACGAAACTAGTGAAGTTCATAGAGAATATATTCAGCGATACAAAGACAGTTGTATGGAATGGGTCAGAAATTTCAGATATATTCAAAACAAAGTCAGGTGTCAAACAGGGATGCCTATTGTCGTCAATACTATTTGCGCTTTACATAAACGACTTACATGAAAGCTTAGAAGGAGGATTAAACAAAAGGGAAAAATATTAGACTTCCAATGTATGCGGATGATATCAATTTGTTAGCGGATCCCCCAGACAAACTACAAGTGATGATTAATAACCTTGATAACTACTGCAACCTGTGGAATCTTGAAGTAAACCGCACAAAGTGGCAAATAATGGTGTTCAGAAAAGGTGGGAAACTTAGTACAGAGGAGAAGTGGGATTATACAATAGTAAAGAAGAAATACGCACTGTGTCTCGATATACTTACTTAGGAGTGGAAATAACACTTGAGATGAATTTAAAAAAACAAGTTGAAAACAGAACAGCTGCAGCCAAAAATGGTATTAATGCCTCGTAGGCTTGTCTTTTAAAAAAGAAAGAAATTTCAATTGAAGCTAAATGGAAACCTGTTCTTGCAGTGTGTCAATATCAACATTCTCTCTGACAGTCAAGCAGCTCCAAAATCGCTACATAGCTTCTCATTTCAATCAAGGTTGGTCTGGAAATATTTTCAAATCTTCAAAACTCTAGCACCAAGAAACTTTGTGACTCTGGTAAAAACTCGCCCGAACCTTTTGGCTTCAAAAGTGACCTTTTACGTAGGCGAGAACAACAAGGCTTAATCGAGTACTGGAGAGCCAAACGGGCATGCGGCAATCGAAAATACTCATTGATCCAGAGTGTGCGAGAATAAAGGTAGAGGCAGTCCTTAACCTCAGCAGAAAAGACATAAAACTCTACATTGAAATGCTAGCAGCTTACAGCAGTTTTACGATTTATCAATAGCCTAAAACTGTTTGAGTAGGCTACATAGCTATACAATAGAGCGGGTCGATTTAAAAATCGCTCATTGCTCTGTGAAAATCGTATTCTAGGGATCAAAATAAGAAACTTTGCCGAAGGAACCATGCCTCTAAAACGAATTCTGATGCCCCCAATTTGGGTCGAACGAAAAATCCCACTTTGACCCATTTAGAGTGCTCCAATCGAGTCCAAACGTATGACCGATCCCCACTAACTTTGGACGGCCGATCCACCCATGCCAGTGGCATATCCCCTGGAACTCCCCGGGGGGGTTCCCCATACAATCATTTCAAAATATCACCATTTTTGGCCTTTACATGAGAAAAGAAACTAAAAAGTTCGACCCAAATTGGGGGACATCAGAATTCGTTTTAGAGGTATGGTTCCTTCGGCAAAGTTTCTTATTTTGATCCCGAGGATATGATTTTCACAGAGCAATGGGCGATTTTTTTGCCTCCCCGCAAATCGACCCGTCCTACTGTACAATATATCTTTTTAGGTCGCAGTGCACAAATAGCCATTTTATGATAATAAAATAGGCTTTTATCGTTTTCACTTCACTCAAAAATTTTGAAACTGCATTAGTGGCACAACGTTATAATTTTATATTCTTATTTTTAACTAAAATTATTCACTTTTCGTATTTTAAATTTGTGAGCTCATAATCGGTTTAACCATCAAGCAACAAATTATACTTTTATTTAAAATATTTCAATTACTATTTAGTAAAATTCAACATCATAAGTCACCTACCGAATGTGCCGCATTGAAATCACGCAATCTCCCTTTTTGATGTATTGTTCCAGCTCAGCTGAGGCAACTACAATAAAGAAATCGAAATGATTCATGAATTAATATTCAATGGAATTTTGTAGTGCCAATATTGACACATATTTAAAAAAAAAAAAACAACTTCTGTTAACTTTGTACTCACCTGGATCGATTGATAGCGATGAAACATCACCAATCCACAACGCTGTTGCAGCCAAAACAAACAGATGAAGCCAATACATCGTTTGATCCTCAATTTAAATTTGAATGTAGTAATTGTTGTTGGAGCTCTTAAAAGCTCTGCACAGACCTCAGATAATATTATCAGATTTACTGTAGATGTTGTCGTAGTTTCTCAATGTTTTCATGTGCATGTGTGTGTGTGTGTGATCACAACAATTTTTATCAGCAACTTATCGAATATTCATCCGCTGCAAAAATTTACAAATCAAACAGAGACCAAATGAAATGAGCATTACGAATTGCAAAAAATGTCAATACAGCTGAGGTTGAACAGATTTTACAGACGAAGTTATCAACTTTTATTTACAAATACGCTTTACATACCTACACATTTGGCATAAGCAAATACCAATAAGCAAATATGTACAAATTTTTACAAATTTTTAAGTCAACATTTTTTGTGCCGTATTTATTTTAATTCTTGTTCACTCGCGGCCAGTTGCCCCAGCGATTTGTTGTTAGGCTGCAAGTTAATGCCATCGCAAGTAATTATACAGTAGCCAAATTGCTAAGACAGGCACTCAAATTTATTATCATTTATGCGTTGACAGCTGCGTTGATAAAAAAATAAAAAAAAACAAAAAGAAAAACATGAACGCTCCATACGTGGGGGAGGGGCTGTGGAGGTGTGTGCATCACATCACGTCCAGCGAGGTGTCCATAGAGCTAGTGGAGCAGAAATGTCAAAGTGTGGAATGTGGCAAACTGACAAACCGGCAAATGCAACCAAATTCAGCCAGCAAATGTTGCTGTTGCCATAACTGAGTTGCGCACGACCAGCAAAGCAAACATAGGTACATAGCTAGAAGATGGTAACGAGAACAACAAAAGTATGTAGCCACAAAATTAACATCAACAAGTCAATGAATTGCTGAAAAAACAAACACTAAAAATCATTGCAGACAGTGAACTGGCGGAAAATTGAGGCAAACAACAGCAGGCGTATTTGTAGTAAGTGCATTGGGGTAGTACTTACAAAAATTAAACATTTAAATTTAGTGCGAGGTACGCATTTTTTTGCCATATATAAAAAATAAAGCACGCCGAAAAAAATTTAAAATTTAAAACAAGTCCTAAATGCGTTTCGAAAAATAAAAATACATAAATTTAATATTTCTTTTTCAATCAGAAAAAAATCATTGCTGGCTGCAAACTGGCAGAAAATTGGTGCAAACAACAGCTATAGTAGCTAATGCATGCATGTGCATTAGGGTGGTCTTTAAAAAAAATTGTATTGTAATTTTTAACGGTGTTCCCATGAATTTTTTCTACATAAAGAAACAATTGCAATTTTTTCTATATAAAGGATTGCAGAATAAAAATAAGGTCTTACAAAATTTATTAGTGTCACCACTAGGTACAGACAAGAGTGCATTTTCCCTAAAATACCTTCGAATCGCGGATTGTAGATGGAGAGACCAGACGAAATGCAAAATTAGCAGAACGTTATGGCCAACCTACAACCTCAAACAATCCTCAATATTGTTAAACCTGAAACGACGGGACGTCTGGAGACTAACGGCAGTCATAACTGGCTTTTGGTCTGTGGGAGAACAAGCAGCCAAAATGGGCATCCCTCACAACACATACTGTCACAGTGGTAAACAAGCGGAGAAAAAGGAAACAATCTTCCATTTCCTCTGCGAATGCCCTGCCCTAGGGAAGGACAGAATGTTAACCCTGGGTAAAGCGCTGTTCGAGAGTCTGGAACAGCTGTCTGGCTTAGATGTCAACAACCCGATAAGGTTCCTGAACCGCATAGACTGGATATAGTCATGCTCTAAGTAACTGGTAAACAAATTGGTAACGAGGATGTGGCAACAAAATGGTGAAGAAGCGCTAGTTGGATTCTGGAAGAATCACCACTTAAACCAACCAACCAACCAAGGGTTAGAAAAATAAAAGTGCATGTATTTTTTAATAAAAAACAAATTACACTAAAAGTACAGTGAACTGCCAGAAAATGGAGGCACAAACCAGCACAAATACATATAGTATCCTCATTAGGCTAATCCTAAAAAAATTCAAACCTGCACGGAGTACCCATTTATTTTCCTATATAAAAGTAAATACAGCAGATTCTAAAACCAGTCTGTAAAGTTAAAAGTGCACATTTTTTACATATTTTTTAATCCAGAAAAAAATATCAATGCATATTTATACCCTTCGCCAATTACGTTATAGGCTGTAGAGACTGTATTCTGTTTTTTTTTGTGTTTTGTGATTTCCGAAACTTGCGTAGCGCTAAATTTTCACAAATTTCGTACACGCTGAAGCCTTTAATTGAATGAAATGAAATGAGGACGGAGAAAGTTTACTTGATCAGATAGAAAAGGTAAACCTAGTAGAATAAAAAATGTGTGCTAATAAAATAAATGTCGCGCCGACAGACCTTCGAATGAACTACTGCCATGAAAAAACTTCTCATAAAACCATCTACGATTCGTAGTCAGCAAAACACTGCACGGAGTGCATCCATTTGTGTTCTACAAGTGATGGCTCTCAATTTTTACACTGATGGTTGATATGTTTATACAAAATACTTCGCGCTTATATAGAGAAAGATCGCACAGACTAACCAGTTTAGAGGAAGCATTGCTAATCACTTTTGTTAGCCTTATGGAAAAATTCTACCTCCATAAAGATTCAGACGTCAGCAAACGCAAATAGAGCTTATACTAAATATGACTAATGTCATTTCATAGGTAAAAATGCGACTAGCAGAAGATGTGATGGATATAATTCCAGTGATCTCTTTCTTTAATTTCCTCTTTAAACTAGTTTCAGTTTCCTTTCCAAGCTAAAAATTTATAAATAGTCCCATACTTACACTTGTCTATTTCCTTTTTGTCACAACTTGGACCTAAAATAATAAAATAAAAAAATTAAAAAAGTCCCCGACGAAGTGCCAATCAAATGGTGAGAGAATTGAAAATATCTGACCATAGCAACCGCCGCATACAGAAAAATGATCTCAAAGTCAAGCCATACAAGATCCAAAATGCGCATGATCTCACACTAAAGCAGCAACAAGTCAGACTTGAAAGAGCGAAGGAGTTGTTTCGCTTGGCAGGAAGCGGTCAATTTCCAAACATTGTGATTTCTGACGAGTAAATTTTTTAAACTGAGCAATTCGTAAACCGATCGTTCATACAAGAATTTAAGTCATCGACTGGCCACTAGGAGGCAGCACCCGCCACAGGTAATGGTCTCCAATCATTTTCATCGAGCCTGGTGTCAAGGCAAATGCGAAATATTATCGAGAAAGTATTCTGGACGTTGCTTTGAAGCCGTGGGCAGACAAACATTTCGATGGTAGAACATGGATGTTTCAAGAGCACTCGGCTCCGTCTCACAAAGTTCGAGTGAACCAAGAATGGCTAAAAAACAACGTTCCGAACTTTATAACGTCCACACAATGGATCTCAAATTCACCAGACGCGAATCCGTTGGATTCTCTCTTTCTTTGGACTTTTTGAATAGTAAGGTCCGAACTAAAAGATTCACCAGTCTCGAAATAAATTGATTCTTAATTTTGTATTATTTTCACACATTTTCCCCTTTTAATTGAATAAAAGTAATTTTCCAAACTAAATATATGGCCTTTTTTATTGGTTACACTTCGAGTGCCGGACCCTGTATATTTTGTTCTTATGGATTGGATTTTCACTGTACAATATTTTTAATTTTTTGTATGAGTAAAAAAATTGGCAGTGTTTTCTGGTATAAATTGTGAAAAAAATTGTTTGCTTCTCTTTAAGAACATCTCTTATGCTCACATTTTCCATTTTTTAAGGACCACCCTAATATACTTTACCTATTTGCGGCATTGTGCATAACCTAGGCAACTTTGATCTTATAGCTAAGGATAACATTCTCTCTTTAATCCATGTATATGGACTATTTTTGCGCTTACAAATATTCAGTTCGCAAGGGAAGCTTAAAATAAATTAAAAATTAAATAAATGACTATAAGGAATTTTGAAATTAAATTGATGACAAATATGTCCATATAATTAGGTACAACAAATAATTGGTGCTCCATTTTGAAGTTCTTTTGTGTACTGTTTTGGTAGTTTTAATGGCTTTGTGCGTGACTTTGTGCGGTTGCCCCGCGCATCAAGTTCGCTGTGGATGTGAGACATCAAATGATAGCAAAATTTTGTTCTAATAGCCATCGCCTCTGGGCACGCAATGGCAATCCACTAAATGAATTTCTGCTATGGCAACGATTATCATAATTAAGATTGCATCTACGAGTCGGCATAACGCGCGTAGGTGTCTTCCTCTATGGAACATCAGCAAAACGCACACCACAAATTGGTGAAGAAGCTTAGCCAAAATATCTCACAAACGCTTTCATCTATTTATATTTTCCTTTTTATGCTAAGCCATTAAGAACGATTTTTTTCATACCTCTTGCTGAATATTATTACATTATATGCTTCTGGCAAAACTAATAAATACACGATATTTTGACCTTTTCTACTTATTTTTCGTTTGTTTTTTTTTAAATTTTAGTAGATTTTTATATCAATGGAGCTCATTTCACAACGATTACCACATAAATAAGGTTTACAGCTTTGTGCAATTTTCATAAAAACCCAACAAATTTCTATACATATTTCAAACTTTTTCGTCAGATTTAAAAAAGAACTTAGGTTGCAGTTTTATAATCAATTAAATTTTAATATAAAAAACGCAAAATAGATGAAAATTCTCGTTGATTTTTGATAACTTTATTACCTGCACGTATTGTGACTGTTATTTCATATAATTTACATTTCGTTTTCTATTTCGAGAAAATGCGCAAAATGGAAAAAAAAATAAAAAAACCAACGAGCATTTTAAGCCAATTCAAACTTATGCTTTATGGATTACGTCAGTTTCTTAACATATCTCTGAGCTTTTACAATACGAAAATAACAATAAACGAAAAACTGTAAGGTAAGAATAAACCTTTTTTCTGTTTCGTCTGATTACCACAAAACCACCTTCCCACTTCTAAACAGTTCCCTTGAAGTTCCCTTTAGATTTTTCTTGCAGCGGACACCTCGGTGGTCTTAGTACAATGCCGTTCTAAGTTTATCAACATTATATGCCCAATTATTTTCCATTTACTTGCTCAATAGCGTTGGAATATGGTACGCTTCGTGTGAGGAGCCGTTCCTTTCAAATTTCGCAGCCATTGAGTGGCACAGATTTAACAAATGAATCAGGAATTCGAAATTTTTTGAGCGCTTCTAATTTCCAGAGTATTAGAACTTTTTAAAGCTACCAAAAGCAGATTTGACTTCTCTGATTCTGATCTCGGTATCAGCTTTAAGTATTCCCCAAGTGCTTCGCTTTAATTGTCTGATGATTTATTTACAATAAGGGCAAGTTATATGAAACTGCTGAGCAAGGTCCAAAGAACTATGTTTCTAAGCTTTACCGGCGCTGTAAAAACTACCCCAAAAAAAAGCCCCCGTGGTGCTAGTCAACTTAACTGCTTTAAATCTGGTAGGAAAACACGTGGCCGCCACTTCAGTGGTCAGACTTGATGGCCACGCTTCTTCACTTCTATACTATGAGCAGGTAGGTAGGTAGGTAGTGATGGTTGCCCAGAGAGTAGGGCCCACTTGGACGAAAAAATACTATGAGCAGTTATAATCAAGAAATCAACTACTCTTTCCCTAAACCCACCATCAACTAGCTCTTCAAAACTATCATCCCCTCAAGAAGAGAGTAGCACACTCAAGGACCATGGAGGCGAGGGGAAATAAATTTGTACACGGATGTATCCAAGCTAAAAAATAAAGTAGGCTAAGAAAGTTTTTCTAAAGAATTAAGACTGGCATTATCTATCCGTCTTCCGGGCTACTGTAGCGTCTACCAGGCAAACGTTTTGGCCATAAAGGAGGTAACTATGTACCTCAAGGGGACCCGGTGGTCTAAGCATTTCCAAAATCGACCTTTTGTTTTTTCGATATTTCGAAAGTACAGTATCTTAAGAATATACTGTGAAATTTTCATAAAGGAATTCCCAACATTATAGCTTTTACAGCCCATTAACCTATTTTTTACACTAAGAAACTAGCGAAATAGACCCGATTTTACGAAGATTTTTTTCAATAGCGCGCGCCATTTTGTCAGTTTTTTCGATTTGTTCTAGTTCCGACCATAACTGCTTTCGGATGAGTAGAAGTATCCAAATCAATGGAGGCAGTTATACTAAGATCAAAAATTGCTCAGCTATAATGACACTAGCATCATCTTCAAGGTCAGCTTTATATGGGTTCCGGGACTTAGATATATTGAAGGAAATTGTAAGATCGATAAGTTTAAGTTACTAATTTTCAACTGCATGAAAACAGAGCTAATATTGGGATTCCTATGGCAACCTGCAAATTAAGGATACAAAATAATATTCTCGAGGAGACCAATAGGTCATGGAGAGAAGAAAGTACGTGTGTTACAACCAGGCTAATTTGGCCGCAAATAGATAAGAAAAGGTCTGGAGAATTGCTTAACCTCTAGCCTGTTAGGTAGGCACTCTTTTAGCCTAGGAATATTTTCGCATGAAGAGTACAGAAGTTGTAGAGACGAGGAAGAGCAAGAAACAGTAGAAGACTTCTTCTATCCGGTGCTTCCGTGATAAATAAATACTCTGGTTTCCATGTAACACAGTGGTACCACAATGGACCTGCCTGGTCTAAGTGAGTTTGCTATTTTTAAAACCGACTGCTACAAAAACCCGGAGCATAATTTTTTTTTTTTTTTTTTTGTCATATAAACACAAAATTATAATTTTCGTTCTCAAAAAAAAAAAACATTTGTGCGAGAACTTAGCTCACATTGCTTATGAATTTTACAAATACAGTTGGATTCGCTGTAGACCTGGAAAGGCCTTTTGGTTCTATACGGACTCATTTTGACTCCACTACTTATTTATCACAAAGCACAAATAAGTTCGTTTTTGTTGCTTAACTCTTCTGTTTCCACTCAACTTAACAAAAATTAGATGAAGCTAAAACCGCTGACATCATAGGAGTCAGCTCAAACCCAGCCTGTCTTAAACAAAAATCTATCAAAATGGAAGAGAAGTGCGTCCTCATGTAAGCAATTCCGATTTAGTATACGAGCAAGGCAAGAAAGCAATGTATTGAACAGACTGTTGGGATTTTTTTTGTAATACGAGTATAAGTTTAGGCTTTTTTCCAATAGAGTTCTTTTTTTGTAAGGTCTACAAAGCAGAGGTTAACGGGTAGTTAAATTCTATGGATTTTTTGATATTTTGCCAATCGGCTTTTCCTGAAGCCTTGTTGTTCCTCATTTCTATACGCACATGCTATTTCCTCAGCGAGAATTTTTGGAAATATCTTTAACATAGAGCTAAGTAATGTTATCTCCCGATGATTACTTGGGTCCTTCTTGTCACCTTTTTTAAAGATGGGTATTGTGATGCTTTCACTCCATTCTAATGGAACCTTACCCGTATCGAGAAAATTTGAAAAAAAATTAGCTAATTCTTTTGAAAAAGCTTCGTCGCCATATTTTATCATTTCATTGTTTATTCCATCCGTTCCAATTCTCTAATTCAGTATGAATTATTTGGAGCCACCCAAAGTACATTTTTAATATGCTGGAGGATGCAGCTTCTTAAACTGCAATTTTCATAAAAGCTCTTTGCACCTACTACGCAAAGTATGAGTACATACATACGCGCAACAATAGTTAGAGTAACCACATAGTAGCTAGTCTAAGTGCCCACATCTTGCAATCGTAAAAACAAACATCATTTGATCAAAGACAATACCACGAAACATTCCAACAGTGGCAATAGATCACTTGCACCGTATCACGCAAAATGTCTACCAATCGCAGCAGCTGTACGCCACCAGTCTTCCGGCCAACAAACAGCAACTGAAGGGGGAAAATCACTCTAAGCGGCTTATCGAGCCGCCACAAAGTGAGTTCAGTAGCTCACAGCAGGGTAACTAGCAGCCGCGCCACTGCTGCAGATCTACTGATCCGACAGTCACACAGATTATTGCCATGAGATATGAAGATCGTCGCGCGATCAAGAGGAACTGACAGACGCATTGATTGTGAGAGATACCAGAATAGTGATATACGCATGCGTTTGTGGGTATTGGCGTCAACGGTTACTAAGAAATGAGTAAATGACACTTCAACTGTCATTGGCAGGTCGCATTGATTACACGATGCTTTCTTTCGTGCAATGAATTCATAAACAAAAAAATGCTTTAAATAAAAAAAATTAAATAAAAATAAAAATAAAAAAACAATAAAAAATTTTCTGGGCCAGTTGTCAGCGGATTTAAAGTGTAAGAGTTTATAGAAAACTGTGGAAAAGAAAGGCAATGAGGAATTTTCTTTCTTCTTGACTTACGCGCAAGTTTGTTTGTTTGTATGTAAAAGCTTGTTGCTTTGGCGTGTGGGCAGTAAGAATTTTATTGTGTGTGTACAAGCCTTACTCGTTTATAAACGAGCGGTAAAACAATTAGAAGAAAGTGAAAACCTGCAACTTTGCGCTGCGAATGACACAATCGTAGATTTATGCACACACACACATTTATCCCTATTGTGGTATGAATTATTGAAAAGATTAGCTTTACAAAATTAACTTACATACCATTTACGTCCAATCGCCTTTTAACACGAAGCTGCTTAACGACTTATAACACCTTTTTGATCTTAAAAATTGCTTGGCCTTAAAAGTGCTTGAATGCGATTTACTTGATTGGCTTTTGTCCAAAAATGGCGATTTATTCTTGTTCAGAGTTTCGTTCTTCAGCAAACATCAAAGTATAAGAATTCCTTTATATGGCCGACTGGTTTAGCAAATCATTGAACTGGATTATATAAATCCTAGTTTATCGCATGTTAACATATATACATATATGTGTATACGTATAAATAAATAAGCAACTCAACATATAAATACTTTTTTAAATTTAGCTAATACCACCAGCAGTGCCAGCAATGTGAATATGCCTTAGGTTGGCAAAGAGTTAAAAATCAAAGGGATCACCCTTATTGGTCGTTATACTCATACATACCCACGGGCCAAAAAAAATACCATTTAGCGGTAGAGGCCTGTACATAAATGTCATATTATCGCTGCATTCTACGTCACAAACAATCAAATTCACAGTGATCTTGGAATCCCTACTGTTTCCTCTAAAATTTAAAAGCACCAAATTGCTAACCAAAATAAATTCCTCTTATTTCTACACTGTCTTTTCAGCGACTTAAAAGCCGACTTTATTTCATCTTGAATTTCCTAACACGAATTATACGCGTAATGCTCCTATTGCCCGCGCTCTAAGAGAATTCAATGAGATATCGAGTTCTATTCCGCAATGAATCTATTAGCTAGGTAGAGCCCTTTTGATTCCCTTCGATTGACTCAAAACTAGCTGAACTCACAACCGAGGTCAAAGGACTTCAAAAAAATACGTCACACAAAATGAGCCTCAATGCTCAGCCCGTAGTGATGCATATAAATCTGATATATAGGCAGCAGTATGGATTTTGACGTAGCCGTTCGAAAATAAAACAAATTCATAGCATATTCGACGTAGCAAAAGCTTTTGACAAAGTATGGCATACAAGTTGAAAACTTGGCTGACAAATGTTGAAAAGCTATGCCGAGTACAGAAGAGTCTACGTAAAGCACCACGATGCCACAATCCTTTTCTCGACAGCCTAGGGTAGTGCACCAACCCAGATCCCATCAACTTGCTCCATTACTATGCATCAACAGCTTTGATTGGTTGCAAATATCTGCCCGTTGGAGATCCCAAAATTTTATCAAAACGACACTTTAGTGCTACTTGAGGAATATCAGACTGATACTTCAACCATTTCACCTACCTACAAGGGTGCATGCTCTGACATACAACCAACGAATGCAGGAGTTCCTCAAGGAAGCGCATTAAGCCCGTTACAGCAGGCATATTGACTCAGACTACAAGGTACGATGCACTAGGCAAGGCTAGTTGACTTGGCTGTGGGACTTAAAAAGTGAAAAATCAATGCATGGAAATAGTGACAAGACGCTCTATCTATAGCTTCAAAAAATGTTTAATACCTAGAATACTAAGACCAAAAATCTAAGAGTCACTATAGTGTCACTAATATTATTAAAAAACGAAATGAGATTAAAAATTGCGCACACAACTTTACTGGCTCCTCAGAAGACAATCACAATTATCACTAAATAATAAACTCCTATGAAATAAAACTATAATATAATAATATAATATTCCAATAAGGCATAGAAATTTGGTCAACCGATTACTGTCTAGTACATAGAAACTGTATGCCATTACAGGAAATCCAAAACCTACGATTGTTCAGTGCGCACTAGGGCGGGTCGATTTAAAAATCGCTCATTGCTGTATGAAAATCGTATTCTAGCGATCAAAATAAGAAACTTTGCCGAAGGAACCATACCTCTAAAACGAATTCTGATGTCCCCCAATTTAAAAATATCACCATTTTTGGCCTTTACATGAAAAAATCAGCTAAACTGCTATGTTTTTTCTTTATTTTTATTTATTTATAATAATATCTATTTTTTCTCATAAGAAATTTATTTAGTCAGAACATATGTAAATGAAAAAATTAATTTAAGTGAGTTATAGAAAAGAAACTAAAAAGTTCGACCCAAATTGGGGAATATCAGAACTCGTTTTAGAGGTATGGTTCCTTCGGCAAAGTTTCTTATTTTGATCCCTATAATATGATTTTCACAGAGCAATGGGTGATTTTTTTGCCTCCCCACAAATCGACCCGGCCTAGCGCGCACAGATCTTTTGAGAGTTCCTTTTCTGATTCATACAATAAGTTAATTTATGGTTTTCAACTTCTCTTGACTTCTCTTGGAAAACACAAAGCATGAATGTTTATATGCATCCATTTTTCGTACGTCAGAAAACAAGTGTCCCCTTGGGGGAACCAACCAACCAAAGGGTAATCTAAATTTTGCCCCCTGTGCGATAGGGCTGAACCGTCTGCAATCAGGACAAAAAAGTGTATACATATGATATCCTTGACCGTGGTATAACTGATTCAGCAGGTGAGATTGGAAGAGTTGATTCAATTAGTTTTTTTAAGAACCACCCTAATGTGCATGTAAGTACAATATATCTACGTAAGATTTTCGGGAGGTTTTTGAACGAAAATATTTCCAAATAAAATCGCATTTTATCTTATTTATGTCTCTCACAAACAAACTAAACATTGCTAAAACCGTCAACACATCTTCGAAATAAGTGTACCAACATAAAAAATGATAATAAACGAAAGTCGAAAGTACGAAGCCCGCGAAATTTAAAAATTCACCTTGTTTTTTGCACAAACCTCGTACTCTTCAGAAAAAGTTCTTTGAGTTGCTCTACTGCCGCAGTCGATATTTCTAAATTACTTTAATGAAAGTTTGAGTAATTGTTCCTCCGTAGAGCGGAGTGCCTTAAATGAGCAATATATTAGGTTGGGGAATAAGTTCGTAGCGTTTTTACCGAAGGCTTTATTTAAAAAAACCATAATTATATCAATAAGTTAATCAATTATAGGCATATTGGCAGTTGCTATTTACAACCTCTTACCACCTCTCGACCAATTTGCTGATGCCGTTCCGCCAAAAATCGATAATGTTTCAATCAGAATTATAAAATATATTTAATTTTAAATCTTCCTCCATAATATTTCAGTGCGCTGATATTTGGGAAAAATTTGTGACGTGAATGGTTTAACTTTCCAAGAAATAAGAATAAGAATAAGTAAGAGAATAAATTTCCGATGATGTTCTGGAGGCCTAAATCGGTTGAAATTTGACTGAGTAATTCAGGTTATCCTTAAACATAAGTATCTTCCAAAAAACAGAAGTCAATCTCATTATCTTGATTGAGTTGAAAAAATTTTCAAAACTTTTTATGCATACATTTTTAAGTGTGAACTCTTCTAACATCTGAGGTGAGTTTTGAGAAACTTATCTTTCAATACTGATGGAATTTGTAGGTAACTGGAGGTCTGAATGATTTGCTGAAATATTTTGGCCGAATTCTTAAAATGTAATGAATTTTATAATTTCGGTGGAAAACCTGAGTGTAAGTTTGTATTTTCAAACTTAACTTTAATGATATATTTTTAATTCGATCTACTTAATAACACTGTGCAAGTTCAAAATTTGGTCAAGAGCTCTGATTTTTCATTAAGAGAGTTTTTTGATAACAGTACTTGAAAATTTTCTTAAATTCACGTATGTGAGTGGATGAATATGAAACTTAAATTATCCGTTTCAAAAGTTTTTCGGGTATATCTAAAAAATGTTAAAACCATTATATAGATATAAAGAACACTCGGCAGCCATAAGCGAATGGGTTGGTGCGCGTCTACCATTCAAGTAGGTAGGTTCGAATCTCCATGCAGAAAACACCAAAATGAAGAAAAAGTTTTTTCTAATAGTTTTTTCTCAGGTAATGGCAAACCGCTGAGTGTATTTCTGCCATGCAAAAGCTCCTCATAAAAACCATTTGTCGTTCAGAGTCGGCTTTAAACTGTTGATCCCTTTAACATCAAGACGCACACCACAAATAGGAGGATGAGCTCGGCCTAACACCTAACAGAACCGTACGCGTTAATTATTAATTTTTTTTATTAAGAAATATCTAACACGGTAACTTCAAATCGGATCAACTGCTTGTATGGGCGCAATAGTTTACGGTGAACTGATTTCGATGATTTTACGTGCAAAATTTTATTAAAAGAACTTTAAAACTGAGAAAGTTATTTGCAAAAAAACTAATATTATATACATGCAAAATTTTCATGTCCCGTTGTCTCAAAAACTAAACCGCATTTGGCAAAATGAGGGATGCCATTGATTTTAGAAAACTGCAATTAAGTAGGATCAACTATTAGAACCTTTTCTGAAACAAAGTTCCAGATACGAGTACAGTGTAATTACAAGTAAGGAGTTTCAATTCAACAGTGACTTGTTTCAAGCAGAAAAAATTGAAAGATCTACTAGTTAAATTTTGACACTTCTCACTTTACTTATCCCATTTGCTGTGAGCGAAATTTTGTGATAAAGCTCAATTACTTCGATCTCCTTTTACACACACATGGAAAGTAAATCATATTAAAATCTGAAGTGGTACTTTAATGCTTCAGGTATTTAATTTTTTTGTTTGAAATTTTTTTTTCTAGATCATGACATCACTTCCTGCCGAGCACTCCCTGTCACTTCACTTTTTCTCACTGCAACAAAAAAAGGCAAGGAGACTGCTGAGAGTGCTTGCTTTTAATACCGTAACAAAATATTTTAATCCGCATTAATGTCACAAAAATGGAATGTGCGAAGGTGGCAGCAAACACCTACATCAGCCCCTTACACATACACATGCACATACAGGCGGTCGTGTGTTAAGTAAGTTGCACGAATATAATGCTTCATATTATTTATCTTTACTTAAGCCGTCAACAATATTAAATGACTGGCATGACATTTTAATGCAACGGTGCACTTCTTTCGGATAACAACAAATAGTTTCCACTTCACGTTAAATCGATAGCAATGAAGTATTGGCTCTCAGGCAGGCAAGAGTTTGATCGATCTTTATGGTTCAATGAAATGAATATTCGCTAGATTGAGAAGACTTTTTAATTTTATTTTATGGCTTAACACTCATAGAGGATTTAATCACAAAATTTGGGAAAAAAGTGTTTTATTTACTTGCTTTGCACTTTATTTTTCAACACCAACTCAAATGAGCCAGAAGGATACTTAGGCGTTGCTACGTTTACTCCGCGTCTTTCCACACAAATCTTAAAGCGATCACTTCACTAACATACGAAAAAATAAACCAGCCACAAGTTCACCATAGACACATATATCAGTGATCAGTGCTTGCCACAGCGCTTTCTGCCGCCCACTTACAATCAACCATAGCGCGAGACTTTCAGCAACTTGCGAGGCGACCACAAGAACTTTGTAACGTAGATATGTTTGTATGTATGTACGCGTGTAATTATTTTTGACTCACCGCGTGATCCGACGCGAATGTCGTTCGGCGTAGGAATGATTAGCGCGATCAACGCGATCGCGGTGTTGTGCGCGAGTGTGCAACTATTGTCGCTGTCAAACGTCAACAACAAATGTTGCGATCACAGCTGCTGGTGCTGCGGAGATCGCTGTTGAGCTGCTGCCACCAGTTGACAAAACTGCTCGCGGCGACTTTTTATGGCGATTGACGAGCGCGCCAAGCAGCCGCCAACCGAGCGCATGAACGACAAATACCAAATTCGTGTGGTGCACGCAGCGTGGCGTGTGAGCAAAGTGAAGCGGCAGATCGCGGCGGCGTATAAGCGCATGCGTGTAGGCAGACGAGTTTTTCCGTAGCCACTCAAACGGCAGTAGTAGCAACTAACCCGACGTCAGTCGCCATTAGCGACAGCAAACACAACAGCTATAACCCTGGCCGCACTCGAGACAGCTGTTGTTGGCTGTCGCTTGTTTTGGTCGATAGACAAATTCGAATAGCGCGCGCCATTGCATTTGTTTTGGCCAATATCATATGGGTTTGTGTTGTTTGTTTCCCGCGCGCCAGTCTATCGAACTTGTTCGAAGCTCGATAGTGGTTTTAAAAAGGCTCAAACATGCATAGATATTCACATCTGTATGTATGTGCAAACGTGCGCTATGCAGTGGGGTACATGATGGAGAAAATTCAAAATTAAATTATAGCTCGCAAAATCATATTTAGAAATATTGGACTTTTGAAAATGAAGGATCAAAAATGTAGGCAACCGCTGTTTAGAGCTGTTGAGCCGAAAATATGCAAAACGACATAAGAATTTCCTTTAGTAAGAACAAAGTGTAATAAAAGCGAATGATGACAGATTATGAATAAAAAATAGTTAAAATATTAACGTGGTTTCTTTAGATTAACAGGAACGAAATTACAAGGTGCCTCAAAATTATCACTAGATTTCACGATGCTACAGTTTTTTCATTGTCATTTAAAATATATATTTATTTTTCTTGTGACGGATGACAATAATGATATTTATTGTGTTTCCATGTATCAAAAATAGCTATAAAGCCAAAAGGAAGCATTAATTCCCGCCAGGTTACGCTCTAAGTCAATTGATTTGAGATCTGTTTTTTTTTTTGTTACGTTGCCACATCTGTGATTACCATTCTTACCAAAATTGTATCACTATTACTTGACATTTGTAAAAGTAACGCCGTCTTGAGTAAATCTGCCTCTGCACCTGATTTCAACTGTTTACAGTGTTAAAAGTGAGTTTGAATTTGTAACATCGAGTTTGTATTAATTTTTGGCTTAAAAATGGATTCAGTGGTACGAGAACCTTATAAATGTTGTGTAACTGTTTCAGTAATGATGGCTTCAGAAGAGATCGTGAGTCCATCGAGGATGACGAAAAAAGTGACAGGACATGGACATCAAAAACTGATTAAGTGATAAAGTGAAAGAAAAATTGTTTAACAACCGCAGATTAAGCATCGTAGAGCTGGTAGAGGACTTGAATACTGATTATGGATATTGTAGTTAAAGATTTGCGTTTACGCGGTGTAGTTGCAAGGCCGTTCGTTGGTCCCAAAGGAACCTGAATTTCATGCAAAAAAGAGATTGCATTGATAACGCCAAAGCCTTGATTTCTAAGACTGAATCCGGCTCAGCATTCATCAGGCGCATCATTACTGATGATGGGTTTATGTGTACAACACGTAATCCAACGGCGAGTGAGTGGAGAGTTCCAAATGGACCAAGACCAATCAAACCGTGTCGATTTCATTAAAAAAAAACGAAAGCAATGCTCACGATTGTTATGGATTAGAATGGAATTGTATGTACACTATGAATTTTTGTCAGAAGATTAGATAGTTGATAAGGACTATTTTGGGCGATATGAGATGTTTACGTTAAGCGATTCGCCAAATAATAGAGGATTTGTGGGAAAACAACTCGTGCATTTTGCACCATTATAACGCACCGTCGCACAGTGCCCTCATTATCCGTAAATTTTTGATAAAGAACGAAAGGAATACTAACCAACAACCATCGTACTCTCCTGCTCTGGCTCTTTGCAATTTTTTTCTGTTTGATCGACATTTCTGCTTCCGACTTGATTGCGCAAGGAAGTAATGAAAAAATCGAAGACAGCTTTGATGGTTATACCGAAAATGGAGTGCCATAAATGTTTCGAGAATTGCATGAAACACTACTTATGCATATATTCCAAGAACTTTTTAATCAAGAAAGTATAATCATCCATAATGTACCAAAGAAGAAGAATCAAATTTTGGAAATTTTTTTGCCCCTTTTTGGAGCATCTCCAGTGGATTTTGAATGACAAGGGTGTTTTCTTAAGAGCTTGAAAACTTAAAATGATAATAAAAAACAGAATAATTTTTGGAATGTTTTTTTTTTTATTTTAATCTACAGGGTCCGACACTCGAAGTGTAAATGAAAGACAAGAGTATTATTGACAAGCGCACGGACGCATTTTGCCGAGAGTAAGCGCGAAAAAAGAAATTCGATAATGGGTTTGAAACACAAAAGTGTGATTGCATTATATTTGATCGAAAAATCACAATCACAGTGAGCTCGAGCACATTAGAGTAAATAACCTTTTTGTTTATCGCACCATTACGCGTTACAATGATACCGGTGGCATCACGAAACGGCATGGAAGTGGTCATCAAAAGGTGGTCAAGTGCAACGTCACGCGAAATGGTTCAAAAAGTGAAGAAGCGACTTGAGCGAAATCCTCGACGAAGTACCGAGGCGAAAAAACTGAAAATATCTGACCGTAAGATCCGCAACATACTGAAAAATGATCTCAAAGTCAAGCCCTACAAGATCCAAAAGCCGCATGATCTCATACCAAAGCAACAACAAGTCAAACTTTAGAGAGCGAAGGAGTTGCTTCGCTTGGCCGAAAGCGGTCAATTTATGAACATTGTGTTTTCTGACGAGAAATTTTTTCAAATTGAGCAAATCGTAAACTCCCAAAACGATAGGGTTTATTTGACCGACCGTTCATACGAGAATTTGAGTCATCGATTGGCCACCAGCAGACCGCTGTAATTGCAGATGGGCACGCTCCAATCGTTTTCATCGAGCCTGGCGTCAAGGTAAATGCGAAATATTATCGAGAAAGTATTCTGGAGGTTGCCGTGGGTGGTCAAATATTTTAGCGACAGACCATAGACGTTTCAAGAGGACCCGGCACCTCGAGTGAACCAAGAATAGCTAAAAAACAACGTTCCGAACTTCTAAACGTCCACACAATGGCTCTCAAATTCACCAGACGCGAATCCGATGGATTATTATCTGTGGGCCTTTTGGAGAGCAAGGTCCGAACTGAAAGATCCACAAGTCTCGAGGCGCTGAAAAAAGCCATTCTGCACGAGTGGGCTAAAATATCTGTAAGTCACCTTCGGGCAGCTTGCGATTCGTCGTAGTCATATCGCTCGATAATGATTCTTAATTTTATATTATTTTCAGACATTTTTTACTTTGAAATGAATAAAAGTAATTTTTCATACTAAATTTATGACCTTTTTAATTGTAGTAGATAATTTCATGGCATTTATTTTTTGAATATGATATCTAGCATATGCCTGCTACGGCAACGAGTTACATGATCCACTCTATCAGTCCAATAAATGGATTGTTAGGCGCGCTATATAGCAAGTTGAGCCGCCGATGTCGATGTCAAATGTCCTCCATGTTTAGCTGAATAATTTTTGGAAAGAAAAATTTCATTAGCATGGCTCGATAGCGCCCTCCATTCACCGTAACGGCAGCTCGTAATAAAGAAGAAATAAAGGCCGATAATGCCGCCAGTGCTATAAGAACTTCGTAAACAGATACATTTTTTTTTTTTTTTTGTTCAAAGAAGATTTCTACAATTTGTCAGTGTTTTTCTGGCGTTAAACGATTCATGATGACTTGCCAAACCTTACTAAACAGAAATGTCAACACAGTTTGCCACATTCAGGTGTCAAGCCATAGTTATCATCGATATTTCCCGTGCAGCTTAAAAAATTACTCGATACGTGCAAATATGTAAGAATCATTACGATGGGCAATTCTCGAGTAACAAAAATCTGGAAAAATTTTAAATTTTTTGAAATAATATCTGGGCCTATAATCCGTTTGATGAACCTCCGACCATTTAAAACGAAAACCTACAAGAGTACAAGCCACTGTTCAACCGACACAGCAAACATTGCAAACTTGTTAGTCAGCCTGCAAGCGAACCGCGTCGTTTGTTGTCGTTCAAAGGCGACTGCTTGTTTGTGTTCATGCAAAGTGTGAGTATGCCTATGTGTGTATGTGTATGGTTGCATGTTGCGGCAACAATTTTGGCGCCTACGCATTGCGCACAAACAATCCAAACTACCAATCGTAAAATATTGTGAAAAAAACGGCCGAGGAAAATTAATATCTTTCTCATAAATAAAGTTAAACCGAAAAATAATAAAAAACTTAAATCGGTGGAAAAAATTAAAAGAAAAAATATGAACAAACTAAATCGATGATTGCGTGCTTGACCAGTTAACGGAACACATTTTGGGCTACAAAATCGATTACCTCGCGAAAGTGGAACATTACTTACATTTTACAAGAGGGGCAGTTGCTGAGGGGATGTAGTGGGACGATTAACATGAATGCACCACATTGAACTCTAAGTAAATTCCATTTGCTGGGACAGGTATGTATGTAAATATAGATATATGTATATGTATGAGTGTAAATAAATTTTTTAAGAAATGTGTGAGGAGCAAAATAGAAAAATATGAAATCGTCTTTAAATACCGCCGTTTGATTTCTTTCAAATTTCCCAGAGAATTTTATGCGATTACATTCATAAAAAAGCCATTGGTCAGAGTTTTCGAAGTGTGTGAGCCAAAAAAAAAATTTAAAACCCATTAAAGCGTAAAAGTGAAAGAAAGCTGTGAATGCGAATAACACTGTTTAGCAGCCGGCTGGAAATAGATGCAATCAAGCCTGGTTTATAAATATATAGAAAAGTAATTCCTCAATTCTTCAATTTTACTTTAACTAAAATTAACCAAAATTGTGGGCCTTTCCCAAAAAGGATGCGTAAAAATAAATTGCATAAATTCGTATAATACTAATTTATCTTCACATTTTATCATCACACAAAATTAAGCGATGTTGTGGTCATATTGGCGCAGTATACTGATTCGGGTTAATGTCACATGCTCTTTCTTTTCCATTAACCTACAAGTATGGAAATTTCATTTCCGTGTCACTAACCAAAATATGGGGTCTGACAGACTCCTGAATATATGGGATCCCAGACAGCAGTTCTTGGTAAAATTAATAAAGACATACTATGAAAGTTATAAGTAATATAACACATGGGCTGAAAAGTCCCAGGCCTAACGCATAGATGGCACTAGTCTTATTAAATTCACCTCGTTTTCCATTAGTACTAACCTTAAAAAGGCAGCTGATAAAGTGTCATGATTTTCTATTCATTAGCTCGTGAGTCTCGTGCTAAAAGTAACGCTGCTTTTGTTATTTTCAAACCAATGGATCAAAAAGAAATTCCTGTTTTAATTTTACACTGCTTCCTTATGGCTAAACTACCGTTCAAGCAAATAAAAGATAAATAGCAGTAAAACAATGATTCAATGATTTAATGACTTCAAAAATGGTCATAGAGACACCGCACAATGCAGTGGCCGCTCAAATGAGGCGGTAACACCAGAAAACAAAACAAAATCCACAAAATCGTTTTGAATGATCGAAAAGTGAAGTTGCGTGAGCTAGCTGATATCGTAAAGATATCAAAAGTAGTACCACCTGAGCAAGTTTTTTTTTTCAAGTCAATAAAAAAATTGGCAAAACTACATGAATTGACCTTCGAATGATCCCACATCCACTGTATTCCCTAGGTTTGGCTCGCAGCGACTACTGGCTGTTCGAAGACCTAAAACTATGCTCGCCGGTAAGAAATTTCGCTCGAATGAAGAGGTTATCGCTGAAACTGAACTGAACTGAGGCAAAAGATAATCGTTCTACAAAAGTGGTAGTGAAATGTTAGAGCGGCGCTGGAATGATTGCGTTGTTATTAATAGAAATTACCTTGATGAATAAAGCTAATTGTTAACAAAAAATGTCCGGACCTAACAAAGAAAACAATGGCCATTATATATATTATATATACATATATTTGGCTCTTATAGCCTTTATTGGTGTTTGGCTGAGCACGCACGGAGATTCGAGCCTGTGCACTTTCTAATGGAAGTCGCGCATCAACCCATTCGGCAACGGCCGCATTAACCAGGACTTAGATGAAAAGATTTTATGAGGAAGTTTATAATTTTTATAGTGAGAAACCATGAAACCATTATGAATATTTAGACACATAGCATTTTCAGTTATCCTTGAAATAAGATCAATCCTTTCATGGATTCAGACTGTTTCGCTGAGCCAAACTTCCTCCATAAATCATAACAGGTGGCGCTAAAGTAATCCACCTATCAGAAAATGCTATAAATTTTGCGATTGGACCCTAATGTCAGTTCTGTTTTGTGTAGTAAACACATGCGAAATACACGTTAATAAACAATGTTACGCTACACTGCTCCAGAACGCGGAATATTGCTGACTATTTATTTGACCAATAATCGGTCGGTGACTTTGGCACAACGTGAATTTCGTCGCAGATTTCCTCGCCGTCCAACGCCTACTGGTGAAACACTGCGTCGTTTAGCCGCTCGCCTCGAAGAGACTGGCACAACACGAGATGCTGCCAGGCGTGGCAGATCCCGCAGTAGCCGTTCTGCAGAGGATATTGCTGGTGTAGCCGAGGATGTCAAGGAAGCGCCGTCGACATCGACCAGACGACGTACCACGCAAATGGGTATCAGTCGACGGCCTTTACAGCGAATTTTGGTACAAGATTTGAAGATGTTTCCGTACAAAGTTAGGTGCTGACCGCCAATCGCGTCTAACATACGCTCAAGCCATCCTTAATCACCACCAAGAGGAAGATGATTTTTCATCAAAAATAATTAATAATAATTGAAGAAAGAAAAACCTGCTTTGCGGTATTCCTTGATATATCCAAGGCGTTCGACAAAGTATGCCACTATGGGCTACAGAAGAAAATAAATGCGTTGCTACCCAAGCAGTACTCCACCATCCTACATTCGTATTTATCCGACCGTTACTTCAGAGTAAAACAAGAAGATTCATATTCATGTCTCAAACCAATCACAGCAGGGGTTCCCCAGGGAAGCGTACTTGGCCCTTTATTGTATTTGCTCTTTACATGCGATCTGCCATGCAATTCAAACTGCGTAACAGCTACATTTGCCGACGATACAGCTATTCTTTCGATAGGAAACACGGAAAACACATCGACATCACAATTACAATTAGCCATAAATGAAATACATATATGACTGGACCAATAAATGGCATATTAAATTAAATGAAAGCAAGTCTGTGCATATAAATTTCACCCAAAACAAAATCAAATATGTTCCAATATATTTAAATGGTAAACAGGTTCCATACTCAAATACTGCAAAGTATCTGGGCATGACTCTAGACGCCAAGCTAAGATGGAAAGCCCATGTAAAGAAAAAGAAAGAAGAAATGGAATTAAAATACAGAAATATGTATTGGCTTATGGGAAAGGAATCAGCACTATCCACCAATAATAAAATGATTGTATACAAACAAATTCTGAAGCCTGTATGGTCCTACGGCGCACAGTTATGGGGCTGCTCCAGCCAAAGTAACATTCAATCTATACAAAGGCTCCAAAACAAAATTATTAAATGTGCAGTCGGTGCTCCGTGGTATATCCGTAGCTCCGATCTTGAACGCGACCTAAATATTGACTCGGTGGCAGACACGATAAAAAAGATAGCAAAAGCCCATGATGAAAGGTTAAAAAACCACGTCAATACGGAGGCCACTATTCTCGCTAATCCAGCTAATTGGAGAAGAAGACTGAAACGCAGAAAGCCCAAAGACGTAATGTACTAACCACACCTTAGCGTTAATTGTTGTATATATCTTATTTTCGAAATTCTAAACAAATTGCTCGTTAGTTAATAAAATTTTTCTTTGTAACTAGTCGCAATGTAAAATAATAAAAAAAAAAAAAAAAAAAATTTAGGTATGAGACCCATTTCCATCTTAGCGGGTACGTAAATAAGCAAAATTTACGCTTTTAGGGCACTGAAAATCCGCGTGTAACCCACGAAGAGCCATTACACTCGCTCAAAGTCACTGTATGGTGCGCTGTTTTCGAGGAGTCATCGGACCTTTTTTCTTCGAAGACGTCGCGGGCCAAACGGTTACTGTGAATGGTAAGCGCTACAGAGCAATGATCAACGAGCTCTTTTTGCCGCAACTTGATGAATTGGGATTGGAAAACATGTTGTTTCAACAGGACGGTGCAACGGCCCACACTGCGCGTGCCACAACCGATATGCTGAAGGATGCATTTCCCGGGCGCCTAATCTCCCGTTTTGGCGATTTGCACTGGACAGCAAGATCGCCTGATTTGACCGCTCCGGACTTCTTTTTGGGGGCGTTTTGAAGTCGCGGGTTTATATCAATAAGCCTCGGACTCTTGCAGCTCTTAAAGACAATATCCGTCAAGAATGTGAGGACCTATCGCCGGAAGTTTTGGCCAAAGTGATGGAAAATGCCATAAAAAGGGTTCAAATGGCAATCAACTGTGGCGGCGGCCATTTACATGACATCATATTCTCGACTTGATGTAAAAAAAACTAAAAGACCAAATAAAAATAATCCACAAGAAGATTCAAAGTTTTTCATTTTTTTTTTAATTACAGCCAAAAATGTTACATGTTTTTTCATAGTTTCATTTTTTATTACTATTTAAAAAAAAAGTATCAAGTATGTGTAAGATTGTATGTGCTTATGTGTACGAAGACCAGGGAACTGATTGAAATTATCACAACGAAAATGTAGCTTTTCCCCTTATGCTGGCCAATGTTTGGTATCACGTTTAACCATTTTTGTAGAAGCGGCATAGATCGTGAAGAGATAGAACTCATTCAGCAAAACCTCCCGGCGAATCTCTCACTCTTTGAAAACTTTGCGGAATTTTCGGGAAACTTCTTCAAGTACCTGGTTAGTTTATAGCCAAACTCGCTGGAAATGCTGATTAGATTATCCAAAGGGACTGAAAACTTAAGGCATATAGGGCTGATGGAGTGTTTCCTGAGCACCGCAATGTCTCTCTGTAGATATAGATTGAACTAGATTTGAGAGTTGCACATCTAACCTACATAATTTTACCTACCTCATCAGTTTTTACCCATTTTAAATTGCATACTAGTTTTTCTTTTCAGTGGGCAGTCTTCATTTAAGAAATACGATGTCCTCGCGTATAAAAATTAAGAAAAGAATGGTTATAAGAGGCCCCACACTGGCGTGCGTTATCAAACCTTACGAACTAATAAGCTCAATGAATACTTAGCAACCAGAGCTCATCCTGAAGCTCAAATAACGCATTTCACCCCATTTTTTGCATCGTGCTATACCCCTGACAGCAAGGCCTATTACAAGTGTTTTCCCTAAATACGAGTATATTACATCAAAATCGAATCCCGAATCTTATGCCGCACTAAGGCGTTGCATCAAGAACCTCTTCCCAGTAAGAACGACTCTTTCTAAGAGTATCCGAGCCGCAGGATTCAATAAATGTATCAACACTTATGCTAATAAATCGTATGAACTATTGAGATGGGGTGGAAGTTCATAGCCTTTTCATATTTTTTTTTATTTTATTGTACATCAATTTGTTTGCTGTTTAGCAAAGGGTAAATCGTCCCCTTAGTATTAAAATAGCCTATACATTTTTTGATGTTTTGAGAAAATGAATTTCAAACTTTTTGTCAAAAGTAGCTCTCACTCAAATCTCGTTATGTCTGTAAATATTTATTATTTTTTGACTGACGTTTTGACCCACTTTGTGGAACTAGAATTTGACAAAATTTTGACCACATATAAAATCGACGATGGAAAATCCAAAAATTCAATAAAAAAATAATAGCTTATGAGCACATAGGCTATTGTTATACTAAGGGGACGAAATATTCATTCGATTGAACTCTTTCTGCTCTACAAAACTATCTTAATTGTATTTTTGAGTTGTTTAACTTTTTATTAGTTTTGAGGCTTAAAAATGGAAAACCCTGAAGGAAAAAATTCACATTTTCGACACCTGGTCTTCTTTGCTTTTTATCGAGGTCAAAAAGCTGCCGAAGCAGCACGGGACATTTACAACATGTATGGTGAAGGTGGTCCAAATTGCCCAGCTACACCGCGTGAATGAGGCTATTTGACTGAAAAGACCGCACTCCTTCAGTACAACGCTAGGCCCAATGTTCCACAACTCATCAAAGCCGTACTCAAACTGGCTCAACAACTTCTTTGACACCAGACCAGGCGATTTTTGGCGAAACGGCATCAACAAATTGGTCGAGAGGTGGGAAGAGGTTGCAAACGGCAACGGCGAATAAAGGTATAAATGATTAACTTATAGATATAATTATTGTTTTTTGTTTAAATACAAGCCATCGGTAAAAACGCTACGAACTTCTTCCCCAATCTAATATAAAGCTCCAATAAATACATAAACACGTGAAGGAGCTCACCCAGAAGCTCAGGTATCATTCCCACTATCTTTGATTCCCTCGCTCTCCCTAAGCTAATCACTACGTTTTGACTTCGTCTGAAAAAATGGTGGCATCAACATTTGAAATTAAAAATGGGAAGTATTTAAACTTTTATTTACATGAATATGTACTTGAACTTTTTTATGCGCCTTTTTATGTATATTAAAAACTACACACACACATATCTACATATACATAATTGGCACATACATCCTATATGTATGTGGGAGAGCTTCCTTTTGCAAATATGTGGTAGAGCTTCTCCTGCAATTTGTGGTTGATGTGCCCTGATGTTCTGCTACAAATGGAGAAACCCACAGTTTTATGTCTTCTCCGAACGTCAGATAGCTTTAGAAAAACTTTTTATTAAAAACAAAAAATAAAACTTCAGTTTATATATCCCGTCCCAGCCGAGACCAACCGATTGTCAGTCACACACAAGTCCACTCTATACATTTTACTTTTATTTGCATCATAAATAATTTTTTTCTAATATTTATTTTGAAATTTTTAGTTTTAATTTTTTTTTTTTTTTTTTTTGTATAACGATTTATATAACAATTTAATTATCCCATAAACTTATAATACAACACAGCGCCAGCATCGCATCGTCTCAGTTTTTATTTTTCTTTTATTTATGGAATACTAATTAATAGCGCCGCCGTTGTCAGATATCAATAGCTTGAAATGTGAGGCCAACAAATATCAGCAGCCTTGTCAGTTTTATATGATTTTGAGTACGTTTTTATTAATGGCCATAAAATACGACAAGTCGTAAATCATGAGGGCAAGCGCACGTGATGAATAGTGGACAGGTGAATGGACTTTTTCAGTTTTCAAAATATCAGTTTTTTGTCCGCTCCCAGCCACACATAAGCGTGATTTCCTGAAAGTGCACAGTACTACCACAGCACTTAACGCCATAAACACGCAGATAAATCACGAGCTTTATTTAAACCGCTCCTGAGAGGCGTCTGCTTAATAGCGTTGAACTTATCTGGCTGTCGATAGAGTTAGTATTGTACACAACTACATCATATTCAACCATCAGTCGACCGTCCAGCCAGAACTGAAGAGATGCGGACCAACTGCCTGTGTGCTCAACACTCGACAGATATATATAAAGAGTACCACAGGGTAGTGTCCTTCTACCCTTGCTTTTACACTTCTATGCACAGGAAGCTTCTCTCAACTACCAGAGGGAGTTTCACTGATCTCACACACTGACGATTGCTCGATAATGGCGTCCTGCAATGACATCGATGGCTTGTGTTCAAAAGGGAACAACTGTCTCGCCGTCTTTCTCCCTTCTTTCCTGCGCGGAACCTCCAAACTTCCCCAATAAATCACTACCTAGATGAAACAAGGAAGAGAACTGCAGCTAAAGTGAGATCCGACGACATACCAATATCGATCGTTAACAACCCCAAACTAATGGGTAGTTGGCTCTCCTTCTCGGCGCATACAATAGTAATTGCTACTAGGATCCAGAACTCCAACAAGGTCTTCAAGTCGCAACATTTGGTTCAAGAAACAAAGAAATGTTGTAGGTTGCTTAAAGCAATTGGCCGGTCGGTACTGAATTAGGTAGCGTCCGATTCCTGCTTGGTTGATACCACAAGAACCAATCCTCCTTTGAAAATGCTACTGTAGATGTCATTTCGGGCAAAGGTGAGCGCTACCGAAAACGTGGTAATTGAGAACATGGGCTTGCATGATCTTTGGTCCATCTTTGATTAGATGAATCAGATTACAGTTTTGAAGATGAAGGAGTTGAATATGTTTTCGTTTCTAATATGTTGAATGCCTCGGCAAATAATCTAATTAATTCAATCAATTTGAGTAACCTGGATGAATTTGAAACACCAACTACCTCAGCTGTAATTGATTCATAAGCGGAAAAATATCCTGTGACTTCCGCTACAGATGTTTCTGTTGCTAATCGGTCTTAATCAAGGCTTTCTCAAGAAGTTTAGTTCAACGTCAGTCATACCGCATATTTTGATAATTTTTACACAAGGCTTGATTTAGTTGGAGGTAATGGGGGTCCATGTTGCACCAAATTGCAAATTGTGTTCTGATGCTGACTTTGCTGCCAAGTAATACTGAGCCGGGCTATTCCGAAGAGTTTGTTGGTACAATTTTCGATAGGAGAGTTCAAATGCGTGATACAAAAATATTTCGCATGGTATTTATTTACGCTGATACTTAAAAATTCTTGTCTCAAACACGGACACTGAATTGCATAAAGTGACTCGCTGGGGTTGAAATAATAGAGATATTGTCGAAATTGAATTCGGCATACGAGCGCTGTCCACTTAATGGACAGGTTTATGGCTCGTTATAGTAAATGTAAGAAGACCAGAAAGAGGGCAAGTAGCATTTTTTATCATATCTTCGACATGAAGATCATATCTTTATCACTGACTGCACAGAGCAGACACACATTGCGAGCAGTCTAACTTCCACAGTGAAGTGAGTAAATCTGTGCGTTTGTTTCATTGTGTCCAATCCCGTGGTAGTGCCCGTCCATGACTAGATTGAGACAGCCAATGCAGTCATTACCGAAGAAAAATAAAATATTAGACTGAGCTGGTAAAAAATGTGTATAGTGAGCAATTGCAAGTCTAGGACTTAGGTTTTTTGTACAAATTGTAATACTCATTTATTTTGTTCAAATTCAAAAATACATTTCTTTGAATTCATAACCAAAAATCAAGCATAAATACGAAGTTCGTTTGTTAGTTTCTTAATTTTTTGGGTAAACTCTTTTCGTCCAACACTGTTCTAGTTTATTGCTCCCTTCCGAATAAAACGATTTATTCAAGACTGCAAAATATCCATTCCTTGTTGCATTTATCTCCTTGTTTGAATAAAATCTCTTTCTCGCCTGCCATTTCTTTAAATTGAGAAACCAGGAGTAGTTCGACGGAGTCAGGTAAAAATTTGGGGATACATACTTTCACCTATGGTGTATCAGGTAAGCTTAGATGGAATTCATCAATCAACGGCCGTTTGACCCATAGGGGTCATGGGAACTTGCACCATGGGTGACCAGAAAACATGTCGACGTTAATTTTTATCTAACGCAGTTTATCAGCACACACGCGTACTTTCCTATTTCCACTGTATTAAGCTGGCAAGTAATTCCTACTGACCACACTTCTCCAACACAATCGAATATCGTCAAACACTGCAGGTGCTACTTGGACTCCCGTTGCAGGTGCATATTCTAATACCAGCCATGTGTGCATCAATCAATAAGTGGAATGCTGTTAAGACATATTCAGCAAAAATACAGCAATACCTCCGATATGCGGATTAAGCGGCTGAAGAGTAGGAACTCTTGAGTAAAGAGGCACGAACAGTTTGACTCGCGACGATATCAGACGGGAAACAAATTTTATTCAAATTAAAATTTTCTTCAAAAAGCGGAGCAATTGAGACTACAGATGACATAAACCTCCATATGTTAAAAGTAAAGGACGCAATCAAATGTGGTCAATTGATGCAAACACGGACATAAAAAACCGAGCCTGTAGCAGGAAGCTGACCACAAATATGGTGGACCCAGACGTGAGTGAATTGAATTGGTAAACATCATGGAAGCCGTTCAGGGTCATGCCGAAGTCATGCGGAAAGAGTTCCGGGAGGGGAGTCTCCCCAGAAGAAGGATTGTTTTAGTGGCCACACTACTCAACACTGTAGACGAAGATCGCTATAAGTGCGAGGGCATTAAAACCCTAGCTCATCTACAAAAAATCAAATTAAACTAAAGGTTACATCAAAAAGTGTGCTTCAAATTTGTTCATTTTGGCCAAAAGTTAGTCTTATATGGGTTTTGTATCACAATACAAAGGCCCTAAGGGTTAAGTACTTTTTCCCTTTTAGCACAGAATTATGGAAAAAAAATTTATAAAGAAATAGAGAATTTCAGATTACAATTTTGCAAAACTTTTTTTGAAAAAAAATTTTGAATCACTTCTTCGTCTCACGAATTTGCTTGCACATAAAGTGAAATGACAAACCTTATTAAAAATGCATTTACTTAATTTCCTTTAAACTGAGTTTATTAGCTGTTGTATTACCATAATACCAAAATCTTGCCAGATAAGTTAACGTCAAAGCAGTATAATTGCATATAAATCAAATCATCTAATGAGATAATGGCGAATTGGTCCCATAAAAACTGTAAAAAACAGCGGAGACATTAAATGCCGCCTTAGAAAGCAAGCAAAGCAAGCAAGACTCAGTCTTTCGACGTCATTAGTTAACGCCCACCCCCGGTTTTAGTTGGGTGTATTGAATTGTGCTGAAAGCATTCAATTTTGGCTTTTGCATAACCACAAAAGTAATTTCAGGCTGCAAGACACAGTTAACAGTCAATTCACTCAATTCTCTGGTCATTCAATGGTTTGAAGATGAGAAAAAAAAACCAAAATGGAAATATTAATTGCCATGTGTGGCTTGTAAATCACCAATAAATTAAGATTGGAAATCATTTCAAATAAATTTCAAATCAAATCAAATCAAATCAAATTAAATCAAACTTTTTCGCTATTAACATTATTGCTATTGTATCTATGTACGCATATGGTATGTGTATGTATGTATTTACATACAAATATGTATTTATACTTATTTGACTAGTCCAATAAAGGGTTTCAACATAAGCCAGATTAATGAGGTGTCACCGTGAGGCAAAATAACGATTTTAACTACATTTGAAAGAAGAAAAATGCACATATGGATATACACACGCACATGCGCACACATATGTAAGTACATATATGTGTGCTTGAAGATATGTTCACTCAAGCATTCACTCAGCATTATCAGATTCAGCTATTCTCTATTTTTATAGTAAAAGCATAATAATATCGGAGCGGATAGAAATTAGTCAAGCAGAAGTATTGGAATTATTACGCAAAGTTCAATAAATTTGTCAGCGGATACAAAGATTTTGAAATATTTATTTACGATTTATTTTCTGTTGAACACAACAAATATTTTTATTTAGTTTACTGGCCAAATTGACAAATTTATTTAACCAACAGTATTGCGTGTGGTTATTTACGCAGTCCGCACGTGGGCTGCTATGCGACTTGGGGCGACGCATCATTTTACTCTTTCATGACCGATTGGCAGGAAATGAAATGAGGAATTATGCACGTAGGGAAATCAACTCGAAAGTAGTGAGTTTTGAAATACTTCGTGAAGATTTACGAGGCATAGATTTTGGTGTGTGCCTTAGCGCATAAATATTTTATTGCTTTATTATATGATTTTATGCCTCACAAACTTTTTAAACTTAAACAAAGCTCATAATGGCACTGCTCTAAATGATTAACTTTTAGATATTATAACAGCTCCAAAAAGTCACGCCTGCACAAAGTTTGTTAGAATGCACGGTAGCTCAAATTACCACTATTCATATGCAAAATTGATAGCAACTACAACCACATAATATTTATATCGCGAACTGTAAGTATTGCCAAACACAGAGTAACTCAGTCAAAACAAAAAAGAAATAAATAAATAAAAAAAAAGAACATTAACCAACTTAACAAACTCACGACCTAGAAGAGGCAAATTAACAAAATAAACATTTTGCATTTTTTTCTACTGGCGAAGCTATCAGGAAAAATATAAAAATAAATAATAACCAATATATAAATAATTTAAAAAATATATTTATATATCTTTTTTATAAGCTTGGTTGGTTGGTTGGTCTAAGGGTGACCCCGCATCGGAGTGCCACATAGACCGCAAGTTGGGTCAGTTGTGAAGCCCTAGAGCTCATTATATTATATGAATTCCTCACCTAACCGAGATTTTTATTGTAGATTTTGGTCAAAGATATTAATTCGTTTCGAGAATTTGATGAGAGATTCGATTTTCAGGTTCGAGAGTGCTGAAAGATTGTCAATTGTTGGAGAGCGAGTCGACTTCTGGCTAGACCGGGACAACTGCACAGCAAATGTCTGCTCGATACTTCCTCATCTTCGTCCTAGCAGTATCTGCACAGATCGTTTTGAGGATACCCGAGCCGACGTGCGTGAGTGCCCAAAAGGCAGTGGCCGGTGATAAGAGATATTATATGCCTTAGTTCGTGTTTCGAAAGACTTATAAGGGGTTTTGTCTGTTTCAGATTGTAGGATGGCCAGATTTGTCTGGTCGTAACGCAAGTAGTTTCCACTCGCCACCTCCGATCACCAATGCTGTGAAATTCTCGATCAATGAGCAATTTACATGTTGAGAGCGGAATGTGGATTGCGGGTAAGTTACTAACATTTGATTGCGCAGCTCCAGCTCTTCCGAGCTCATCAGCTTTGCAGTTACCTTCGAATCCACTGTGACCCGGTATCCAGATAACTTGGACGGAATTCTGAACACTTATCTCGTTAAGAGATAAGAGACAGGATCGAACCACATCTGAGTGGGTATAAGAGGAGCTGAGTGCTCGAACGGCCGCTTGACTGTCGGTGAAAAAGCGGATATCCTCTAGTGATATTCTATTTTCTAAGAGAGTTTTCGCAGCATACCAAACAGCGCCTTTTATAAGCTTACAATTCAATTGTAATAAAGCTTAGATCTAATTAAAATTAAATTAAAAAAAACAATACTAAAACTTATCAAAATATATATTTTAAATTTCTGTAATTATTTTTTATCATTATATAATTTAATAATAATGACTACTATTAATTTTAAAAATCGATTAACACTCAAAACACATTAAAAGTTTGTATATGTTTTTTTTTATCAATTTACAATTAAATTTTTATGTGCTTTACTACAAGATTAAAAATAAATACAAAATACAAAGTAAAAAAAAAACAAACGAAACACAAAGTAAAAAAAATAACATTAAAAATATATTTGTTTTTTTTTACATTTATTTAACAATTTACCACTAAATATCACTAAACAATTAGTGGTGCCAATTTTAAAGCCGGCTCAGAGGCAAGCTACTTATATTTGTTTCATTCAAAAAAAAAATAATTACGGATTTGAGAAAACTTCCACTTTTTGATAAATTATTTTTCAAGGCTTGAGCCAGTATATCGAATATGGAGAATTAGTAGTTGTAGAATATGTGATAAGTAAAGCCCAAGGCACATTTAACAAGTATTATCAGCAGAGCAGCTGATTTGATATTTCCTATTTAAGAGGTCTCTGAACTGTCAAATTTTGGTTATATTACTCTAGACTGTCAAGCTTTGTTTATAGATTTTAACATTTTAGGTACCACAAGCAAAAACAAAGTACGCTGCTCATGTTGCGTTTGCTCTACTTCAACAATCTGTTCAAGCTGTATTAGTAAAGCCAATTTTTTACTTACAGTTTTTATGAAGAATTCCTTATTTGGTAGTGCTTCAAGATAGTGTTTTTAAATACTTCGCACAGTAGCACTCATACAAATTTATTTGAAAATTCGATTGATTTTAATTTTTATTTTTTTGGCCTATTTTCTTAATATCCAACACGCGCGAAAATGTAATTTTCATACCTTGAAAAAAATCTACTTGCATATATACACATAACACATACATTTACATATGTATAACACACTTTAATTATGCACTCAAATTTCCAAAATACGTTTTTATTTATGCCTACTAAATCCGCACACACACATACATACACAGCCTTTAACCGCGATCTCTCGTATTTGAACTGCCCGCAGCGGCAACAATTCACCGAATCCCAATCGCCAGCAGCGGAATACTAAAACCAAGCGAATGTCGGCGCAAGTCGTTTAAATCGGCCTGAGGTGAATTTCTTAAGACTTACGCCGGATGGCGTTGCAATAAAAAAAGCGAAATTAAAATAATTTTGGCCATTAGTACACCTCGGGCCAAGGAGCAGTAACCAAAACAGCAGCAATAAAAACAAATGAGAAACGACAAATGACAGCAAAGCCGAAACGACAACTACGAAGACATTAACAACAATAACAATTAAGGCAAAACAACACTGACACGAATGTCCAAATGACAAGAGTGTCAAGCAGCCGGTGTTGAACAATAAAAAATAATACAAAAATAAATAAATAAAACTGAAACTCAGGACGTCACACGAGCGCGCAGCAGATTCGATGCGTTGCGTTGCCTGGCAAAGGTATTCCAAAGATTAATGCTGATCCCGCGGTTGCTAAGCATCGCGATCGGTGTGCTGGCCGGTGTAATGGCCAGTGGTGCGAACGCATGTCACCCAAATATGTGTATGTATGTGTGCATGTGTGTACATCTGTCACTATTACTAATCATGCACGGCGCCGCCCGAACGTCCGCCCAACTATTGACGCAATCCAATGAGTATAAAAATTATTCGCCAGAAAATTGTTTTTCTTTCTTTTTTTCTTTTTATGTATGTAGGTATGAATGTTGATAAATTAGAATGAATTGGACCACACCGCCGCTAGCGAATGTTTGTGCAACAGCGACAACCCTTACAGCAATAACAAAATTCCAACACAATTGCCACGATGGACCACTTAGTTGGTGTTAATTAAAAAGATTTATGCGATCATTAAAAATGTTCAAGCACTAAAATGAACAAAAACAAAAACAACAACACAAATGCTGATAAGATTTCCGTGTGCTGTGCCGACAATTAACGACGAACTATTTATTTTCGTTTTACACGGAACTCGATTGTGATCGCGTGAACAGTCGCGTTCGACGCACAAAGATTGACTGACGTCCAAGTGGAGGATGTTGTCTCTTCTAAGCCACAAACAAGGTGACGCTGCTGAGCATAGAAAATCAATAAAAGATCAGCCAGCGATCAGCGATTGCTGCGGCAGCAGAAAAGGTAGCAACGTCAGGCTGAGAGCTAAGCAAACGGGCAACGAAGTGCCTGTAAAACAAGTAAAAAAAGCTGAAGAAGTAGCAGCAGCAGCAGCTCGCAGCATAAGAAGTGGTAGGGCTACAAACATATCGGGCAGTGAGTGCAACCTAAACAACAACAGCACCTATTTTATGTACACGAAAACCAATAAAAGAAACAACTACTCATAGTAGTATACGACGAGTATATAAGTTGGTGGTATGTAGTAGTAGTATTAGCCGTTTTTGTCTTGTTGCACCCACCAACAACATAGCATCAACAGCACAACGTCAACACAAGAAACGACTCAGGCAATAAAGTGATAAAGTAATGATCGCCCAAACGTGAACGTGTACGTAGTGCGTTCAGGTTCTGTGGCCGCTTGCTGGTTGCCGCTAGTGCGCCGCGCAGTAGTGGTAGCAAGACGTGTGATACGTAGAAGCATAGCATACTCGTAACGCCCACGTGCATGCGCACTGAACTGCGTTAAGCGGAATTGAGCTGAGCGGCTGTAAAGCTGGGCTGGCGGCGGAGGAACGAAAGAGCGCTAGTGTGCGTGTGTGTTGACTGTCATCATTTTACTACTAATGCATGTTGTCATTGCTCTTTTTTTGTTGGTGCGCCTGCTGCAGCTGTTGCTGCTGTTGGTTGCTGTTTGATTTCGCTGTGTCTCTGTTGAGGCCGATCGATTTGTCGCCCGCTTGCTATAGCACCAATTTAGATGCAAGCGCAGCGCCTTCCAAGCCAGCACGACACATGCGATATTGCGCCTTCTGATGGGTTCCAACAAGCCACCAACAACAAACGAGTTATCAGCAGTGCGGGACCGTGACTTGGAATAAGAGAGGATAGGTGGCATGCAACGCATGAATTCTCCCATGACACATGACAAAGAGCTGCGACATATTTGCATTTAGCAACACAGCGAACAATTTCTGCACTATTCTGCTAAGTGTCTTAAAACATTTATTTGTATGGCCAGATTTTCTATAGAAATTACACTCTAATTTGCTTTCACGCTTTAACTACACAACCAATGATCATGAAATTTCGCATACTGGTGTCATGCACGAGGTGTGTTCAAAAAATATGGTGAATTTTCAAATTTCGCGGGCTACGTACATTCGACTTTCGAATATTATTTTTTTTATGTTGGTACACTCGTCTCGAAGATATGTTCACGGTTTTGGTAATGTAGCATCTTTAGTGTGTTTGTGAGAGGCATAAATAGGACAAGTGTTTTGTGTGTTCGGCGATTTTCTGTTAACAAAAAAAAAGGGATCTAAGAAGTTGCATAAATTTTGTGATAAAAATGAAATTAAATGCTCAAACACGCTTGAAATGTTGACAGTGGCATACGGTGGAGGTACTCTGCGTCAAAAAAATGCTTACCAGTGGTCCAACTTTTCACAGAAGGTCGAGAAGATGTGAATGACGACGCCCACTCTTGACGCCTCAGCACATCAACAACCTATGAAAATGTTGAGAAATTGAAGAAAATTGTTATGGATAATCGGCGAATCACAACTAGAGAAGTTGCGGAGGAGGTTGGCATATCGGTTGGTCATGTCATGCAATCTTTTCGAAGTACGATCGAATGGCAAGGTTTTGCTCACTGTTTTCCTCGATTACCATGGCGTAATTAGGCATCAGGAGTTCTTACTACAAGGTCGTACGGTAAATAAGGAGCATTACCTTGAAGTTATACGCCGTGTGCGCGAACCATACGGAATTGTGGAAAAAAAATGCATGGCTTTCGCATCAGGACAATGACCCTACTCAATCATCTCTGCTTGTGAGAGATTATTTGGCCAAAAACAACACTGTTATCATGCCTGAGCCACCGAATTTGCTAGATTTGGCCCCCGCGGTTTTTTCCTGTTCCCAAGATTGAAGAAACTTATGAAAGGACGGCGTTTTGCGACGATTTAGGAAATAAAAACCGAGTCGCCGAGAGAGATCAAGGGCATACCAAAAAGTGCATATCAGAAATCTTTCGAGGATTGGACAAAACGCTGGCGCAAGTGTATTATATCTGTGAAGGACTACTTTGATGGAGATAAAATAGAAATTGATGAATAAATAAATACTTTTTGAGAAAAATTTAAATTCACCTTAGTTTATGAACACACCTTGTAGTTCAACTTAAAAGATAGGAGTAGACAAGTGGGACGTTGGAGCCTCCCATAAACATATATACAATTGGCGCTCACAACCTTTATAGGGTGTTTGGGCGAGCTCCTCCTCCTAGTTGTGGAGTGCGTCTTGCTGTTTTTCCACAAATGAAGGGGCCTACATTTTCATGTTGCCCCGAATGGCAGATGTTGTTTCATGAGCATCTTTGTAATGACAGAGAAGCTTTTTCATCGCAGAAAAGCTTTTTAATGACACCTTCCACACAAACTCAATTTTTCATACTGTGCATCTCTTGAAGTACATGTGATAGAGGACTGGTAAGATGATAAGTACATATATAGGGTTATTCAATAGGTGCGCTTCAACTTTTTTCCGATAGGGAGGGCGAACGACGGAATATTTTTTATTTTTCGCTTGTCATTTGTAAACTTCATTAGTATACATTTCCTCATGGAACGCTACACACCTGAGCAACGATTGCAAATCGTGCAAATTTTTTATGAAAATAATCGTTCTGTTGCTGCTACTTTAAGCCGTCCCGTTTTGGGGTTATGTGAAGTCATTGGTCTACAGTAACAAGCCGGCGACGATTTGTGAGCTCAGAGCCAATATTGAACGCGAAATTGCTGGAATTTCGGCCGATTTATGCAAAAGAGTGGTCGAAAATTGGGTTCAACGATTGGACTTCGTAAAACGTGCACGCGGTGGTCATGCAGAAGAAATCGAGTTTCATACTTAAATGTATATGTTCAAACTCGATAATAAAAAAAAATTTTGTTAAAAAAGTCAAACCGTTTGTGTTTTATTCAAAAAAGTTCAAAAGTTGAAGCGCTCTTACTGAAAACCCCTATATGAAATTTATAACCAGCTATAACTTTGGATCTATAACCAGTTTTTTGTATAGCCTTGCCACTTGAATTTTATTGGGAAAATAACAACTTATCGCAAATCAAGTTAAGTATTTAGAAAGATATAGATATCAAGTGAAAGTAGCTTAAAAAGCTCTAAAAAAGAGTTATTTTTATTTAGCGTTGCCATATGATTTTTATTGCAAAGTAGCAACCAATTTTTAACTGAATTGATTTTGTAATGATTTAATATTAATTTCAGAGAAGCTTTAATCAAAAAATATACTTAGCTGGCATTGCCACCTATTTTTTGTAAACTAAAAAATGTATTACAGAAAACCATAGATGCACAAGATAATATATCAAAGTAAAAGTAAAGATAGATTTAATCCAATAACAACAAGAGGCATTGCCATTGAATTTTAAAACAAAATTGAAATCAAACTTTAAAGAAGGGGGAAAAAAGAATGAACGAAGCTTTAAATACAATTCTTTTTGTATGGCGTTGCCACCTAACGATTAAGGCGGAAATGGTAAACAAACAATCCAAACAAAGTCTTAGAATGTAAGCATCACGCAATTTCGACTGAAAGCATTTGAATGAAAAAGTATTTGTTAATGGCGTTGCCATCTAATTTTAAACGAAAAATTTCAATTAAGAATAAAACTTACTAAGAGGTTAGTATATTGGTGCCCAACATTATATATTAAAAATAGTGAATGAAACTTTATATACAATTATTCCTGTATCGCGTTGCCACCTAACTATTAAGGCGGAAATTATAAAAAAGTGCAGATGAATAAAGTTTTAAGATGCAGGCATCACGTAAATGATTATTAAGAAAGTTTCAACTAAAAAATATTTTTTAACGGAGTTGCGATCCAATTTAAAAAAAAATTGAATTTATTAGCACAATTTAATAAGATGTTAGGACATGTGTGCAGAAGAGTTTATATTAAAAATATTGAACGAATGAATGTTTAAATATAATTATTTATGTATGGTGTTGCCACTTAATGCAAAAATAGTAGAAAAAACATTTCAAAGGAATAGAGTCTCGAGTTGTGTGTATCACGCAAATTCTTATTTATAATGTTTATATTAAGAAGTAGTTTTTAATGGTGTTGCCACTTATTTTTTAATTCCAAATGTATTGGAATCGCCTTATAATATAATGGGTCCGCCATATAACTTTACGGAATTAAAAATGCTATAAAAAAGAAACTACTCAATATTTTTCCAAACTGTTTTTCTTATTTTGAAGTACAATCCTTCCGGTTAATGATGGAACACAACTTCATTCATATTGCTGCCTCGGCTAGCCCTGCACCATCCCATACGATCGGTCCAATTTTTCAACACATTTTCGATTGTATACGGCTCAATGATGTCTCCGAAATGTCCAATTGCTGAGAACAACGGTGAACTGATGTTCCTGGTGATTCATGAACACTCTCGGCCACAGCAGCTATATTTTCGGGTCTACGCACGGTTTTTGGTCGGCCACGCGTTGGTTTGTCAATAAGCAACCCAGTTTCTCTTACTTTTTCGAAAAGTAACGCACATACGCTTCATTCGGTGCTTTTCTTCTTCCCATTGCCGTACGTAATTTTCGTACACATTCTGCAACATTACCATGATTTTCAAAGTAATGTCGCAATATTTCCCAGCGTTCTTTGAGCGTATACACAACCATTTTCGTTCAGCGGAAGAATAAAACTAATTTTCTGTCAAATCAGATGACAGCTAAGTGTTAACATTCTTCACATAATACCTAGTTCAAATCTGTAACGATAGATGGCGGGCCCTATATAAAGTAGAAACAGAAATCATTTCCCATTATAAATCGGCTTAAAACGGTAGGCCCCTCCATTCGTGGAAAAATATCGAGACACACACTACAAAGAGTAGGAGGAGTGCGGCCAAGCACCTACTGAAGTATAGGCGTAAATTTTTTTTTTTTTTACTTAAATGTGTTATTAAATGTATTTCAATTTTAATAATAAAAAGGAATATTAAGTTAACCGATGTTGTGTTGTAAACTAAAAAATGTCGAGAGGAAAATAAATCGTTGTTGAGATCAGAAAACTGGTCAATAAGGAAAATCAGGTGGCAAAACCGCAAAAATTATAAGTCTTAGTGGTGCGAACGTTCAAGTTATAACATTCAATAACACCAGTTCCTTTGAACGCGAAAAGCAATCCTTCTTCTTCTTGATTGGGGCGATAATGGCTTACGTGATTTTAGCTAAACCACCAGGTGAAGACAAGTCCCTTTCCACCTGATCTTTCCAACGCCAAAGAGACCTTCACCTTCCAATCGAATACTTTCAAAGCCGGAACGTTTGTATTCATTCGGATGACATGACGCAGCTAACGAAGCCGTTGGATCTATATTCGCTGCATTATATTACTTCATGTTAGCCTTCCATCGCCTGTGATATTCGGCATCGCCAACGTGCAAAGGTCCAAAACTGTTTCTCTGAGACTGTCTCTCAAACACTCCAAGTGACGCCTCATCCGATATTGTCATAGTCCAAGTTTCTGCGCCGTGCAATAAAGCAAGCTTAGGGAGAGCCTTATAGTGGGTTAGTTTTGTTCGTCGAGTGGACTTTACTACTCGATTCCCTACTAAATAGCACTTGTTGGCAAGTGAGATTCCACGTTGGATTTAAATGCTGACCTTTAGAATTAACGGTGTTAATATGGGTTCCTAAATAAGCGAAGTCTTTTATAACTTCAAAATTATAACTGTCAACAATGACGTGGGTGCCGATACGCGAGTGCGCGGACTGTTTGTTTGACGACAGTCAATCGTTCGTCTTGTCCTCGTTCACCGCCAGACCCATTCGCTTTGCTTCTGTATCCAGTTTGGAAAGGCAGACCTACGCGGTTGTTAATGCCGATGAGGTCAATATCAAAATGACAATGGGACCAAAATATTGTATACCAGTCGTTAAGCATGGAGGTGGTAGTGTTCTGATTTGGGTAGCTAGACTAGCTGCTGACGTTGGAAAGCTGGATTCTATTCATACCTCTACACAGTTGTGGTCTGGGCACATTTAGTGGATTATGTCAATTTCTAAAACATGTCGGGCTTTTCAATCAAACATAGATTAATTAAAAAAGTAAAGAAAAGACTTTGTGATATCCAAAATCTATAGGGAAAATAAATCTTTCCGTTAAATTTTGAAATAAATTATGTGGATTTAATGATATTTTTTTTTTTAACAAAACTTTGCTTCAATTCATCTCCTTCGTCTTCGTCTTCTTCTTACTTTAAATACTTAATATTTTTTCGTAGTTTAAAATCTATTATATAATTTTCTCAAGTGTTCTGAGATAAATATATAAAAAATTACACATACACCCATAAATAAAGACCATTCCAAAGGGCACCAAGGCAAGGGCTTAAGGAAGCAATAAACTGAGTAAAAAGTAAATGAAACGAAATCCATGGAAATTGATTTGTTGGCAACTCGTAAAGTAAATGCGGCACGCATGACAGCCAATCGCCCAAGCGAAGCGTTCAACATGCGTGTGTGTGTGTATGTATGTATGTATGTACATACATCTCAGACGCATGCAGTTGGCAGGAGGAAACAAGTGGCAGTCAAGCAGGCCGCCAGCAGGCGGTGGTGCGACAAACAACGGGCGGTTTTTGTTGTTGCCTGCCAACTGCTGCCGATGGCATTGAGCGAACGGCAAGTAGTCGCACTCGCTCAATGGGTCGCGCGGCGATGAGTGATGCGTGCACGCCGCATTGTTGATGGGGCACTTAAGCCGCACATTGGCGGCGGCACGTTGACAACCTGTAGCCGCACACAAACCAAAACAAACACTCGTAAAAAAGCTAAAATCTCGAAAAATACTAGAAATAAAAAAATGGCGCAAAACACGCAAAACATCAATAAAAATATAAATAAATCTGAAATCGAAAATAGAAATAAATATAAAATGTATTTTACATGCCCGAATGATGGGGGAAATGTGTAGCAATGATTAAAAATACCCAAATGCATGTAAAAATAATTTTTATTAATTTCCAAAGCAAGCAGCACCTGAGCGAATGGATTTGCATACTAAAGTACACTTTTTGATCACTTCTATGTTTATCAGTACATTTGTATGTATGTATGTATGTATGTATGTATGTATGTATGTATGTATGTATGTATGTATTTCGTACATACTCCCATTTTAAGTTGCTACTCCTTGCTCACTGTCTCAGTTGCATAGAGATACTTGTGTGTAGTTGTGCCTCGCTCCACATAATTGCAGTGGCTGCTCGAAAACGCGCTCTGCAACTGCAACAGTGCCATGCAAATAGCGAAGATTTTTCTTCATTATGTCGCATTGTGTCACCGGCTATTAGCTGCTTTGCCTGTACTGACTTATGTACATACATACTCGCATATGTTTGTCGACCACTCCATTTCGCTTTGGTCTGTGAGAAATTATGATCATCGCACGCATAGTTCCTCATATTGTCTGATAGGGTGGCCAACTTGACATGTTTGCTTTTAAAATACCGGCTTCATTAAAATGCATTTACACTGGGTTGAAAAACTGTAGCGCAGGGACTTATTGACGAGTTTTGACTATTTATTTATTTCTTATTTAAGGTCAAAAGTTTTTGTAAACCATGTAAATCTAAGTTTCAAACTTTATGTAAATTTAAAAGAGTCAACAAATTTGCATTAAAGTTTAGTTTTTAACCATTTTACAAGCCATAAAATTTTGATATAAAAAAAGCAAATTTGAAGTAGCACAAAAATCTTTCTGATTTTTTCATATTTTTTCTTTTTTGTTGATAGAGATGACATATTTAAAGCAACTGTGCCTTAAAATCTATCAATGCAAGGTGTGTGTTAGGTTAAGTTAAAATGGTTGCTCAGACAAATGGTTGCACGAATATCAAACTCATCCTTTATGATACCATTGCAAAGGAAACTAATAGGAAGGAAGAAAGGAAGAGGGGATAACTGAGTTACGGTGGTGTTAACCGCTTCGTGCTGCTAATGAAGTTCATCAGGTTTGTAATATCAAGACCTGCTATATCAACAGGCATAGTAAAGAAATTAGTGACAAGATACTTAACTCTTAGCCACGTGAAATCAGGGCAGCAAGTAGAAAGTGCTGAGATGATTCCTCCTCATCTACCATACAGCTAACACAAAAATGACTCGAATGCCGATCTCACAGCATCGGTCCTCGCGGATAGTATCCGATGAGGATGCCCACGAAATTCAAGAGCTGAGTTTTTTTTACCCTCAGAAGATCCCTCGCGCGCTTCCGTTCTACACGTGTCCATAACGAACTCGCGACCTTAGTAGTTAGTGTACTTGCCCAGTTGACGCGAAGCCGACCTACCACTCTAGGAGCAGACCGAAGATAATCAATGGGATCCCAATTCTCTCATTTCGGGGGGAAACTACCTCACAGGTCCTCTGGCCCCAGAAAGGTTTAATTGTCATATAATTTAATTTTCATAAATATATTTTTTTTTAGATTGAAAAACTAAGAATTTGGTCTTGTTTGCTTCGAATCCTGTATTTGACAAAAGTTTTGCTCAACAGACGGAATTCCGAACAATTGAACAGTTATATTACGATTCAGAACTTGGTAGCGTTATTTTGGAAATCAAGTTTATGATTAGATATTATTGTCTACTCGATGCTTCTAGAGCGATGTTTCAAATGAATAACATAACAAAATATTCTGCTTCATATCGTTTCCCTACCAATGCGTTTTCCCACTGGAACAGGAACATTTAATGGTGATTATTTCAATTAGAATTTATCCACAACAGCCTGAATGATTTTGCGATCAATTTAAATTACTTCAAATTGCTGCCGCCGACTCAGAATGGCGACAGTAATTTTTAATAATTTTTAAACTGCCCATTCTCATGGCACAAATGTATTCGAAGGTTTAGCATTGCCTGCTGAGAATCGAACAAAATTTGAAAAAACTTTTTCTTAATCGAATGCCCGAGGCTGCTCTGACATTTCCTGATCATAAAAAGCTTAACCAATATTCAAACACAAATTTGCCCTGCCCCCCTATTTAAAACCCCGTTATATTATGAACAAGAAATTAATAAAACGCATATGAAAAAATGTATCTAGTCAAAATCGGACGCTTCCCAAACAATGGCAACTCCATTATTCGTGTTGCATTGCCATTGTAACACTATTCTAACGCGCTATTGTTGTTGTTCCACTGCTACTGCTACACATATTGTTCCGCATGCTGAAGCTGCCACTGCAGCATATGCTACAGCATGCGCACTCACGTTACGCCCCACACGCTTACGTCGCCCATTCCCTACTGATACAGCTGGCCATAACGATGTGTAGTGTAAACAAAAGTGTATGCACGAATGTGTGGCTAGTTCAGCGCCTGTCAGCGCAGGTTGTGATGCATTGCTTAGCGGTCGTAAGATCTATTACCGCACTGATTTTTTATGGCCCTTCTTTGCTTGCATTGTTGCTGTTGTTTAAGTAATGTTGTTGATGGCATTTGGCCTGTCTCTCGGCGGTGACTGCTGCTGTTGTTATTGTTGTTGACATCTTTGTTGCAACCACTTGCCATCGTTTATTTACATATGTGCCTGCACACTCACACAATCACATAATCAAGCGCATATCATAATCCGCTTCAACCCACGCAGCTCACGTTGAATGGTCCCAAGAACCAGACCCAGGTAATTCAACGCACATTATAACAGCACAAAACAAAAAAAAAAATAAAGCAAAAAAAAAAACAACAAAAACTACAGTTTATGTAGCATTTCAGCGCCCAAGCAGGCAGTGGCTGCTTGGCTGGAAAGCTACGGAAAGTACCTGCAAGAGATATAAATTTGAAGTTACCATGCGACCGAACAGCGGGAGGCCATGCATGAGATCATGGGGAGGAGGGCGGCGGAAACAGGCGAGCGTTTTAGTATTTAAATTAGTTCGAGTGATCAAGTTGGAGATGAAAAGCTATTGGAGATGAAAAGCCATTGATAAACGGAGAAGGAGGTGCGGCATATAAGCGATTAAGCGCACAATCAACCGCAGAGCATTTAAGCAACAAAATCAAAAAACCGACCAGAAAAAACGCTTGCGTTGAAGAGTGACTAGGCGACGTGAAAGAGCGCAATCTGAATTCTCTTACTGCGCCTTCGTTTCACACTCGTTTGCTCTTGAAATTAAATGAAAATATTAAAACTGCTCCAGAATTTCAAAACGACTTCCTGCTGCCCATCGCTAAGCAAATGATTCCATACGGGTCCACTTATTGTATGCGAAATGTGTTTTATTTGTATTGACCTGTTTCGTGCTTGCCGCGACTTACTTCATAAAGTCGATAGATTAGTCAAAGTGTGCAACCATAGCAAAGTAAAAAGTCGTGTAAACAAAGTAGAAGCTCATAAATTTCGACTGAATTAATTAGATTTTAAGCGATCACAATATTTATTACAGACCTACACGAATTATTTTAAAAGCAAACATTGCTTAGCTGAAAGGAAAATATATGCAAGTGGATGGGCATAAGTACTAATAAATGGTTTTGTTGGAAATCCAATAGATTATTATTGCAGGGATGCGACGTGACTCCCAAACAATTAAGTCGTGCTCCCGTTGGTCTACTTCTTTAAAATTCTTCTTTTGGGTATCTTTCAGAAGCAATTAAGAATAATTTATAAACTCACTAATACTACCACATTCTTATAGAAGTGAGAAGAGCAAGAAGAATTACTATGACAATCTTGAACTCAGAATAAATGAGGTTAATAACAATAAGGATTGGTGGAAGATGGTCAACGTCCTTCGGTGTTCAGTTACAGAATCTTGTCTAGAGGTATCGCCAGCAATATTCATGCACTATTTTCAAACATTATTAAATCCAACTCGCTGTGCACCATGTATACAATATGTGGCAAATTTAGTAAGGGATGATTGTCTAGACAGACCAATCTCAATAGATGAAATCTGATTGATGTTACAAAAAACGAAATGTGGAAAATCTCCAGGCTCAAACAAGGTTCCATATGAGTTTTTTAAAAATGCCGATGACCGGTTTCTTGTTGAGTTGGCAACCGTTTTTAATAGGCTATATAATATGGGCTAAGTATCTGAATGTTTCGAAAGAAGTCTGATATATCCGCTCTTTAAAAAAGGCGATAGGAAATCTCCCTTCAATTATAGAGGTATCTCATTCATGAATTGTGTTGCAAATATAATGATGGGCATTTTAAATGAGCGACTCACAAGCTGGGTAGAAAATAAAAATATTACAACAGAATTTTAAGCAGGTTTCAGAAAGCGACATTCAACTGTAGATAACATATATAACCTAGCAGCAATAGTCCATATTAAGTTTAGGGAGAAGAAAAAAATATACGCGTTTTTTGTGGACTTTAAAGCCGCTTTTGATACTGTCCCTGGACAACTATTACTATACAAGCTTCGTGAAATAGGAATCTCCACCAAAATGGCAAACTTTATTGATAGTTATTACAGAAATACATGTTCGATAGTAAAAGTAGGAGATGAAATGAGTGAAAAATTCAAAATATCGTCAGGAGTAAAGCAAGGGTGCCTGCTTTCACCTTTGCTCTTTGCTCTTTACTTGAATGACCTGCACGACTGCTTGGAGGGGGGACTCTTTATAGATGAGTTAAATATCCGTTTGCTATTATATGCTGACGATATCGTCATATTGGCAGATGAGGTTAGTGCTCTTCAAAAAATGATAAGCAACTTAGAAAAATGCTGCGAAAAGTGGAATATGCAAGTAAACTTATCTAAGTGAGCTATAATGATTTTTCGGAGAGGCGGTAGAATAGCAGAAAAATAAAAGTGGTTTTTCCACGGCGAAGTTATACAAATAACGAAAGAATATAATTACTTGGGTGTAAAGCTAACATCAAAACTCAGTTTCAAGCAACATATAGAAAATAGAAATGTTCTAGCGAAAGATAGCATAAATGCAACTTGGTGCACATTTCTTAGTAAAAATAAAATTAAGTTGTCGGCAAAATGGAAACTGTTTTTAGCGGTGACTAGAACAATCCAGAGTTATGCTGCTCAGGTACGGGGAAACTCATTGTTTGAAGAAGTAGACAAAATTCAACTTTATTTTTTAAAAAGGGTACTTCATCTCCCGAGTAATACGCCATCTTATTGCATTCTCTTGGAGACAAATGTTCCAAATTTTCATTTGTATACACTGCAGCTTCACTTAAAATATATATTCAAAACGTTATTTGAATATGATGATAATAGATTGCCTCATATACTATCAAAAATATTTTAGAAAAACAGATATTTTGGGTTGAAGAAATTAGTAATCTGGCACAAAAGTTAAATATAACTGTAACTGGGGCACTTCAAATAAAAGAGTGTGGAATAGAAATATAATTTCAATACTAGAAAATCTTCATGATTCGAATATTCCAACTTTATGGGAAAGGGCACACCAAAGCACCCGATTATATAAGGAATTAGACCATAACAACGCCAGAAGCTATTTAAACGATAATACTGGAATCTATAAAATTGTGTGGATTATGAAAGCCAGATGTGATTTAATATACTTGGGAAGCCAAAGGGATTTAAATTGCACTTTATGTAACCTAAATGAATTAGAAGACATCACACATTTCTTAGGAAAATGCCCGATACTTAAAAGAATTCGTCAAAGATTTTTTGGAAAATATAGTTTAAACCGAGATGAAATCATAGAAATTTTAAATGGTATTGGCCCTTCTGGATATAATAACTTATTTAAGTTCATCACTGGTGCTATAGAATATAGAAAATTTATTTGAAACGAATTCAATACATAGTACCATAGTAACATATGTTATGTAAAATGTAAGATTTTGTTTTTTTCTTTTTTCTTCCGACAAACGACCTAGTGTCACTGTCGTACGTTCTAATGTTATTGATTAAAAATGAAATGTAATGTGTATTTTAAAAAAGTCGAACAATAAATAATAAAAATAAATAAATAAAATAAATAAATACTAGAAGTTATTCTTTTCATTACAGACAAACAGTTTGCTGACTCTTCTGCCAAACGAGTCAAAAACCTGTACGTTTGCACACGCAACTATATTTCGAAATAAAATTTTAGTCAAGTTCTTAAAGCAAAAAAGATTTGAAGAAAATATCACATAATTCATCAAAAATTTTCAGAATTACATCAAATTCAATCCGAAGAGAACCATTTATGGGTCGTCCAAGATAATAAGCTCAACATCTCGTTCGCCGTGTCTCATATGTAATAATCCTCCCTGCCAGCCAAAAGGGTTGAAAAAACTAGATAAAAAGTGGATTCCATTAACTTCGAAAGTGGGTACAAAATTGATTATATGTGGGCTCCCTCTTGCCTTTTGCATCCAACAATCAAAAACATAAGAAGAATAGAAGAATAAAATAATAATGAAAATGGTTTAATTGTATTTAAAAATATTCTTATTGAAGGCCAATACACTTCTGCATTCGCTTGTACCAATTTTCAAAGCAATTTTGCCACTCAGAAGTGGATGTAAACAGTTGCTTTACTTTGTTGGTGGTTGATTTAGGTCATTTCTGGCCCTCAATGAATAGCCAAAAATCATATGAATTTGTTTTTTAAATAATGTGTAGAATAGTTTCCATACACAAATGTTTTTAATGATGTGAAATAGGAAACATTTAGTGAAACATCGTAATCTCGAAAATTGTTAAGTTTTGTACATCATTTCATATAATCATTAATTTTGATTTAATTGTAACAGAGGTGCGTTTGCTTCGTTTTCGAAAACTACCTTTATATGGGAGGTGAGCTCGGTTAATGGTGGAAGATGGGCACGGACGGATTTCGGCCATTTTCAATATCAACTTATTTTATAGAACGGCCGTAGCCGAATGTTTTGGAGCTGGAACACCATGCGATTTTTTTGCCTCCCCACAAAAGACACTAAAAGTTCGACCCAAATTGAGGGGCATCAGAATTCGTTTTAGAGGTATGGTTCCTTCGGCAAAGTTTCTTATTTTGATCCCTAGAATACGATTTTCACAGAGCAATGAGCGATTTTTAAATCGACCCGCCCTAATGTACGTAATTGTTTTTCTAATTGAAATTGAAAAGCTTGACTTCCTGAGGCATCTAAGGTTAATGGAAAATCTAAAGGAGAAGATGTGCTTATTCCGTACATTCCCATCATTCCTACATATATGCCATTTGCTTTCCAACGACTGCAGTTATAAGTAGTATGTTCAAGTGCTATACAACCAAAAAATTTATTCTGTTTTGCTAAAGATGGAAAAACAAAAAATATTGCAAATCCTAAAGCACTTAAGTTAAATCTCATTAATAAATCATTAAACAAGAGTACTAGAGTACAAGAGTACTTGAACTAGATATTATTTGAAGAATGGTAACACTTAGCTGTCATCTGATTTGACAGAAAATTAGTTTTATTCTTCCGCTGAACGAAAATGGTTGTGTATACGCTCAAAGAACGCTGGGAAATATTGCGACATTACTTTGAAAATCATGGTAATGTTGCAGAATGTGTATGAAAATTACGTACGGCAATGGGAAGAAGAAAAGCACCAAATGAAGCCTGTGTGCGTTACTTTGCGAAAAAAGTAAGTGAAACTGGGTTTCTTATTGACAAACCAACGCGTGGCCGACCAAAAACCGTGCGTACACCCGAAAATATTGCTGCTGTGGCCGAGAGTGTTCGTGAATCACCAGGAACATCAGATCACCGTCGTTCTCAACAATAAAATCGAAAATGTGTTGAAAAATTGGACCGATCGTATGGGATGGTGCATGGCTAGCCGAGGCAGCCATATGAATGAAGTTGTGTTCCATCATTAACCGAAAGGATTGTACTTCAAAATAAAAAAACAGGTTGGAAAAATATTGAGTACTTTCTTTTTTATAGCATTTTTATTTCCGTAAAGTTATGTGGCGGACCCTTTATGTGCGAACTAAGAAAAAACTAACTCTTTCAATAAATTATTTATCCGCCAATTTTTCTGCTTTTTTAAGTATAATAATATGAAATAAAATGTGAAATGAAAAATTATCACTTCTAATAAAAAACTTTTATTTTCACATTTATTGAGAAAAATTAAGTGCGCTCATACGAATGTCAATGACCGTATGTTTTTTCCTAAGACATAAATTATTTTAATTATTTGCCAAAATACTCCTAATAATATTTTTAATTAATTCATACAATATTGGTATAAAGGAAGAGTTCGTTATAAATTATTTTAATTAGGTTTCATTTTGAAAATGTTCAGCAACTTCATTTATGCCGCTCTTGTCCCACAGTGCGATTGGTAAGCCACTGCCCCTGTTATCCATGTGACTTTTTAGCTATAAATATGTGTATGTGTATTGCCGTATGCATGCATGTATTTGTGTGTGTGTGTGTTGCAGCGTATGCTCATAAGTGCGTGTAAAATATTTAACGAGTGTGAAAACAAGTTAATTTTTATGTTCAAAAAATGTACATTTTTTGTTTCGTTCTCGTTATTTTGCGCTTGTTTTCAATTGTAGTTTTGCAGCCAACAACCGTACTCGATTTATTGCTTGTGCGCTTTGTTTTCCCCTACTCCTGCGCCAGCCTTTCCCGTCTAGAGCTTTCACACCAATTTACTCCTGCCGCCTGCTGCTTTGCTGCCTTACAATTATTTACGCACAATGCGTCCATTTTTGTTGTTGCATAGAACAGAAATTTAGTGCCGTATCCTTTCAAGAGAACGGGAAGGCAGAGTCAAGTGGCGTCGAGATAAAATGATGACTTTCTAAGCAATAGGTGGACGATGCCAAAGACAACAGGAACAACAGTAACAACAACAAATGTATGCCTTGTTTTGTGCTACTGAATGCCGGCCTTTGGTGGCACATGTTTGTGAATTGGTTAAGAAAACAAAAAAAAAATCGAAAAACATATTTTGCTCATATATTGAGTGAAGAAAGCAGAAAAGTGCAAAAAAAAACAAAAAAAAAAAAAAACTGCAAACCAACTAACACGACTTGAACTGGGAGACGGACAGCTGGTACGAGTGATTCTACTGCAAGGCTTTTTCCTACACGCCTGCCTCTATTCGTGCAGGATATGAGTTTTGAACAGCAATAAAAATATGAACGAATTTCACACTATACATACACACATATACACACACACACACTCGCCTACTACACAGACATACTTTTATATCCGGCTATGGTTAGCTAAAAGCAGACACGCTTCTGACCCTTATAGAACTTCCTGCCTTTCCTACCTCTGTTAAAATTTCTTTCGTGCCAGCTCTTGTGACCCACTCATTTTAGCTTGTAAACAAACCACTTTGTACGCTGTTAGTAGAATAAAGAAAAAAAGGAAAGCAGCAGCAATGTTGAACGGCTATGTTGAACAAATATTAAAAAACGAACTTGGCCAGCGAGCGCTTAGAGTTCCAGTTGTTGCGTGCAGTGGAAAAAAACTAAGTGAGAAAAAAAAATAGAGTTAGCTCTTTATGCCTTTTAATCCCCTTTCTTTATAATATAACATCCTTTGTGCGCCTCACTCAAACGGGTCTTCTGGTTAAATCTACTTTCAGGCGCTCCAGACTTGTCACGCATTATCCATACAAGCATACTCATGCCCGTTCACAACTTATTTATGTGTTACACAATATTCTTTTCATTATTTGTTTCACTTCTTCTAGGTACAACCCTCTCTCATACATAAGTAAGTACAGTGACTCAAACGCGTAATCGTACATACTCAGCGTTCAACTTTCAAACAAAATTCGAAGCGCTGAGCTAATTTTATTTGAAAGAAATCATGTTTTTCTTTTATTTATAGTCTACGCAAATTTATATATATATATATATAATTGGCGCGTACACCCTTATTGGGAGTTTGGCCGAAATCCTCCTCCTATTTGTGCGTCTTGATGCGTCTTGATGTTGTTCCACAACTGGAGGGACTTACAGTTTCAAGCCGACTCCGAACGGCAGATATTTTTATGAGGAGCTTTTTCATGGTAGAAATACACTCGGAGGTTTGCCATTGCCTGCCGAGGGGCGACCGCTATTAGAAAAATGTTTTTCTTAATTTGGGTGTTTTACTGAGATAGATTCGAACCTACGTTCTCTCTGTGAATTCCGAATGGTAGTCACGAACCGACCCATTCGGCTACGGCGAATCAATTAATCACTTATAACAAAATTATATTTCTTCTTCTTCCTGATTGGCACGATAACCGCTTATGCAATTTTGGCCGAGTTCAACAAAGCACGCCAGTCGTGCTAACCGGCGGCAATTGCACAAATCAAGTGACGCCAAGTCTTTCTCTATCTGAGACCTTCCTCTTCCTCTGCTACTACCAATACTTTCGAAGACTTTCAGAATCGGAGTGTTTATATCCATCCAGGTGGCATGACCCAGCCAACGTAGCCGCTGGATTTTTCTTCGCATCGATATGTCTATGTCGTCGTAAAGCTCATGCAGCCCATTGTTCAATCGTCTGCGATATTCGCCGTGACTAACATTCAAAGGTCCAAAAATTTTCAGCAGAACCTTTCTCAAAAACACAACAAGGGGCGCCTTATCGGATGTTGTCATCGTCCAAGTTTCTGCGCCATACGTTACTTCGAGCATGATGAGAGACTTTGTTCGTCGAGAGGGGACTTTGCTATTTGATTGCCTACTTAGTTCAAAGAAGCACTTGTTGGCAAGAGAGATTCTACGTTCGATCTCAAGGTTAACATTATTATCGGTGTTAATGCTGGTTCCTAGAATTACACAAAACGTGAAAAAATTTACCAAGCTATCAAACAACAAACTTAACTTCTATCCAAGAACTCATCACTGCGAGGACAAAAACAGAGAAATGAGAAGCGACAAACAACACATTTTGCAGCGCTGGAAAGAAAATTTCAATGAAACTTTAAACATGCAAAATGAGGAAAACATGAGTCAAAAACTACAAACTGCTAAACTACAAATAAGTGACTCTAGTTTTGCAGAAACAGAAACTGCAATTGCTAATCTTAAAAGCCACAAAGGCAGTGATGCTGATGGTATGGCTGCTGAGTTCTTGAAATACAGCGGAGCAGCCTGATGGTAAAGATATGGCGAAATAATGATACGCCTATGAAGGAGTTATCAAGCCCGATAATGGCCATACACAAAAAGGGGGTTAAAGCGAACTGCTGTAATTATCTCGATATTAAACGCTACGTTAAAACTTATATTAAACTTACTTTTTGAAAAAATATGCAAATATTAATTCGAAAAAATTCCCAATTTACCAAGCAGGCTTCAGAGCCAACTGTTCTCCAAATGATCAAGATTTCATAGCGACACAAACTTTCGAGAAGCTTATTCTATAGGCATCCCGCTAAAGCTAATTCAGATTCCTATGTATTATGACGCTAACAAATACAACGGCGAAGCTAATTGTGCAAGGAGAGTGCTCAGAGTAATTTCCCATTACATCGGGAGTTAAACAGGGAGACGCTTCATCAAGCCTTAGCCCTATACGCAGCAACAACCGCAATAAATTTTAATGGGACTATATACAACAACAGATGATAAAAGGCAGAAGTGAAACTAAACAAACGTTTATAAAACTAAAAAAAATAATGCAAAACACTGAACTAGGTATTAACACAGAAAACACGAAGTTTATGGTCCGATGCAGCTCCGGCTTGAGGCATGTTGACCTGCTAATCGGAGACTAGGCATTCGCAAGTGTAGAAGAATATCCCTATCTGGGTATTAAAATATCAGCCAAAAAAGATGCATCATTGACAAAAAATAATAGAGGTTTTCCAGCAAAAAGCCTTTCTTTTCTAATTTGAAGGTGTTTAAGTCTAAATTATTATCTAGCGACCAAAAGTTCAGGATTTACAAAACCTTGATCTACGCCATACTTACCTATGGTTGCCAACTATGGACGCTAAATGCTACTGACATTAATCAGCAAATGGTATTTGAAAGCAAAATATTGCGAAAAATATATGGACCTGTCAGACTGCAAGACAGTACCTGTCGAATTAGATATAATATGATATATGATAGAATTCATAAAGTCTCAGAGGGCAAGATGGCTCGGAAACGTGTTTAGAATTCCCAATGAGAGAACAACTCGAAAGGGAGTTGACTTATGCCCTGTTGGAGGACGAAGAAGAGGACGCCCCAGAAAGAGACGGCTCGAAGCTAAAAGCTAAACATGCGGCGGTGGAAAGAGGTAGCCTTAGATAGAGGCAGATGGCGCAAGGTTTGAATGAAGCAATGGTTCACCAAGGACTGTGATGCTAAGAAGATGAAGATAAAAATGTTTAATGTAGATCCGAAATAACTGGCATACAGTGAAATCTCTCTTAGGCGGGCACTAATCGCCAATAAGTCTCCGTCCAAGAGAGGTATTCACTCAAAAAAGTGTAACCTCTTCTGATACTACTGTGGGCAAAAAGTAAGGTGAATTTATTTGTCAAACTTCACGCGATTAAAATTTCGCTCTAGTTATTTTTTTCATGAGTTGGCAGCATTGTTAATAACATCTGGGCCAACTTTCATGTGAATGCCATTATCACTAATATATTTACGCTTGTGTTTACCAAACGACCAAGAGTGCATTTTTCGATTTTTACAATGTCTGATTTGATTGAGCAGAGAAGTGCCATCAAATTTTGTTTGCGGAATGAAATTTCGGAAACGTTTAGCATATTGCAGAAGGCATTTGGTGATTCGACCATGTCGCAGGAAAATGTTTATAAGTGGTACAAATACTTCAAAGAGGGTCGAGAATGTGTTGATGACTTGGAGCGCTCCGGACGACCATCGACGTCAACAGATGACCAACAAGTCAATAAAGTGAAGGAGTTAGTGCTCAAAAATCGTCGGTTGACTGTTAAAGACCTTACTGATATGATCGGAATATCAGAAGGATCTGTGAAAGTCATTTTGAAAGACCATTTGGGCCTACGAAAAGTCAAATCTCGTTTGGTACCGAAAACTCTCAATTTCTTGGAAAAAAGTCGTCGCGTTGATGTGTGTGAAACAATGCTTTCAGACTATCAGGACAAGTTCAGATGCATCATTACGGGAGATGAGACTTGGATTTACGCTTACGACCCTAAAACAATCGACCAATCAAGCGAATATCGTGCTAAAGGCGAGGCCAGACTGAAAAGAGCACGTCAAAGTCGTTCCAAAATAAAGGTCATGATGACAGTTTTTTCGATTTTCGTGGTGTGGTACACTATGAATTCCTTCCACCTGGCCAAACTGTTAATAAGGAATATTATTTGAGCGTTATGTGTCATTTACGGGAAGCAATTCGTCTAAAAAGACCAGAATTATGGGCCAACAACTCTTGGTTTTTGCACCAGGATCATGCACCGTCTCACACTGCACTCGTTCTTCGTGACCATTTCGCCAAAAATTCCACGCATATCGTTCCGCAACCACCGTATTCGCCTGATTTGGCTCCGTGTGACTTCTGGCTATTTCCAAAACTCAAGAGACCACTCCGGGGAACGCGTTTCGAGTCGATTGAGGAGATAAAAGCCGAATCGAAGAAGGTGCTGATGGCTATACCGGAAATGGACTATTTGGCATGTTTCGGGGATTGGAAAAATCGTTGGCATAACTGTATTTCATCGAGAGGGGATTATTTTGAAGGGGATGAAATTAATTTACAAGAATAAATAAAGATTTTTCATTTCACAACCAGATTCCCCTTACTTTTTGCCCACAGTAGTACATAAAATCTGGTATAGAAAAAAATGGCCACTCTGGCTAATAAAGGTGTCCATTAGAAGAAGTTACACTGTATATAATTTTTTCGGAAAGCAGTTTAAAGTTCTGAAATTCAGCTTTACTGCTGAATAGTGCGCATGTACGATTAAGCGTTTGAGCCACTGTTAATAGTTTAACCCCAAATATTTGCCACTCTTTCTGTTTTCAAAGTTATTTGCTTATTGTTTTTGTTATTGCAATTTTTATGACTAACAACATACAAATGCTGAGCTACCCAAAAGTGAAATCCTAAAAAAGGCAACTAAAAAAAACCAAAAAAAAAACTATTGTAATAAAAAACGATTGCGTTACTGTTATCATCACACAATTTCCTAAACGCTTTTAATATTTTATGTTTACTTATTTTTACACCCTTTCCCCTTATTGCGTACTTGAAGTATGTATGCAAGTATGTAGTTCGGCCAATCCACTAGCAAAAACGAAAAAGAACAACAAAAGGCCCGTACGGCTCATCCTGCCTGTTAAGTATATTTTTATTGTTTCGCAGCTCCATACAATATTTTTATTTGACTTTTCCGCTGACTTAGCTTTTACAGCGCACTATTCACCCCATTCGTTAGGCACTAAATACAGCGAGTACAAGCATGCGTACATAGTCGGTACTGAACATGGAACCAAAGCAAATAAACATAAATAGAAGCGTGCAAAAAATGGTTTAGTAATGTTGCTGGTGATGTTACTGTTGGTGCCATTGCGATTTTATTGCCGCAAGTTTGTCAAATTTATTGGAGTTGCGTGCAAAAATCGCAAAAACACACAAAATATGAAAATGTGTTGTCACGCATACACATTCATACTTAGGCACACACAAGCACACCTCGTGTGCCTTTTCAAACAGTTGTGGGCGAGTCCTTGCAAAATATGCACACACACATACATTCAAACATTTGATTTATAAATTAGCCTTCGCTTTTATTATTCTTTATTTATGTAATTAAAAAATGTTTACATCAGAGTAGTTTGCAATAATGTATAGAAAAACATTGAATTACGACCGATTATAAAATTAAAAAACTTTCTTTTGCCACACGCGCCGAAAGCAACTCTCAGACTATACGAGGTATGGGAGATGAGTTCTGGGGAATTGTCAATAAACACAAGCAACATTTTACAGGATGCCTTAGGTATTTGAGGCCGCCGTAGCCGAATGAGTTAGTGCGTGAATACCATTCGGAATTCAGAGAGAACGTAGATTCGAATCTCGGTCAAACACCAAAATTAAAAAAAGGGTTTTCTAATAGCGGTCATCCCTCGGCAGGCAATAGCAAACCTCCGAGTGTATTTATGCCATGAAAAAGATCCTCATAAAAAATGTCTGCCGTTCGGAGTCGGCTTGAAACTGTAGGTCCCTTCATTGTGGAACAACAGCACGCCACAAATAGATGGAGGATCTCGGCCGAACACCTAAAATGGCTGTACGCGCTAATTATATATATATAGTATATACATATATACATAAGGTATTTGAGGGCATACATAGATGTTGGTATGACTTCCCGAAGCCGTCAGTTTTCTCTTCTTCAGAGAAGACATGGTGGTCTACAAATTAACTCAAGGAATGAGGAGGCATGCAGGTAATGTCGCTCTATGTGCAAATCCCAGCGTTTCCAATTTCCCTAAATGCTCCCGTTCATTTATTCATAAGTCTCGCCCTGAATTGGAATCATCAGGCGGCGATGCAGAATCTATTGCAAAACGCAAAAGGTAGGTACATATGAAATTGTCAGCCACTATAACAGAGGGCATGTCATGCCACCACACTTCTTTACCCAAGGATTTCGCGTGAATTCTGCGGCATATATCGAGGCCCTAGAGACAGTAGGGAAACCCTGGATTGATAGTGTACGCGGTGGTAGCCCATACATCCTTCAGCACGACTATACTCCTTAACACAAAGCGAATGCGGCACAAGATTGGTTAAGTTTTATTAGATTTTGCTCAAAAAAAGGCTTATTAGTTTTACTTTCAAGTTGACCTCAAATACCATATGCACTCTTATAATTGACCTTCACAATAGTCTTCCTCTAACTCCTGACAATGATTTCAATGTTGGCTCCACAAATGGAAGCTCAATACTTCGAAGCGGTTAGAGCTTTTTTGGCCTCCTATATGCCGCAATGTTCAATTCCCCTAATTTTTTTTTGCTAGTCAATTGCTTTATTTTACAAAAAATAAAAGCATAGCATTAATACATCATGTTTCAACTTGACTTTATCAAAATTTCAAAAAAAAAGTAATAATTGTAAAAGTTATCGCTGTTTGTGTTGGTCCCGTTTCTTCAGAAGTCCCTAGCGGTGATCATCACAAGTTCTTGGAAATTCATCTAAAATCAATCGGACAAGGCAAATTAGCTTTATTAATAGATAATATTGTGCCTGATCGAAGCTTTTTTTTCACAATTAACAATATCGCGACCTCAAGAAATATTATTCCGGTTTTCGAGAAAAAAATCGACAATTAATTGTTAAAAAAATTAAATCTTTGAAAAAACCCTTCGATCAGGAAAGGAAGTGGCTTTTAAGCTGCAGTGATCACCAGTTCAAAAAACACAGTTTTGAGAAAAACGCATTTTGCTACTTGCTCTCGAACGCTCCGGAGCGCCCGAGCGCCGTCTGTTTATTGTTGAATAACTCGGAAGTATTTGTCGGATTTATGTAAAATTTTCACACAAAATTTTTAAGAAATTATACTTTAAGAAAATGCTTCTTCTTCATCTTTATCTTTTATTATAGGCTTTGCCTGTTTTTCTTTACACAACAGTTAGGATACACAAATATTTATACATTAAAGTTTACATATATACATTGATACATAAATACATTGTAATATTTAGGGGCACATAAATTGTTGTACATTCCTGTACAATATAATGCATAAATCTCATATCATTGTTGTGACTGATTTTCTGCTGAGGTAGATATCCAACTTTCTGCCCATCGTTTTGGTGGTCTTCCTGGTCGTCTTCTTCCTTCTGGTAGCTCATCTCGAGCTATTTTTATCAATCGATCGCTAAGGGCTCTTGTCACATGTTCGTTCCATGCTCGTCTTCTGACTCTTATGAATTTTACAATATCGGTCACCCCTGTCTGTGTTCTTATCTCCTCGTTTCTTATATGTTCTAGTCTAGTTTTCCCAGCTATGATTCTAAGGGCATGCATATCAGCAGTCCACAGCAGTTGTTTCGTTTTCATGTTTTCTGCACGAGCTTCTGCTCCATAAGTCAAAATAGGCCTTACAATTGTTTTATAGATTCGTGTTTTATTTTCCATGTTCATGTATGATACTTGTTTTTCCACACGATTTCTCGCAGGTACCGTGATATCCGTGCACCGTTTGCGCATCTCTCTCGCACCTCTGTTATTATCAGGCATGTTCTGAAAATCGCGCGATTTCAATTCGGATCCGAATTGGCAATTCGTACGATTTTGTTTTGGGTGTTCTGTAATTCGTCCGATTTCATTTAAATTCGAATTTAAGTTCGAAACAGAAAGCGTATTAGAAAACAATCCAATTGATGAGAAAATTGCTGAAAATGAGGAAAACAGTAGTTTATATAGTGTTGGCAGAAATATAAGAGACTCTATTGCTAGAAATTTAATATTATGAAACATAAAATTTATTCATACTAAAAGTAAATATATACATAACAGTTCAATAAGATTCTTTTATATTTATTTTTTAGTCTCTATCTCAAGCATTTTAATTTTAACTGTTTCATGTTGCAACTGATCCATTTTGAGGTAATGTCTTGGCTTTTGCTCTATACTTTGAGTCTTTAAGCGATTTTGCTCTGCCAGCAATTCATTTTGTTTCTCAACAGCACGACAAAGTCTTCGAATCTGTTCCCTTTCATCTTCCTGCGATTTTGCAATCTTGTGTTGGTTTTTGCAAATGTTATCTAAAGTGGTGGATATTTTCTCCATACAAGTAGATTGCGTTGCCATACACGTCTGAAGGCTGTCCTGCGTTGACACTCGTGGCCTTTTCGCAGCTCTCGGGGAAGCCACCGCTTCCCTACTTGTTTGGGGACGTTCTTCCTCAGATTCGATAGCGCTATTGTTTTCTTCTGTCCCAAAGCTTCTAGAATGGCTTATGCCCTCAACGGCTGCAAAAATTCCACAAGTTCTTGCAACACATTCTTTGTTGCTCGTCAGTAAATGCTTACTAAAGGGTCCACCTCCTGTTGCCCTCGATTCTAGATTCTTATGGGCAACCTTTTTCCGAATGCACCCCTTCCAGTCAGACCATATCTTGAAAAAAGACAACTCAAAAATATTTATTTTAATATTTGACTAAATACTTACTTTTTTCCATCCATTAACATCTTTTTGGGGCGGCACTTCTGCATTTAGCAGCGTAGTTAGCTCTTTCCACTTTTCCTCAATAGCAACTCTGTCGCCCTTCTTGCTTGGAGTTCTTGTGTTTTCCCCTAAATGTTTTTGAATAAGTTTTAAGTATTTTAAATAAACACTTTTATTTACATAAATATATGCAGTTCGAAAACACATCTACGAAAACCACATCTGTTTTTGTCTCGTGCGAATGGCTTGGGTTTTTGTAATTAACTTAAAAACAAAGGACTTTCTAAAATCATCTTTAGCGCCAATTATGGAAGTAATTTAAAGCTATAAGGCGTGGTAAGCTAAGGTCAAAATAAAAAAAAGTTTTAGGTTACAATTTCTTTTTTTAGTTTGGAAGTGAACGATGCTCACGTTCGAGCTAATGAACATGTCTGTGCAGTTTTCGCAGTCGACTCGAAGCGTATTAAAAAACAGTTGATATCACACCCATTACAATAAATCGCATGGTCTTTTGCACTAATTTATCTTCTGGAGTATTACTCGGTCTTCTGCTTAAGTACATAAACAATGAAGCTTTTGAAAAGATTCATTTCATTTAAAATGTTTTCATTCGCCATTGAGAGCATAAATGTAAAGTAAGCAATTAACCTGAATTTATGTCATTTAAATTGAATTTTAACCATTTAAATTTGATTGTTTCGATACCAAACCAACTTGAAACGCAAATGCAAATAACCGTTTGTGGTTTCCAACTGTTCGACCGTTGGGTTTCCAGCGGCATATTTGCTCATTTTGTCAGCAGATTTCTTTATATGTATGCGTTAGTTATATGTTTATGTGTTGTGTGTGTCTGTACAGCGCATATTTATGTATGATTTACATTAAAATCGCCTCTTAACTTTTCGCTTCATTATATGTACATATGCACACTTCATTTAAATATCGCACATATGCTCGACTGGTCAGAACGTCAATCGGGTCGGCAGACAGGCCCACGAAATCAAATTTGATTTCATTTTCATTCAATTGATTTTTTATTTTGCAAATTTTTACTTAAATTTGCTTATTTCCATTTTGTAAAGCCTTAATGGATGTGTGTGTGTGTGTGTGTCCAGAGTTGCATTTGTGGGCATATTTGTTGTAAATGCCTCTCATTAAAAGGCCATGATTTGCATGTATCAAGTTGTGTTTGCCACAACTCTGTTGCACACACGTCACATACTTATATGGATATTTCCAATAAATTTTATAAAAACAAAAGCTTGCATACTTGCCTGTTTACAAGTGTGAGTATTTAAGTATACCCACCGAACCAAAGTAGCGGAAATGTGACATAATTGGCAACATCTTTTCAAAGAAACCTTCCGAGTTGTAAAATTGTGACTTCGTTGTTGAAGTTATAAAGATTTCAGAATGAATTCAAAACTTGATTTTTCAACGATTTGTAAATAAGATTTCTATTGAATTCCTCAATAGCCTCAGAGCTGGGTCGTAATGGTTTTTTTGAATCAAACCACAGCAAACGAATTGATTACCTTTTGAATTATATATTTGATCCTTTTATTCCAATATGGAACATAGGACCTCAACAAATTGTTGCCACTGGACCCGATTTTGAGCCAGTAGCTTAATTTCGTTCCATGTTTTATTCGTCTTCTCCCTCCATCTCTATCATCCATGTGTTTGACGGTCTTGCTCTGCGGCGGTTGGTGATGTCATTGTTTGATCTGCGTAAGGAATAGCAAAAGCCAGTTCCACTTATGTTTAGTGATTTCAATTTCAGTCGTTTTTTGCTTTGTGGCTTGCCAGAGCTCGGTGTTTTCAATTGTATTTGGTCAGAATACGTTCATGATTTTGGGCAAACAGCGGTTTATAAAGCTTTGAAGTGCTTGAGCATCTTTTTGCAACAAGTTCCACGCTTCACAAAAAAGTCATATGGACTGCCCGGTCATGCTTCTACATCGTCGCCTTCGCCGAATATTCACGCTGTGAAGGTTATGCTATGTATTTGGTGGGGCCAAGTTTGTGTTATTTATGAACTGTTGAAACCAAGCGAAACCATCACTGGGGATCGGTATCGACTTCAATTGATGCGGTTGAGCACTGCGCGAGAAGCGGCGCAATACGAGGAGAGGCATGAACAAGTGATTCTTCAGCATGACAACGATCGGCCTCACGTTTCCAACCCCGTTAAAACCTACATGGAAACACCGAAATGGGAAATACTACCCCACCCTCCATATTCTTCAGATATTGCACCGTGCGATTATCACCTGTTCCGATCGATGGCACATGGTCTAGCTGACCAGCAGTTCCATTCATATGAAGACATAAAAAATGGCTTGATCCGTGGATAGCCTCAAAATATGAACAGTTTTATCGCGACGGCATACGAGATCTACCAGAAAGATGGGAAAAAGTAGTAGCCAGTGATGGGCAGTACTTTCAATGATTCACTTGTAGTTGTATTTTCAGTAAAAAAAAACACAGCGAAAACTTAGTTGCGCACCTAATAGAAAAAGCACTTTCGTAATTTTTACTATAAATATCGTCCTTTCGATCAAATCGGAACATTTGGTTTATTGGTTTTGTGTATGTATGTGTTCATAAACTGTTATATATAATAAGTATGTAAGCAAGCACTTGCATAGGTATACACAATTGAATGTAAACGCAATTGAGTCGTTGATACGTGCAACCGTCACTGTGTGTCAGCACAATCCGCAAAAAACAAACGCAGCAATACCGCGAAATGTTGCAATGGCCGCAATGATAAAAGTGCAATTTACAATATACGCACACATACATATATGTGGTACGTATTGTATGAGTTGTAGCCGCTAGCAATACAAATTAAGTTTGTAGGTAAAAATTGATTTTATTTTTGTAATCTTAACTACTACTACACGCACAGGCAACGTGTTTGTCTCCGCAGCATCAGCGCATAAGGGGGCGGATAATGTAGACTTACATACATATTCAGTCTGCTATATATACATAATTAAGCGTGTGCTATATATACTTGTGCACATATATATATATATGCTTTACATATATACTATACTACATTTATAAACATATGTAGATAGTTGTGTACGCGTTTGTGGCCCTTACGCGGTTTCATTGAAACTCATTGACCGGAAATGTTGATGTTTCAATTCCATCTGTCCGCCTGAATGCCCACCTGAGGATTTCACCTGTCACCCTCACTATTTGACTGGCCTTCAGCCCTACAGCAATTTAAGTATTCGACCGCACATTGGCTACAACTCACAACTATTATATATCACGTATACGTGCCGTTGTACCGCAAGTGTTGGTATAGATGGCGCATTTGAGGTATTATTTTAGTTTACAAGGCTTTTATAAACAATAAACACAATTTGAATGAAAGGAATGGACTAGATTTTCAGGTTAAGTTGAAGCATAAGAAAAAAGTTCAATAATTCATTTTGAGCCTTTGAATTATTAGTACCACAGGATGATCCATAAAGCATCTAGGATTTGAATTATCGTTTTTGTTTTTCTTGGAAATCATAGCTGTACAACAACCTTCTCTTCATCTTCTTAATTGGCGCGATAACCACTTACGCGATTTTGGTCGAGTTTAACAAAGCGCGCCTGTCGTTTCTTTCACGTGCTAACTGGCGCCAATTGGACACACCAAGTGAAGCCAAGTCCTTCTCCACCTGATCTTTCCAACGCAGAGTTGGCCTTCCTCTTCCTTTGCTACCACCAGCTGGTACCGCATCGAATAGTTTCAAAGCTGGAGCGTTTGTATCCATTCGGACAACATGACCCAGCCAGCGTAGCCGCTGAATCTTTATTCGCTGCGCTATGTCTATGTCGTCGTAAAGCTCATACAGCTCATCGTTCCATCGTCAACGATATTCGCCGTTGCCAACGTGCAAAGGTCCAAAAATCTTCCGCAGAATCTTTCTCTCAAACACTCCAAGCGTCGCTTCATCGGATGTTGTCATCGTCCAGTCTGCCATCGACCAAATATTCACAATACGCCAAATCTTGGAAAAGACCCATGAAAGGAGAATCGACACACACCATCTTTTCGTCGACTTCAAAGCTGCATTCGACAGTACGGAAAGGAGTTACCTATATGCCGCGATGTCTGAATTTGGTATCCCCGCAAAACTAATACGGCTATGTAAGATGACGTTGCTCAACACCAGCAGCGCGTGAGATCCAAGGATACCAAACGAGGTTTCAGACAGGGTGACTCGCTGTCGTGTGACTTCTTTAACCTGATGTTGGAGAGCATCGTACAAGCCGCAGAACTGCATCGCTCAGGCACAATTTTTTATAAGAGCGTACAATTGTATGCCGATGATATTGACATTATCGGCCTTAACAACCGCGTTGTTAGTTCTGCCTTCTCCAAACTGGATAAAGAGGCAAAGCGAATGGGTTTGGTGGTGAACGAGGACAAAACGAAGTACCTCCTGTCTTCAAACAAACAGTCGGCGCACTCGCGTATCGGCACCCACGTCACTGTTGACAGTTATAATTTTGAGGTTGTAAAAGACTTCGTGTATTTAGGAACCAGCAATAACACCGATAACAATGTCAGCCTTGAAATCCAACGTAGAACCTCTCTTGCCAACAAGTGCTACTTCGGACTAAGTAGGCAACTGAGCAGCAAAGTCCTCTCTCGACGAGGGTCGACCACCACCATATTTGTAAGCAGCTTCCTGCTATAGGCTCGTCGTCTTATGTATCCATATGTGCCCCGTTTGTGTCTATTGACCACTATTGGTTTCTGCGTCCTATTCTTTTGACATATGAAGGTTTTATGTTGTCTATAGTCTCAACTCCTCCGCTTTTCAAAGAAAATTTGAATTTGAATCAAATTTGTTAGTACCGACTTATTCCCGTCTGATATCGCCGTGAGTCAAACTGTTAGGTCCTCCTTACTCAAGAGTTCCTACTCATCAGCCGCCCACTCTACATATCAGAGCTATTGCATTGTTTTGGCTGAATATATTTTAACAGCATTCTAGTTATTGATTGATGCACGCATAGCTGGTATCAGATTGTTCACCTGCAACGGGAATCCAAGTAGCATCTCCAGTGTTTGACGCTCGTCTCGAAAACGGTAACATTGGAAGATGGCATGCTCTGCATCTTCGATTGTGTTGTAGCAGTGTAGGTAGTAGGGGTTATCTGCAAGCTTAAAATGTGTCCGCTGATAAGCTTCGTTAGATAAAAATCAACGTCGCCATGTTTCCTGGTCCATGGCGCAATTTCAGGTTTAAACCTTAAAGCCTGTGGGCCCAAAGCACACAAAACGGTTTGCCGATGGTTAACATCGTCGCCTTCCATAGTGCAGAGCGTTCACAGAAGAAATGGTGGCGGTTTATTACAACTCTAACAGTATTTTTTGTGGGGAAACCCATTTTGGTTGCCTGCTCTTCTATGTGCCAGAAGCCAGTTTTCACTGTCCCTTTGTTTCATACGTCAATGTTGACGTTTGTTTGTGGTTGTAAGGGGGCCATAACGTTCTGCTAACTTTGCATGTTAGCAATGCAAGGTAGGCACATATATATACATTAGGCCGGGTCGATTTGTGGGAAGGCAAAAAAATCGCCCATTGCTCTGTGAAAATCATATTCTAGGGATCAAACTAAGAAACTTTGCCGAAGGAACCGAACTTTTTAGTTTCTTTTCTCATGTAAAGGCCAAAAATTGTGATATTTTGAAATGATTGTATGGGGAACCCCCCAGGGGAGTTCCAGGGGGTGTGCCACTGGCATGAGTGGATCGGCCGTCCAAAGTTAGTGGGGGTCGGTCATACATTTGGACTCGATTGGAGCACTTTAGATGGGTCAAAGTGAGACTTTTCGTTCGTCCCAAATTGGGTGATATCAGAATTTGTTTTAGAGGTATGGTTCCTGCGGCAAAGTTTCTTATTTTGATCCCTAGAATACGATTTTCACAGAGCAATGAGCGATTTTTAAATCGACCCGCCCTAATATACATATATGTTTTTTTATTCGTTTTACGTGCCGTTGCACCACCCTGCTCCGTAAATCGTGCAATTTCTCTGTGACAAGAACACAAATAAGTCATGGCAGCTTAGAACAAATATCCACCACCAGGTTTAGCCTATGAGTCCACACGGTTTTACAGGATGTGTTGCTTGGAACCAGAGGCGAAGAGTTAGGCTTTGCTAGAGAACCAGGTATTTTCAGCGATCGCGTGCAATACGAGGTCCGACTGCTTATGTGATAAGGTGCTATCTCTACCCTCTACACTACATACTCCAATCTACCCCACTGGCATGTAGTTCTTAAATATTCAGTTTATAACTATGTACATACATATATTGAATTCAAATTCCTGTTAGAATAAAAGTAGATCAATAAAGCAAAGTAAAGTGGCACCTAATAATCTTTTCAAAGGATCAAATCTACTTATTTGGGTATTTTTTAACAGAATGTTTCGCCAGATTATGACTTTCTTTTAAGTACTCTTTAAACTCTAACCAAGGGATACAATATTCACATTTTGTTATTTTGATATATGTATTTCACTGTATCTATATTCATCTGCGCCTTTTTTTGCACTCAAACATTATTAAGAACAGGTAAAACGCTTTCTGTTGGGACATTTGACTCTGGTAAGCAAAGACTGATATAAAAGACTTTTGCTATATTTACAAAAGCCATGTCATTCTCCCATAAATCTTCACCTAGTTTCTGAATGTCAACTATTTATTTTTTCAAATACAACACTGTCATCAATATTTAGTTCCTTCCGCAAATTAGTTTATACTTCATCTCAACAAGGTATGACCTTTCTTCGAAGGCAGTGCCCCATTAACTTGAATAATTAAAGCATCCTTTAACGCCGATAGTCTTAGTAGCTAGTGCCTCTTTTTTGTAATATAGTTATTTATAATTATATTTCATTATTAATAAATAAATAAAGCATCCTTTATAGAAATCATCTACATACACTTTCATTTGATTTATAACGAGATGAATCTCGGTTCAAAACGGCAAAAAATATTCATCTTTACTTTGACTGATCTTAGAATTGAGCTATTTAATTATTGAAGAGCACTTCATGCATAATTTTTGAGACTCACTCTTTGTTGATTAGTTGTGAAACAAAAATTATCTGGCAATGTACAAAATGAAGACAGACTTCATAGCAAGGATCATTAGAAAATTATTTCAAAATTGTTAGTCATTTGAGCTTCGTAAAAAACATACATGTCTACTGTATCACAAATTTCGGGGAGTTTTTCAATACGAATTAAACAAACAACGGGTGATCAGGTACCTACTTTTTATTGCAGGGATTTTTTTGATACATATTTTTTTTTAATTTTTTATGTGAAACATCAATAGGCTCACTTGTAAACCGAATCGTTGGCATGACGACGGGTCGCCACGCTATACTAAGGTATACATATATATATTTTATGTGTAGTAGTATGAGAAGTGCTAAACTAATTTCAAAGGAACAATTCACAAATGATGTGGGTTAAAGTGTGTTAGTATGTGTGCCATGTTAGAGATACAAATGTAGAGTTGCTAAAGAGCGGCAAGTTGTTGGTGCGTTATGTGTTTTTGAATGGGTTCGGTAATTTGCTATGTAGATAGAATTCGATTACAGAGAATTCATGGGAAACTGGAAGGCTGGCTAGAGTGGGCACCTTTGAGGCGCGCTCTCTGTGCGAAGAAATGACGAAGGTCAGTGTTTGAATTGAAAAATATCAAAAGGTCACAGAAAGCAGATCCACAGCAGAAAGAAGTTTCATTACTCAATTATTTAAACCAAGTGGAACTATTTTGCAATGCCAAATTTATTGCTTTATTAATTCGAAATGAAAAGTGCAAACTTATTTAATAGCAAATTCGAGAGCAAATGTTGAAATTGAATGAAAAGTTTAAGCCTATGGAGGAAGGCATATTTTAAAGACACATTTTGATTATTATACAAAGTGACACAAAATTAATCATGCTATTGGATTATTTATATTTTTTACAAATAGTGCAGTACGTCAATCATAATTGAAATTTGTGAAGTGTAGAGCTGCTGTATAAAAACAGACAAGCAAGGGTGGGCGTAAAGGTCAAAAGTCATCACTCGATATAATTTCTTTATTTATTATTTTTTTAATTTTATTTAATAATTTTCAAATATACATATACAAATCTGGATGATTAATTTTGCGCCACGCCACCTGAAAATTCAAAAATTCCATCACTCAAAATCATTTTTTTATTTAATTTTTTTTTTATTTTATTTAATAATTTTCAAATACAAAACTGGATGATTAATTTTGCGCCCCCTAAAAATTAAAAAAAAGTCAGCACTCAAAGCACACTTCAAAAAGAATTTCAATTGCAAATCAACAACAATCCAGGAGAATCTACTACCAAATATGGAACAACAATAGATGCTGTAATTGTAAGATATCTTGATAATATTTCATCCAATACTTTTGTAACGTACTTTAGTTATCATCGACCAATCGTCACAGTAATACCGGTAGAGAAATTCGTAATACTTAATTTTTTCATTAGGCTATATATAATTCCTGTAATAATATTTTCATTTATGCATATTACTTGTACACACACCATGTTTCACATCTGCTAGGCGTCCCATGACGGCTCACATTTTTTTTTTTTGTTACATCATTTTACTCAGTATTCGTTTAGATTTCATCATGGAATGTCTTACGCCTCAACAGTGTTTACAATTCGTACAATTGCATTACGAAAACGACGCTCTATGAAAAGTGTTCATCCTGCGCTCAGGACAACTTATAGAGTACATAACCGTACCACCGAACGAACTATTCGGCAAACCATCGCCAAATTGATAATATCATAGTTTTACATTATTAGATGATACTCGACCGATTAGACCACGTACTGCCCGAAATAAAGAAAATATTCCAGCTGTAAATGTCAGTTTAGCCGAAGACCCAAAAGAATCGATTCAATGCCGCTCTCCACAACTTGGTCGATCTTATGGCCCTAGTTGTGCGCATTTGTGCAAAGATCTTGGCTTGAAAGCGTATAAAATACAGAAAGTCGAAGACTTGAAGCCGGTCGACCTTCTAAAGCGTCATAATTTCTGTCGTTGGACTCTTGAAAAACTCGCCGAAGATCCGTATTTTGGGAGTGCCTAACGACTGAAATTATGACGCAAATAATCAAAATTGCCGTATTTGTCCTAAAGAGCCACCCAAAGCCATTCAAGAATAGTCCTTATATCCATTGAAAATAACCGTTTGATGCGGCATATGGGCTGGAGGAAACATCGGACAAATTTTTCCTCAAAGATGAGGCTGGCGCCAATGAAAGAGTGAATGGCAAACGCTATCGCGCTATGATAAACAACTTTGTGTTGCCGGAAATTGAAGCTCGTGGTCTCCACAAAATTTGGTTCCAGCAAGACGGCGCTACTTGCCATACAACTGTTGAAGAAATAGATTTACTGCGTCGTCGTGTCGGTGAGCAATTCATCTCTCGTCTCGGGCCAGTGGATTGGCCACCAAGATCGTGTGATATCACACCTTTGGACTTGTATTTGTGAGTTTATAAAAAATCTAAGTGCTTTGTGGATAAGCCACTTAAGATTGAGGCATTGAAAGCCACCACTACTAAAGTTATTTACGAGATACCGACCGAAGTCCTCCAGCGAGTCATTCAAAATTGGTGTTTACGGATGGCCGAATTACGACACTGTTGCGGCCAACATTTGAAAGAGACTATCTTTAAAAAATAAATGTAATGCATGGTTCTACATAAAAATAGTAAAGGTGGCGCAATCAATTTGAATTGAAGATTTCATATTTCAAATCTTTGAACTGGACAGCAAATAAGCAATGGAACGCCTTAAAGTAAGAATAAGGATTCCCATCACTCACTTTTTTTTTATTTAGTAAAAAGGTTATTCCAAATCAAAATTGGATGACTAATTTTGCGCTACAAATACAAAAAACAGTTTAAAACACACAGTTTCTATATTTTCTATTAAAAATACATTATGCATATCAGAGGCTTCAAATGGAGCCCTCTTCTGTACTTATATAATACGGAACGGATGGTCACCGTAGTCAAGGGTCACTTAAGCAAACCCTTTGATAGGTATTGAACGTAGCTTTTCCCCCTATTTGTAGAATGCGTCTTGATATTTTTTCGACAAATGGAGGGACCTACAGTTTTAAGCCGCCTCCAAACGGCAGATGGTTTGTTATGAGGAGCTTTTTCATAGCACAAATAATCTTGCAGTCAAGTGGCCACCGCATTTAAGAAAAATATTTTCTATCAACTGATATCGCAGTGGATTTTGTGAAGTCGAATGGTAGTTATGCCTCAATGCATTCGACTATAGTGGCCTTTGTTAGTTGTTTGGCCGGACTACTAATTCAAATTGGGGTTAGAGACTTGTTGCAGTGCGCCCATTGTTTTACGCTTCTTACGAATGGGTTTATGATAAGTTTTTCAATTTCATCGCATGCTGAGTGCTGACCGCTATTAGAAAAAATGTTGGCCATCAAGTGCAACCAACTCAGGTTCAACTGAATAGGAGTCACGCAAAATCTCACTTGTCTAGCGCGGGCGACATAGCTATAAATTAGTACTATACATAAGTGACCTAAAAGATTGGATTTTGCTCACATGGGCTTCATACATATTTATGTATGATGGAGCGTGATCAACTTCTATAGTCTAAACATGAAATTTATAAAATGCCATTCTTTTTACAAATTAATGTATTTCGTGCATGTAAGTGTGCATATACATACATTGAAATTAGTTAGTATTAGTGTAGGTATGAGTTAGATTGCAAAAAAACTAATAAATTTTTAAACATGCTTTCCTTTGTGTGTGTGTATGCAGGCGTGTTGCATGGACCATAGTAACTTGTAATAGAAATATCTTAATTCCCAAAAGTATTTTATCTGCAAAAACGAACTAATGTCATAGTGATTAGTAGAGTGAGGCAAAATGTGTACTAAAAATAAACTTTTAAGCGCTCACAAATGCTTCATAAAACTAAAAAAAGGCTTTTAATTTGGGGCAAAAAAATGCAAGTAAAGATTTATTTTCACGAAATAAATTTAAAAAAATACATTTTTTATTAATGTAATAAAAACACTCCAGTTTTTTATAAATAAATAAAAACTAATTAATAAGCGAAGCATTTATGTTATTGTTGCTGTAAATAAATTATTTGAAGTTGAAATTTTCAAAAGGCGTGCCAAGAAGTACCGAAAGAATGGTAACTTCTCAGGCTAAAAAGCCCCAAAGCTGTGGAAAGTAGAAATTTAGACAAGAAAAAGTGTATTTTGCAGTGAAATGTTTGATTTTTGTCAGTCAACACTATTTTATGACTGGTAGATCAATTGTTACAAATCATGCGTTCATCTCTAACTCATATTTGATATCAAACGAAAGCAGTTGACCGAGTGACGGGGAGGCGAATTGTAACGAAAGCAATGGTTCAATGGTATCAGTTAAGAAGCTGGAGAGGGTACAAAGGTCTGCCCTCATTGGAATCAGTGGGGCTCTCCGTACCACTCCTACTCCAGCGCTTAACGCTATGCTGAATGTGGCGCCCGTGGACATTGTAGGAAAAACTACTGCTGCACGCGCCGCCATCAGATTAAGGTGTTCGGGCCATAGGCTAGACTTAAGTTACGGACACTCTAGCATTCTTAAGAACTTTGAGTTCATCCCTATGGTGCTGGACCACTGTACACCCACGCTAGGTCCGAGCGGACCTTTTTCTACTCACATTCTCTCAAGGGATGAGTGGACGGGGTGCAACATTCGGCGGCAAGGCATGGCAAACATGTTCACGGATGGCTCGAAGTTGGACGGAAGGGTTGGTGGGGGAGTATTCTATAAGGAGCTTCCCATCAAACTTAAATTTAGGCTCCCGGACCACTGTAGTGTTTTCCAAGCGGAGCTATCCGCAATTAAGGAAGCGGTGGACTGGTTGCTTAATTCGGTAATTACTGTTAAGGAAGTAAATATTTACTCCGATAGCCAATCGGCAATTAGGGCCTTGGGCTCGCTGTTTGGGCGTTCGAGATTGGTCGGGGAATGTCTGGCTTCTCTCTCGATTGCATCCGAATACTTCGTCATCATGCTCATTTGGGTTCCCGGGCACAGCGGCATAGAGGGAAACTGCTGGGCTAATGAGCTGGCTAGACAGGGAACTTTGGAGACGGTTTCGTCGCGTAATGAGAGAATTGGGGTTCCCCTGAGAACCTGTGGTCTGCTCCTGGAAAGATGGGCCTCGAGTCAACTCAGCGAGCGCTGGGCTAGTGTGCAAACGTGCAAGGTCGCGAGATCCTTCTGGCCACGGGTAGATCGGGGACGTCCAGGTGAACTCCTAAGGCTAACAAAGCCCCAACTCTCAAATTTGGTGGGCATCCTTACCGGACATTGCCCATTAGGTGTTCACGCAGTATGACTTGGGATTGCCTCAAGTCCGTTCTGTAGAAACTGTCTGGAGGACGAGGTGGAATCATCTCAACACCTTCTTCTCAGCTGCCCTGCTCTCGTCAGGCAAAGACTTAGAAATCTGGGCTCTCACTTTTTCGCTACGCCTGCGGATATAGCCGGTGTAAATATCATAAATTTGGTGAAGTTCATTAGTAGCCTGTTACGGCTAACTACGAATGCAAATCAGCCCCCGTCAGCGCCGTCGTAAAATATATGGTCATCATCGTATCTAATCCCAAGGCTCCTTCTTCCTTCCCATCTCCTTTCTCCTCTCCCATGTATGGCACCACAACGGACGAATTTCTTAACATTTGTCCAAGTAAGCCCTTTAGCTAGGGCAGCCATTTAACCTAACCTAATGGTTCACCCCGAACTGTGATGCTGTGATGATGATGGTATGATTATGTTTATGGAATATGGGAGCTCAAGAGTTATTTTACTCTTAAATTGAATATTGGTAAACCGATCCATTTCTATAATGCGACATGTTTATTCATCAATTTGTAGTCTTTGCAAAGTGTCTGTTAACTTCTTTACTCTCTTTTATTTTCGATATAATAAGTGACATAATTGACTACCCTACATTGAATTTTGACATAAGAAAGTGAAAGTTTCGAGTAGCCCAAAAAATGCATTGATTTTTAACAATTTTTTTTTAGTGATGGTGTTGATGTTTTCTTCCTTATAAAAATATTTCCATCACTCGTTATATGGAGCAAAAGCACGAAACCGCCACCCAAAAAGTTCAATGTAGTATAAAACTGCATACTTCAAATTTTTTTTTTAATTCTGCTTAGAAAGTGTGAAATTTCTATAATATATAATTTTGATTAAAGAGTGTTAAGTTTTAATAAAAATTAATCGCTTTCTCCTTAATTTATACAAAGCTTGAAACTTTGATTTACATGGTTTTTGTAAGAGAAGAAGTTATACTTTAATTAAAAGAAATTTTTAATTAAATGGACAACAATTAAATAGTCCAAACTAGTCAACAAGTCCTTGTGCGATAGTTATTTAACGCCACGTATATCTCTCTCGTTCACATTTATCGAATCCGAACAAAGAATTTGCAACTCAAATCTGGTAGTTTTATTTTTTGTTGAAGTAGGTAACTGGCGCCTTTAACTACTGCTGCGAAATGCGTGAGGTAGAATTTCCGCTTATTTGAGGTACTCATATTTTGTACTATTGGGTTTTTGGGCGAATTTTGCTCGCCTTAAAGAATATCAATTATTAATTTTTGAGTAATGAACTCCACTCTCTGTAGGGAATGAGTTCTGCTTTATTTCGTATTTACTTTTATTTGACCTGAAGTACCAAGTAGCAAAAAGCCAAACATTTATTATACGAGTAGCAGCATTTTTTCAACGCTCAGTTGCACAAATGAAGCTATTACCAATGTGAACATAGCAGAAAAAAAGCAAATAGAATACCTCAGTGCGGAGTCAGATATCCAATTACGATTAATCACATTACAATCGCTGCTGTAACAGGAAATTTATGACCAGCTGACATTCATTTTTTACGACTCATTTTCCATTTCGCACGCTTTTGCAGCGAATGTGAATCAGTAACGAGTAGAGATAATTAATTGCTGCAGCCTCCGAAGTAGTTTGAGGTCATTTGAAGGGAATTCGCATGGAGCTGGGGTAGTTGACCGTCGGCACGCTGCAGTTGAGACGTTGCACGCCATTCGCCATTGTCGGGTTGCTGGCTATTGTACGCTTGCTTTGCGCCGCCAGTGTTGAATTACAAATGAAGTTCAAATTAATACCGTTAACTTGTGATAACGCCGCAAGTTTGCTATGCATGGCTTTGCAAAAAGGACGACGAATAACTTTACACGAGAAACGCATCTCATAAATACAAGGCGATGTCTGTACATGGCCAGGGGAGATGTTAGTGGCAGCAGCGCAAATGTCCGCTCACCACAAGCGTTGCAATAAGCGAATGACAAAGAGGAAAAAAATGCGGGGTGGCGGAGATGAAGGAAATGCGTAGAAGTGCAAATGCTTTTATAATGAAAACTTTAAGTCCATTTATTGCTGCGCTAGCAAAGTTTTTAATTCATTTTCTTTATTAGTGCTGCAGCTGAGGAAGCAGCGCGGCTTCACATGTTAGCTTAGTGCCAGCGCCACACCTAAGCGCTACCCTTGCCGCCTATCCACTCCGCTGCATTATTACACTGCAGTGGCACTGCAGCTACTTAAGCAGTTTCCCATTTTCTTCAGCATTCTTATTTTAACATAAACTTGCCTTGATGACAGTTTTAATTTATTTTGTCACACCAAAAAAACAAAAAACCAAAATCGTATTAAAGCAAATGTCCAAAAAAAAACAAAAAAAAAATAGTCTGACTATTGAAAAAAGTCAGCGTTGGTAAATGAGCTCTCAGCGCAGAGAGCGAGCAGTAAAAAACTTTTTTAATTCCTGCCATCGCTAGAAGAATGGTGATAACTGCTCACCCTGTATGTGAGCTGCATCACAAACGCCTGCCACTAAAGTGTATTACGAGTACAGTACAGCGCACGTTAACTGCTGAGGTCCTAATAAGATTGAAGTATTTGCTCATCTAAAGTTTTTGATTAATCTACGCACTTCGTGCTAATGATTTTTGCGCAGCAGTTGAAAAAGTGTGGCAACGACATTTGTGCATCGCATTTGCCTGCACGTGATAGTGGATAACGCAATGTGCGAGCCTGAAAGTATGCTATACTTTTGTTGAGAGCGGCAAATGTCTGTGACACTATACCCAAAAAGTTTTGCATTCCAAAAAGCTTTTAATTTGCAATGACGAAATTGTTAGGCGAATCTCGCTGGCAAAAAAATGTAAAATAGTTTTAATTGAATTGTCAAAATTTTGAGTAAAGTCAGTTTTGATTTACATGATTATCATTAAGAATTGAGTTGCATAAGATTTATATAACTTCGATATTTTGGCCGCCGATTGTGCCGGAAAGTGATCCACCTGCTGTAGGTTCGCAGGTTATAGGTGTGGATCAAAACTTTCGGGCACAAAGCACCAGAGAACTGCACCGACTCAGTGTAAAACATTCATACGCTTCGCTTGAACAAAAAAACAGGCCTTTGCGTTCAAACGATCGAACTCGTTCAAATAAGTTATTGTCATTGTTTATTTCAGCTCAATCAAATCATGTGCTGCGTTTTAGCTCTCCGATGTTATCACCAATCGTCTTCATAGCAGCCGTTTCGGGTATTTGCTCGTTCGGCTGTACAATCATTGTTTTGAGCAAGAATAAAAGGGCTATAGAGCCAAATGAGCCGGTTTGAACACGTATTATTCCGCATGAGTTTTTGCATGTAACGATAGCAAAGTAAAAGAAAAATTTTAAAGCAAAAAATCCATATATTTTCATATTTGTTTTTTTTTTTTCTTAAAACTTATAATAAAACACGAAAGAAAATAATGTAAATAAGGAAAACATTACAATTCATTTTATCTTAAAAAAAAAAAAAATAAATAATTGGCGCTTACACTTCTGTTAGGTGTTTGGCCGAGCTCCTCCTCCTATTTGTGGTGTGCGTCTAGATGTTGTTCCACAAATGGAGGGACCTACAGTTTCAAGCCGACTCCGAACGGCAGATATTTTTATGAGGAGCTTTTTCATGGCAGAAATACACTCGGAGGTTTGCCATTGCCTGCCGAGGGGCGACCGCTATTAGAAAAATGTTTTTATTAATTTTGCTTTCACCGAGATTCGAACCAACGACCTCTCGGTGAATTCCGAATGGTAATCACGCACCAACCCATTCGGCTACGGCGGCCGCCAATTCATTTTTTCTTATAATAAGTAATAAATATATGAGCATTTTTTGTAGGTATTTACATATTATTTTTAAAATAAGAGTGTGGAAAGAAAAGAGAAGACGGTTTCTCTTTTCGGTTATAATATTGCCAGTAAGTGAAAAACTTCGTTCAGCGGCTGCACTACTAGCAGGAATTGAATGAACTTGCAGTGCAAGTTTAGATAATTGTGGATAGCTTTTTTCATTAATTTTCCACCATTTAAGTACGTCAAAGTTATGGGTTATTTCTATTTTTCCTTGCAATATCTATCTACCTCTTCTGTAGGTGTTTTTGCAGTAGTAAAAAATTAACATCTTTTAATGCTGATTGATTTGCAGGTATTTCATCGACGTCTATTAAAACACTGCCATCAGGAAATTAGAATTGCGAAACGGAATCAGAATAAGGTGTACATGAACTACGTGGAGTTGAATTGACTGATGAAGATGTCGAAGAAATTAAATGTAATTTGTCAATTTGGGAAATGCAAAAATTCTTTACATCACTTAGATCGGCTTGTTGTATATTCAAAGCTGGTGGATATAAAAAGAACGCAGTTTTTTGCCATAAGCTCACAGATGCTATCCAAATTTTGTCGATGTTATTGATGATAATTTCTTCTAATGTTATTATGGAAGCTACATCTGTATCTTTAGGCACACAAAGATTGATTGACTGTAGCATACAGAGAGATAGTTAGAAAGTTACATTTTCTTAAAAATAATTTCAAAGTCACTACACAGGTCAACCAGCTGTTTAAGCGTAGAAATACTTATAAGTAATAATATTTGGCTTTCTTCCTTCCCTTTGAGTATCTCGTTTATGTGGAACCAATTGTCTACGATTGACTTAAACATTGTGAAATTGGAATTCCAGCCTGTGGGGCATTCATTTCTTAATGAAGTCTGTAAATGGTGCTGCAAGTTTGCTTTTTTGAAATATTTCACTATTTTTTTGCACGCCTCTACAAGTTCTCTGTGGTTTCCTTAAACCATAGTTCCAAGACGTTTGCAAACAAATGGCTGCTGCAGTTTATACGAATATTATTTTCCAAGGCTTTTACAACGTTTGACCCTCTGTCTGTTACAAACTTAATTTTCTCTATATTGGTTATGCCAAATTCACAGAACAAAGTACTCAATTTATTTAAAATGTTAGCACCAGTTGAACGCTGAAAATCCATAGATTTCATTCCCAAAACGATGTCGTATAGCTTCAACTCTTTTTCGTAGAGCAATGTAACTCCCAAAAAATTTCTGCGCACATAATTATCCGTCCATAAATCAATAGTAGCAGCAGCTCCTCCGCTATGCACAACCCTGGCAATCTCATCCTTGACTTCTTTTTTCTTCTCGTCTGCTAGCTTCTGCGTTGTTCGTGAAAATGTTATTGCATCCGGAAGGAAGTTTTTCATGTCAATGTTTTCCCCATACTTTGCTCCAATATTTACGAAAAACTTTGCGAGCTTCTGGAAACCAGGACCGTTAATGGCTGAAAACGGTTGGCAATCTTCAGTTATCCATGCCACACAGGTGTCAATTGCGGTCATTTCGTCTTCTGCTGTAACGGTTTTCAGACACTTCGGCTCCTTAAGCGATTGACAGCACTTATGGCGGTGTAAATTTGAAGTGTTTTTTGGTGAAAATTTGACAAGGTTTTTACAATTGCGACAGTACAAATATCCATCTAAAATAACTCATTCGTCCTTTATTATATCGCATAATATATTCCACACTACACTCCTACCCTTGCGTCGCGGTGACAACCTATAAACATGTTTAAGAATTTTGCCTAAGACAATAGCTTGATCGTTTGACATTATTATACAACGGCTGAAACCAACTAATCCTTTCAAATACGAAACGCAATTTACAGCGTACATTAGCCGCCAACGCTCGTTTGCTCGAACATGTGCTATTTACAATAATGACAATTACTTCTTTGAACAAGTTTGATCGTTTGAACGCAAAGGCCGATGCTAATTTAATTCAATGCTGTTTTTTGTTCAATGATTAGATTTGAGCCGAGGCCATTAGATCATACGTGTTGACTGAGCTGAACTACGCGTTCGCCTGCATGAGCTGACTGCACTTGACCAAATATTTTGGTTCAATTGACTGAATGTGAGCAAGAAATTTAGCGTATGAACAACTCAAGAAAACAGTGAGCCATGCAGGTCTCTGCAAAGCACCACAATTAATGTGCTTATTTCATGTAGCTGTAATCGCTTTCGAAGATTGTCTTCGAATTTTTAAATGCATTAAACAACTTATGAGGCACCTCATCTCTTTTTACAAAAATTTTATTTAAACGAGTTAAAAAGAAAAAAGTATTTTTTTATACGAAGTATTTTTTTTTTTTTTTTTTTCCAAAACGATGTTCAATAGTTCACGATTTTTTCTTGAATCTAAAAGAGCAAATAGAGTGAGATTTTTCGACGCATGTACGAATCGTTTAAATTAGTCTCAGGAAAAGTCTCTGAGGCTCGGTAGATTTTGCCCTCGGCGTTTATTAATTTATTTCTTGTAAAATATTTAATTAATTAAAATGTGTAAGCATGAAATAAACTCCTAAGTGAACTCTAAAAAAATTATGTTTAATATTGTTTTCAGCTATCTCTCTTTTTACACGAAATTTTTAGGAAAGTATCTATCGTTTTTCGTTAATTTTTCTATAAAAATATACAATAGTTAATTGTTAACAAAAACATTATAAATCTAATTTACAGAGTTTGAGTAGATTAAAAAAAATTAAAGCATTTTTACACAGTTTTCATCCAAATAACGCTCCTTGGGAAATTTCGAATTTATTTTCATAGTAAATACTATCGCATACACGAATTTCCTCATAAACAATCGTGGCCATATAAAAAATTTCCCATTAAGGAACTCGCCAGCTCTAATAAGAGCGAAATTTCCTCTTTTTCTATCGCAAACCTTACTGATTTTTCTGTTTTTTGTATTGCGTGTTTTCTCTTTTATGAATTTTTGCGCTACTCACTTGTAACGGTATAGCAGAACAATTAGTTGTAGAATTCGCTTTCGCTTATGGTTGAAGCATTGAAATGTTTTAAAGAACCACACAGTTTAATGTTGACTATTGACTATTAATGCGATAATTGAGCAAAAAAACGTATTCCAACACACCAATTTGGATTCCGCAGCCATCACTCCACTGCTCTAGTTAATTGGGTGTACAAATTCTCCAGAGAAGTATTACTTTTAGGTATGACGCAAGCCTTTGATAAGGTATGGCACGAAGGCCTGCTATATGGGCGTGGGTATCTCTAAATAACGCCCAAATATCTCAGACAGATCATGCCAAATATTTAGGTATTTTGCTAGACAAGCGTCTCACGTGGCGATCGTATATACTTGTATTTTTAAAGAAAAAACAACTTGGGTTGAAACTCCGTTCCCTTTATTAGTTACCTGTTCACAAATCATCATTGTCACTAGATCATAAAATCCTCAATATTAAAACAAAAATGTAGGGCTTGGCCTTAAAATCTCACCTAGGACACTACCCACCAGGCTGTATGGTGGTCACGCTGAACTCTTGGAAGAATATTTTTTGCGTCTTTAGAAGTTTTAGCACAGATTTTGTAATTTTGTTTATTAAAAACTTCTTCAACAGTGAAAATTTTCTCATCTGTGAAAAGAATATTCTCATGGCCGTTGACCACATGCCACCGAAGAAGCTGCTTGCATCTGTCGAGTCTAATTTTCTTGAAGCTCGTTGTCAAAAGTTGGCCAGTTGAGTGACGGAAGACTTTCATGTGGATATGATCTCTAATTAATCTTGACATTCATTTTCTTGGACAAGATTTTGTGCTTTCTAAGAGGACTTCTGCCAATTCTTTCTCGAACGGCTTTTATGGCTGCACTGGTTCGAACCACGCAAGAACGACGACTTCTTTTTCTGTGGGTCACTTCAGACGTTTGGGAAAAACGATTGATGGCGTGATAAACAAACTCTCGAAATATTAAGTTTTTCAGTAATTCGTAAAGCTCACTGGCACTTTTACCACACTTCTGTAACGCAATCACTGCAATGCGATTTTCCTTAGCTCCCCACACTATTGTTAACAAGCGAAATTTGCCACGAAATTGAGTATAATTTATGAGTAGACAATGCATACGAACAAATCAAAACTAACGGACGTTTTTGCTACGAAATTTTTCTAGCCGTATGCACTGTAAAATTTGTCACAGAATTTATGGCAAGACTAAGTACACATAAACGGTACATTTTAATTTTAATATTGTTTTCTATGACATTTTAATATGAGGGATGCTCTAAGCGGATCACCAGTTTTAGTTTAAAACAGCATCCAGGCGCGTCTTTTAAAATACCCCTTACTTTATAAGATTTTTTTTTTAATTTTTATTTTTATTTTTAAATTTTTGTGTAAAATATTTTTTTTTGTAATATTTGAAAAACACCCTCCTCTTACAGATGTTTTCATATTTTTTCATTACTAGGTGTGACTACGGGGATCAGGGATGAATCAGTGTGTAGAAGTCCACGCCAGTGGTTAAAGTTCTTGATTGCCATTCACTTAGGAGGGACCAGGACGATTCGTTTGCATACGGTCCAAGCAGCTCACTACTTCCGGGTTTCGCCCAAGTATCCTCCGGGTACCTTCCGAACATCCGTTTGAGAGCGAGCTAATGTAAAAAGGCGCAGCAGCCCATGATATCTGGTTGTGCGCTAGATTTGGGACCCACCACGTAAAATCCTCTCCCAATTAAAGTCCAAACAAAGCCTCGGATGAGACCTGTTTACTCTGATGACGACCCCTGCAAATGAACTAAGGATTATGATGTGAAGGCACGCACCTGTAATGTCCGGTCCCCTAATGAGAAAGGTGTCCCTTCCCTGCTGGTTGAGCGAAGGCTAACATCGCTGACATTCAATAGATGCGATGGACGGGGCAATGTAATAAGAGCACTGGACCTTGTGACGTTTACTACAGCTGCCATGTAAGCGAGCGCAAACTCGGTGTTGGATTTATAGTGGGAAAGAGACTTCGTCGCCAAGTACTGTCGTTCACTCCGGTGAACGAGCGTCTCACAATAATCCGCATCTTTTTCAACATCTCCCTCATTTCAGAAGAATTGAAGTTAGTGTTTCCAACTGGCACCGAGAAAGAAACGGCTGGCGCGCTTTGTTGAACTCGGCCAACGTCGCTTAAGCAGTTTTCGCGCTAATCAAGAAAAAGTAGAAGTTGTGTCTATGGTGAGTAGTCCCTGAATGTTGCATACTGAGATCCTCCTAAATTTTTGATTTATTTTTAAATACTTACAGTGAATACTTACAATACTTACATTGAAAATACCATTTATCTGCTAAGTAATGTAGCGATGCTTTGATTGATTTGCAAAACGCAGTAATACTCGATATGCTAGCGCTTCGTCAGCTGATTCGGTGCATGTATTTTAATACAACTCGAAAAGTTAAGGGAATTCCCTTATGAAACTTTAAGAGACTACGGAGCATAATCTCAACTAATAATGAAAAAATAAAAAAAGCCTAAGAGGGTGTCATTCAAAAATGATACAAAGGCAAATTTTTTCTGCCAAAAATTTTGGAATTTTTTTTTTTTAATTCAAAGGAATTGTTTTACAAGTATATTTTATTCTACAAAAAAAAAAACAATGTTTTAATATTGAAAAGAATCTGTACCAAAATTTGAAATTGATTAAATCTTAAATAGATCTATAATTTTTTTTAATTACTTTCATTTTATTGCTCACCAATTCTGAGAAAAATTTACGACAATATGCAAAGTACTTGCATCGCTAGACAAAGAATCGTTAAAACAAATGTTTAAGTAGTCTTTAATTTATAACAAATGGAACCCCCTGTGAAATGATAAAATCAGTAGCTTTCAAGGAAACACGGCATTTTTTCCAAGTTTTAATGTACACACTTTTAATGGAACACCCAATACTTCTCTGAAATGGCTAAACTCGCATATATGTACACAAAAAAGTATTCACGAGAGTATCAATAACACTTCATATATAGACAGAAAGATGGTATTCTAAGAGCTGCTTGAACAGCAACTGCTGCCTAAATTTATACACGAATTGGAGCAATTTCTTTCAATTTCACAGTCTCTGCATTCTGCAAACCAAATAATACTTCCATCTCGGCTGCATATAACCGTGATTGCATTGTGCCACTTGGCATTTGTCCGACAATAGCCATATTGCAAGCACTTCCAATGGGTTAAAAAAGCAAGCCAAGCTATGAAATGGGCATAAAGACACTGAAGTGCCATGAAAGCGTCCATTCCGTTCTGCTCTTTCTGGAGAGTCGAGGCCCTTTGTTTACATGAATATCAATCTTCGCTTTTATCATTGGCCAGCACGGAGGCCAATGCAGAATTGAAAATCCATACAAATGCCACAAGCTCTTTTTCATCTAACCAATATTTTTGGAGTTGCTTGGTACTGCAATAGCAACTAACTTAACTATAACTTCACCCTTTACCCAGTTTTCCCATGCCCACATACGTGTGTACGTAGATCATTGTTTTTCTCGCACCCTGACTTGGTGACAAATGGTTTTGTTTACCTTACGCTGTATGTGTGTGCGTAAGTGTGTATGTGTATGTACGCGTTGATGTGACGGTTACTCCTTAGTGATTGATGTGTGAAAGAAAATTTTTCAAATTATTTTCCATCTTCTGTGAAATGGCATACTTTTCGTACCTTCTAACCAAAGTCTAATTTGTTGTTTTTCACCATTCGAAGAATTCAGTTTACCAACAAGAAACAAAAACCACAGTTTTTGTAGAGTTTTCTGTTTTTGTTTCTTCTTTTTTTTTGCTTTTTTTCGTTTTGGTGGAGTTGGCATTGCCTGTTGATATTCCTTCAGGTTATTTGCCTGTTTGGTCTGCTGCTCAAATGTATGACCGGCTCAGTTCAATGGCTTTACGTTAGTCAGCGGAGATCATCCGACATGAAGGATTCGCTTGATGTCTGTGACTGAAGTCTGCATTTGAGCATAGGTATTATATGTAAAAGTATATATTTCTTTTCATATGTGGAATAACTTCAAGACTCACACCACAAATTGCAGGAGAAGCTGAGCCATGCACCCAACAAAGAAAAAATGCGCTTGCTATACTTATATAGTATGTATGTATGTATGCGTGAGCTTTCTTCAACTATTCAACTATTAAAAAGGTCTAATAAAGAAATTTTCAAAATCAAATATAGTTAAGGAAAAAAGGTGCCAGAACGTTATGCACCAGCCGCAAATTAAGGGTAGATGCTGCCAAATTAGTGCATTGCAATTTGATTCCAAAGCGACTAATTCCGGTATGCAGTAAGCAGTTCCTAGTAACAAATAGTGGGTTTCAGAGGCAAAATCTCATTTCTATACTAGTTGCTATTCAGTAAGCAGTCTCTAGTCACCAAAAAAAACAGTCTATATTTCCTCAGCGAACTTTTAGCAGGTCTTTGATTAAAAAAAAAACCGCGAAATGAATCGAGGTAATGCTTTTTGATTATAATATTTAATGAAAATAAATAAAAAACAATTCTTAATAATTTAAAAATGCGCATAGAATAATTCTGGTTACTTCACAAAGTGTAAGAAAATACTTTGTGACTTTGGCCCAACGTGAATTTCGTCGCAGATTTCCTCGCCGTCCAACGCCTACTGATGAAACACTGCGACGTTTAGCCGGTCGCCTCGAAGAGACTGGCACAATACGAGATGCTGCCAGGCGTGGCAGACCCCGGAGTAGCCGTTCTGCAGAGAATATTGCTGCTGTAGCCGAGGATGTCATGCAAGCGCCGTCGACATCGACCAGACGACGCACACTGGGGATTTTGCGGAAAAAAGTCAAATTTGCAACATACCACCTACGCAATGTTTAATGGTATTTCTAAATTCTAGAATAGAACCAACAATAAAATCAAAAAGAATTACTAAACTCCGACTTACAGTTTTTTTTTTATAGATATGTCAAAAGTATAATTTTTTTATAGTATTGAACTGACTAAGAAAAAACTTCAAAGCCCAAGGTGGTTTTTTTCCTTTTGCTTGAGCCGACTTCCAATTTTTTATTTTTCATTTAGGGTACGATAGTTTTATATATTTTAGCCGGAAGAATAAAGGCTGTAAAGCATTTGACTATCTATGTATTTATAATTAATTTTACGAAAAAAAAAAAAATCATATTCCTTCATATTCTTGGATCTGCAAGTTGAGCTACATTTACCTACGGTCAGAAACTAGTATCAACGTGTTGCTTAATAACGTCTCTTTCAGTTTTAATCAATTGCAGGTGCCACCAGGCGCCACTGATTATTTTTTGGCAATGATAATAACTAAACGCTTTCTAGTGTGTGCATAATGATAACGAAACACTTTTAATTTTGTTTTGCGGGTACGTAAATAAGCATAATTTACGCTTCTGGGGCACTGAAAATCCGCGTGTAACCCACGAAGAGCCATTACACCCGCTCAAAGTCACTGTATGGTGTGCTGTTTTCGCTGGAGGAGTCATCGGACCTTTTTTCTTCGAAGACGTCGCGGGCCAAACGGTTACTGTGAATGGTGAGCGCTACAGAGCAATGATCAATGAGTTCTTTTTGCCGCAACTTGATGAATTGGGATTGGAAAAAAGGTGGTTCCAACAGGACGGTGCAACAGCACACACTGCAAGTGCCACAACCGATATGCTGAAGGATGCATTTCCCGGGCGCCTAGTCTCCCGTTTTGGCGATTTGCACTGGCCAGCAAGATCGCCTGATTTGACCGCTCCAGACTTCTTTTTGTGGGGCTTTTTGAAGTCGCGGGTTTATGTCAACAAGCCTCAGACTCTTTCAGCTCTTAAAGACAATATCCGTCAAGAATGGGAGGACCTATCGCCGGAAGTTTTGGCCAAAGTGATGGAAAATACCATAAAAAGGGCTCAAATGGCAATCAACTGTGGCGGCGGCCATTTACATGACATCATATTCTTGACTTGATGTAAAAAAAATTAAAAGACGAACTTCGTAAACAGAATTACTATTCTTTTTCTTTCAAAGTAAATTTCCATAATTTGGAAACGTTGTTCTGGCGTTAAGTATCACTCCCTTGCTTAGTTTTTCTCTCAAATATTTATAATAATCGGTTCACATAAAACCAAATTACCAAGCATGTTTTTATAAGAAATTTTCAGTAATCGCATTCCTCGTATTTTTAGCAAACAATTACCCTAGTGAAATGTTTTTCTAAAAACTTTATTTGAAGGAATCAATCAATACAGTTTCTTGTAGTCCTTATATACGCACCTCTAACTGGAACACACTATCAGCTGACTGCCTCGTGAACAGATTTTTAAAGGGGCGGCCGTTATTCAGCTTTGAGTGAATTTCACAGAATCAACTGATGGGCTGACGTCACCAGATGTGGAAAGAAAATCATAACAGCCTTCGTTCATGTTGCTTACTTACCATCTGAACACCGACTGGTTGGATGAGTGTGTGAATGTATGTGAAATGATCGTGTAGAATTTGGCTGTCGAATCTCCGTTGTAACGTGGTAGCTGAATTTCCCATCACAATTTTCTTTTCCAGCATCGTTAAAGAGCAAACCTTGTATGTCATCTTCGGGCTAACTGTCTTTATTGGTTTTCACCACATTTGGTGAACTTTTTGTGACCGCAAGTAACAGAATACCCGAATCGTCTCAAGCCACAAAAATAGTCTTTAACATAAAAACGCAAATTAAGGGACTTGAGACTGGTATAAGTTACGAAATACAAGCATACATTTATTTACACATTGGTTAAATGGTTAAAATTATATCTACTTAGTTCTGCCATAAGTTCTGTTACAAGTTAAGTGCGTTATAGATATGAAGTTATAATACTTTTTTAAAGAAGTTAGTTCTATTTAATCATATTATATAAATATTAAAAAAAGGAAATTGATCTTTTCATTCGAAATGGTCACCAGCCTATTTTATTTATTCATTTGAACCAATAGATTTAACAATAATTCAGTAGTTAGTAAGAACTTTAGTTTTTTGGACTATGAATAAATAAATAAATAAATAAGTAATCAAAATTTAGCTTTTTCAGAAGATTTTCATACCTGAGTGAAATTCTAGATGAAATGAATGGATAAAAATTCTACTAGCAAAATACCGTAGAAAGCGTCTCTCATGGCATTGACATTAGCAAATGTATCTGTGTGGAATATGCTTAATGCGTTAGTAAATAAACGTATTCCAAAGTTCGTTCTGATTTGATTTAAATTTCACTTTTATTTATTTTACCTTCCAAACCTCAAAATTATAAGCAGTATATAATCTACTCTACATATTTTTATGCATACATAAACTTTCGATAACTTGCAATAATTTTTAGGCTACGGAAAATACTCTTCTATTTGAGTGGCTTCCTTTTTCCTTTCACTCACTAATCTTCTGATGAAGTGCAATAGACTAACACCCTTTTCAGTTTTACGTTAGTAATTTCCCTTGAATGTACGAGTACTAAAAGCTACTTTTTGCTCTTTTCATCAACTTCAATTAAGTAGCCCTTAATCCTGCCAGAAATCTAAAACTAATGAATTTTGTGAAAATACTACAATGCAGCTCCAATTTTCCCTCATTAAATTATTTACCACATTTTCTCAGTTGCCCCTTTCGCCTGATACAGTTACATGTTTTTCATTCTGATTTGCTCCATCAACAATTTACTTAGCAAATCACTTCCATTTCCCTTCCTCCTGGTCAAAAAATTGTTGAGTTAAGTTTCGGTTTTTCTGTTTGAATATGAAACAAAAATTTCGGGCTTTTTTGTTGTTTTTATGGTGGCTGCAATGAAAACATAAAGTCAGGTAGAAGGTAATTTCGGAGCTGAATATCTATCATATGTGTATTCCTTATGAATAAATACTATGTACAGTAGTGTGTTAAGCTGATGCAGCAAATATGTTCAAATATGTTTTTGAGCATTAAAATTTTCAAAAAAATGTATTTTTCGTCTTTTGGTTCATGTCAATAAAAAAAATTTTGGCAGTGATAAATCATGCTGCCGATTTTTAGGTCTTATTAACTTTCATTGGCCTCCACAAAAATTGCACGAGAGAATCATCTTTTTATTAATCACACACAAATAAATTTTTTTTTTTGTTTTTTTTTTTTGCATCCTATCTTGACGAGAATAAGCAGATGTCATAATTTTTGATTTTTGCAATCTTAACCTAGGTACTTAACAGATATGGTTTAGTTTCCACTGAGACTAACCATTATATGCCATTTTATGTTGGGATATTTTATATTATTTATAAATCTAGTGGAATCGTTTTAGTCGTCGTATACTTTGACTATTATCTAACAGATTTATAGCTAAGGTATTACAATGATTGTCGAGTCGATTAATATACTTTTTGCTATATTTTTTTATCTCTTCTTTAACATAAGGAATATTGAGGTCTTTATGTATCTCCTCATTTTTCAAAAACCAAGGAGCACCTGTTATTAGTCTTAGAGTTTTTGACTGGTAACGTTGGACTATTTCCACATTGGAGTGACTTGCTGTTCCCCAAAGTTGTAAAGCGTAAGTCCAAATCGGTTTTAAGATTGCATTATAGATTCTTACTTTATTTTCCAGGCTTAGCTGCGATTTTTTACTAAAAAGCCAATACATATTTCTTTGTTTTTTGGATAAGTTGCTTCACTTTAGAGTTTATATGCGATCTCCAGGTCAACCTTCTGACAAGATGTACACCAAGATACTTCACAGTCGTATTTTGTGGTATTTGAGTACCACAAAGATTAACAGGAGGACAGTCTCCTTTTCTAAGAGTGAAAGTTACCTGTGTATATTTTTGGGGGTTGACTCTAATCCTCCATTTGTGCATCCATTTCTCTACTTCATAAAGCTCTTTCTGTACATTCAGCGACGCTCCTTGAATATGTTTTAGACAAAAGTCGAAATAAGCCAAGCAATCGAAATGAAAAAAAACAATCTGCTTCTACATTTTTCTCGTCCCAAATAAATGAGTTATAAGTGGCTGAAAGTCTGAAGTTTGAGGAGCAAATCATAGAAAAAACTTGATATCGCTCATACATAGGATTTTTTTATGCATTACTCTTAATAATTGCTCCATAGACATTATTAAAATGTTTGTTTTTTATACATAACATGTCGAAAGCTTTGACTAATTTTGAAGACCTCTGAATATTATTTGTTAGAACGCTTATTTTACCGGAAATAATGTTTAAACAGTTGGCAACCCTATTCACAAATATATTCAAAGTAAATTATTTTCACACCTCTTTCATTTGGTATCCATATAGCAGTATTCCAGTTAACTTATTATTAAAATGAACAAACAACCATTCAAAACAGGTGGCAACCATATCCGAAAATATTTTCTAAAATCAGTTTTCTTGAATTTGTTTGTTTTTGACTGAATTAATTTAATTATTTATCACGAATTATTTAATTTATCGAATATAACTATTAAACAAGTGGCATCCCTATTCGGAAATGTATACAAAATTAAGATATAGAGATTGCTTTCTTTTGACGCCCATGTTGTTGCATATGATTTATTTTATTCTTTTTACTTGAACTTGATTTTTAGAACAACAGGCAGCCATCTTCAAAAATATTTTTGAAATTTGAGCCAATGTAAAGCAGAAAATCGCCGAACACGCAAAACACTTGTCTTATTTTTGCCTCTCACAAACAAACTGAACATTTCTAAAACCGTTGACATGTCTTCGAGGCGAGTGTACCAACATACAAAAAATAATAATCGAAAGTCGAATGTGCGAAGTCCGCAAAATTTGAACGTTCACCTTATTTTTTGAACACACCTCGTATATGCCAAGAACGGTACTAAAACTTTATTTGTAAATAGGAGGGTGGTTATCTTTTGCACGCTATTGTACGTATGTACAACTAAGCATATAAAGTTTTCGATGAAATATTGTAGGCTTACGATAATTAAAAATGTTACGTTGCATGAAAGATGAGCTCTACGCCTGACTTTTGAATTTTTAGTACCCAAGGTTTGTTAGTGCGCAGTTGTATAAATAATAATAGGGGAAAACTTCGAAGCTTTTTCAGAATAAAGCGAATTAATGGTAGCTCTCTGAAATCAACATAGGGTACTATCTCAATGGAGTCAGAGATAGTTTTACTTTTAGTACTTTTCTTTGATTATTTTGCTAAAAACAAGACGGGTGGTCGCAAAGTATAATCAATAATCCAAAAGTATCTGCTTTGATCAGCCTACTCCACTACATTAGCGTTGGTATATAGGTGTAATATAAATAATATATGCACTTTCCAAATTCCCCTTAACAGAAAGTAGTTCTCTTATTCACATATAAAATCGCCACCATTAGCTCGTTTTTTGATATAATTATTTATTTATGCTGAAATCCATTAATAATTGTTCTTCTCTACTACTCCTATTTAGTACAGACAGCAAATACAGATGGCGCTATAGTCACTGGAAAGCGTTGTGGGCAAGCGCACTATTTAGAACTGTTAGCGGCAGGCTAATCACTTACCTTGGCAACGTTAGCGTCAAGTCAATGCCTCGGATATACGATCTTAATGACGATAGCGACAGTTGGCACAGAAAGGGACGTTAGAACTCTCAGAGAAGCATCCAGACAAGTCTAACTTGAAGTACAGATGGCGACTTACAACAACGATATACTTGGCGTAAGCGAAATGGGATGGAACGGCAACGGAGAAGGCCTATCAGCGTATGAAAGCACAATACTGCACAGCGAAAAAGATGAAAGAGGTGAAAGCGGCGTTGGCTTAATAATTTCCAGGGAAATGGGAAACACCTTGCTCTTTTGGAAGACAATCTCAGAACGCATAATTCTAGCACGCCTCTGCAGTAGCGCACATCGGCACGTTACCATCGTGCAAGGCTATGCGCCTTCAGAGGATACTGACTGAGCTGTCAAAGACAAGTTCTACACACATTTAACGGCCACACTCAGCTCCATCTGGCGAGGCGACATAACCTTCCTCATGGGCGACTTCAATGCGAAAATAGGTAGCAAAAAATTCGGTCTAAAGCAAACCACAGGCGTGCAGACTAATTGATGTGTGCCAGACGTTTCAGCTTGTCATTGAGGGATCCATCTTCCTCCACAAGTAAATACATAAATACACCTGGGCTCCAACCAGTGCCACGACTCATAACCAAATAGACTATCTTGAGCCGAAAGTAGAGAGGTTCGCTATTTTATGTCAGGAATAGACAGCGACAACGAGCTAATTACCTGGGACGTAAAGATGAAGCTGAAATGCAGGAAGAAAACCAATACTCTGCGTAGACATAAGCGATTCAACCTACAAAAATATCGTTTTCAAAAAGTTCCCTAAATTACAATGCATAGTTTAATTAGTAATGTGAAATAAATTCAATAGAATGCGAGATCTCATTGAGTTCATGAAGAGAGCGAGCAATAAGGGCATACCAGGTATTATAACGTAAAGGTCTGGTAGGGACCGCAAAGTTAATTTTTTCTAAAAGAGATGAGCAGTCAATTTCATCCCTGATAATATCAAACAAAAGTAAAATATCGTTTTTTTCGCTCCCATTTTTTATATTGTCTTTGTATACATTCTGTCAAAAAATTACCGGAAATTGTTCCATAAAACGCAAAATAATTGTTTCATCATCAAAATTTATTTTGTCGCCTTCAAAATAGGCTCAACGATTGGTCCAGTCATCAAAGCACCATTTAAACGCGTTTGAAGAGATCTTCTTCATCTCCATCAGCGAATTTTCCTTAATGGCCTCTATCGACTCAAAGCGGCATCCGCGGAGTGGCAATTTAAGTTTTGGGAAACGGAAAAGGACACAGGGGGCCAAATCCAATGCAAACTGCGATTGTTTGATGATATTTGCGAGTTTTTAGTCCAAAAAGTGTTCTCAATATGCGCCTTGTGAGACGGTGGGTTATCATGTTGCGAGATCCATGAGTTTTCTTTCCACAAATTGGGCCGTTTCCTACACACATTCTCTCTCCAACTTCGCCTAGCTTCCAAATAATATTCTTTATTTAACCTAGAACCATTTGGAATGAATTCCGAGTGCAGAACACCATGATAATCAAAGAAAACGGCTAGCGACTTTCACTTTTGACCGACTTTGACATGGTTTTTTGTGTTTCGGCTCATGTGCATAGCGCCATTCAGCCGCCTGTTGACTGCTTTGTCTGTCAAACTCATATACCTACGTCTCGTCACCTGTTATGATGCGCTGGATAAACGTTGGGTCCGAATTCACTTGCTCAAGCATGTCTTCAGCCACCTTCTTCGATGAATTTTTTGAAAGAAATTCAACTCTCTTGGAACGAGTCGAGCAGCCACGCGTCTCTTGCCCAATTGGTGGTGATGATGATTTTCCAGCACCATTTTCTTGATTTTGTCGACGTTTTCATCCGTTGAAGACGTTGATGGGTTACCAGATCGGGGCAAATCTTCCACGACTTCTCGGCCCTCTACAATAGCCTTATACCACCCGTAGACCCGTGTTTTTTGATAAAGCACACTCGCCATAGGCTTTCTGCAACATTTTCAACGATTCGAATTCTTTGTTCGATATTTTTACCCATAGTGAAAATCGCAGAGCACACCTGCGGTTGATTGATATAAGTAAATCACGCTCAAACTCTGCGACACTATAGAGGGCAGTTTTACCAACATTCCAGAGAAAAAAATGTAGACATATATGTAACGTGCGCTTTTTAAATGAACAATTCTCGATATTTTTTTGACAGAATGTATAATTTGCGTTTACACCCTTTATTGAGTGTTTTGCCGAGCTCCTCCTTCTATTTGTGGTGTGTGCTTACGTGTTTTTCTACAAATGGAGGGGCCTATAGTTGTACGTCGCCTCCGAACTGCAGATGGATTTTATGAGGAGTTCTTTCATTGCCTGTCGAGGGATGACCACTATTTGAAAAAATTCTAACTTAGTGTTTCGTGTCCGGAGATATAAACTCGGGTACTGCCGTATGGTATACACTAGAGCGGGTCGATTTAAAAATCGCTCATTGCTCTGTGAAAATCGTATTCTAAGGATCAAAATAAGAAACTTTGCCGAAGGAACCATACCTCTAAAACGATTTCTGATGTCCCCCAATTTGGGTCGAACGAAAAATCCCACTTTGACCCATTTAGAGTGCTCCAATCGAGTCCAAATGTATGACCGACCCCCACTAACTTTGGACGGCCGATCCACCCATGCCAGTGGCACACCACCTGGAACTCCCTTGGGGGGTTCCCCATACAATCATTTCAAAATATCACCATTTTTGGCCTTTACAGGAGAAAAGAAACTAAAAAATTCGACCCAAATTGGGGGACATCAGAATTCGTTTTAGAGGTATGGTTCCTTCGGCAAAGTTTCTTATTTTGATCCCTAGAATATGATTTTCACAGAGCAATGGGCGATTTTTTTGCCTCCCCACAAATCGACCCGGCCTAGTAGACACCTACCTATTACAATACAAAATACTAGTTGACTCAGCGCTCTTTTTGATGTAAATTTATTTCTTAAGCATCCTATTAGCTCCAAATGTGCCTGGAAAACTATTGTTTCGCGGTTTAGATCATAGCTCGTAACAAAATCATATGAAACAAAAGAACCCAAAATATTATTTTGTTGCAGGAGATGTTTCTGAATTTTTCCAGGAATTTCTTTCTTTTTTTTCAAAATTTTTCGTAGCACTTGAAATCCAAGAAATATATTTTCGATTACGAAAAATCGGCCAATTTGCTATTCTAAGATTAGAAACATTTTCGCAATAGAGTAACGAAGGCATATTTCTGAAAGTGAAAATCATACTGATAATTTTTACTGAAGAAAGCACGTCTGATTTCCTTTGTTCTTTCTCGTTTGCCTTTAAAGATTAAGGGGGGACCCTCATTTAGACGGTCGAAAAATGCATCATTTTTGGGAATTTTTTTCTCAGGTAAAATAACTTCAAACGTTTTGTAATTCATAAAGTACTTTAATAAATGTCTTGACTGTCTACAAAAATTTTCGGAGAAGAAAAAAAACATTTTAAGTATGGAAATATACACCTCGTCCATGGCACCTCATTCTATCTGTGTACATTCTAGCGCTCTGAATTTTTTTCTGAAATAAAAAAACCAAATTTTTTTTAAAACTGTAGGATAATACCATCGATGTGACATTTTGATTTAAAAAAAAATGTCGAAATTGATATTTTTTACCCAGTTTTATGTTAAAAGTGATTTTTCATGCATAAAAATTGACTTTAAAATTACAAAAAAATATGAAAATCTTTTTTTTAAAAAAAAAACTTAATGTCACATTGAAAACAATTTAATTATCTTTAAAATGAGCTATTGTAAAGCCTGATTGGTTCAATACAGCGTTCTCAATTGTGTACACAAAATCGAAAAATGATGTTTCGAGAAAAACGCGTTTAAAGTTTTGGATACAGGCGATCAGGCCACCCGTCGCGTCCTGTTAAAAATTTTGTCACTCCTTCAAAAATACAGATATCGACTTGAAATTTTGAAAGTATATTCTTAAATAGTTGTAGAATAGATTAAAATTATTTCCAAAAAATCGATTTTTTTGACCCGATAAATGAGGGTCCCCCCTTAAGAGGGTATTTGTACCGCAAATACTTGAGGAACTAGAGGCTTGATGTCTGAGGAAAAAAGTTGTTTCAAGGAAGTAGCTAAGCATTTCGTACCAACTCACCCACCTCCCTCCCACAACTATAGGTATTTTTAAGATTTTCTTACACTTTTTTCAAAAATAGCAATACTAATTAGAGTATAGAAAATAACTTATTGATGTTTTCAGGGAAAATATTGCCGACCAACTTCCGTTAAGGTCTCGTTCAATTAGGAAATTAAGGAAAACGCGAAATATTTTATTCATAGGATTAACTGTTTATTCCAATGCATTTATATAAAATTAAATTAAAATAAATTTCTATTCAACTCCTCCTGCAGGATATGTTACATGCCAATGAATTTATTTACATTTTAATATTCTATTTCACCTCCAACTCCCAATTTCCAAGCATTTAAACGCAGATTTGCTGTGTCACTTTAGCTATCACTGCTGCCAAACGGCTAAGCTTCTTTTTGGTAGGCTCAATAAAAACCCCACCACCGGGCATCTCCGGCCTTTAATTCGTGTGTCAAAACAGGGTTGTCATGTTGTCAAAATAATTGCTCAATTTGTACGACACAATAAGCTCGCTCGCAGACGACATTATTTAGTATGGCATCGGTGGATGATAATGGATATTAAATCAACCACCCCAAAACCCACAAAGGGTGAATGAAGGAACTGGTTAGGAGTAACGAAGCCGCCCAAAAAATAATTGGTAAATTTGTCAAACTGAAATAATTGAGCAATTAATAAACGACCGACTAGGCAAAGCTATGCTGTTGTTGTTATTGCACACGAATAACACACAATAAACCGTACCACCCACCCGATGGTTAACGCAACTAGCGGGTGGCAACGTAGTAATTCACTTTTGCGTAAAGGCTGCCTCAGTGTTTATTGTGCCAACTGCTTCGGTGGCTTCTGACTAATAATTCCAATTTCTAAATGTTCATTATTAATTTGAGCACACGCCTCGGTTAGCACAAATCGGCACTTGAAACGGAAAAGCTCGCGAGGGATGTGGTTTTCTGCCTTGAAGTGAAGGCTTCAGCGCTCATCAGCTGTGAAATTTGTACAAAAAGAGAAAGTCCCCAAAAACAAGCAAACGAAAATGTGTGTGCTGGAAATTTCTACTTCTCCTACTTTCCTGTACTACTTCCTCTGCGGATATCTGTACGTACAAGAATTCTACTTGCATGCATAGCACCCCACTAACTTCAAAGATCCGTGAATTTTCTCTTTTATCTCCTTACTTTATTTTTATTTTCGAGCTGCTTTGATTTTTCACTTTGTCTGGTTTTTCTCTGCCAGACTAGTGGGATAAGTTGGCCTAATTCGAACTTCGAAAGCACTGACGGATTTGGTTATATCACATCGCTGTCAAAATTTAGTTATGCCGCTTTGAGCAGCTACTCATCTCCACCACGTCCGCTTCAAAGCAATTAACCGCAACACAATCAAGGTGCCAAATCACCTACGCCTGTCCGTACATACATACGAGTATACACATACACCACTCGCATATGATTGTGTGTATGTATGTTTGAGCGCTTTTAGGTAGTCGCAGTAAGTGTTGAGTCATTTTTGGCAGGTTCTTGCAAACGTTTTCAAATACAAATAATTTATATAAGTTCATGATTTCTCTTTTCGAAATGTCTGCTCTACGCTGATGATCTTAAAATTTATTCCGTCATATGGGATATGGAAGGTTCAGTTTTATTGCAATCTGGCATAGACAGATTTTATTCTTGGTGGGCGAAAATCGTTTACGTTTGAATACGGAAAAATGCTTTAAAATAGTTTTTTTTTTTTTAGAGAAGTAAATACCATACATAATATCTATGATAATTCGGGTTCTAAACTGATATGAGTCTACTCAGGACTCACATCCAGTAAGCATATAGATTACTTCATTCCGAGTATATTTGCTATATTAGCCTTTAAACGGCGAAATTTGACATTCTTCTCAGCCATACTGGTGCATTCCCTTTTTGAAAAGTGCATTTGTAATGTTGGCTCTTATACGATGCCTCGCATGACTAACACCGCCCATAAAGCATCTAATCTAATTGTTATTCGTCGGATACTATTCATTCAACCCTGAACACGGGATTGGATTCGGGTGGTTTTGTAAAAATTGATCAGCATATGAATGCGTTTGCTTTACTATAATACCAATAATCTCATCTTCTGAATGTTGTTCAATATAAAACTTGCATTTATTTCTAAAACTCCCTGGTACGATTTGTTGCAGACCAGGCTTCGCAGAAAATTTAATGGCTCTCTATTTCCTCCTCTCATATTCCATAGAGCATTTGTACCCAGATCTTTCATCTCACTATCGTTGTTGTTCTCAGAGTGAGTATACTGGAAGCCGTTAGAATTTCAGGATCGCTCTCTTCGGCAGTAATGGTTTCACAAGACGGTGAAACTGCTTGTAAACGTCTTCTCTTCATTGTATATATGCGAAATCACGCAATCATCGTTGTGGAACTTTTTCATTTTTTTTTTGTATTTGGTTTTTAATTGAAATTTAAGAATATGTTCAATTTTTTAAAACAACTGTAATTTAAATACCCAACGGTGAATACTTTTTTGTCATGAAAAGTTTACTGGTTAATTGATCATCACTACCTAGTAGATGTGTTCTTTTAGTTCTTTTATACTAAAAGTGGTAACAAGTGAATTTGATTGTACAGGGTTTGATTGTGTCCCTTATTTTTTTTAACATGGAAACATGCAGGAAACATTTTTTAAGCTCATCCGCCCGGAATCGCGTTCAATTCGGCTGTCACAGTTTTTTGGATCGCCTCGATAGAGCCGAAACGCCTCCCCTTAAGCTTTCTTTTCAGGCGCGGGAACAAGAAGAAGTCCGGAGGGTACAGGTCTGGGCTGTAGGGAGGGTGGAGAAGCACCGGAACCCACATCTTGGCCAATGCAGAGGTGCAGAGGAAGGCAGTGTGCGCCGGCGCATTGTCGTGATGAAGGGTCCAATTGTTGACGAGGTCGGGCTGAGCCCGGGCGACGCGGTTTTTCAGCCGAAGGAGCACTTCTTTGTAAAATGTCGCGTTTACAGTGCTTCCTGGAGGGACAAACTCCTTGTGGACGATGCCTCGAGAGTCGAAAAAGATGATCGGCCTTTCTTGAACGACTTGTGCCACGGTTTTACTTGGGCACTGGACAGAGATTGGTCCCCGTAAGCATCCTTGAGTAGCCCAATGGTTTCGGTACTCGTTTTGTTTAACTTTACGCAGAATTTGATCGAGTAACGTTGCTCCAACGATCGCTGCATTTTCGCAACTGCAAGATCCTAACACACTTTTAAAATAGCTTTCACGCGCGGAGCGATATTGACTGCACCGCTGTTGCCAGCGAACTGGGGCCGGTTTCTAGTAGAAGGGGACAATCCAACGATCATTTTCCCCCACCAGCCGATTCGGTTGATCGCTTGGCAGACGCTCCGCGCGGGAAGGCTCATTACTTTTCAATCAAACCCTGTACTGATGTCTAAAAAAAGACTATCTCTTTTTATACCTATTAGGAACTTAAGCCAGATTAAATTATGCTGTGAATGCAAGAGGCAAATTTGAATTAGTTTCACCAGTAAGTCTAACCTTCTGTGGACGTATTCCTATTCGTGCTCTTACAAGCCAAAACGTCTGGATTGTTCAGAGTTGAAAGTAAAGCATGGAGTTGTATACGATTGTGTTGAATCTGATCCTAACCTATGTAATTAAAGATGTTGGTCCATGAGAGACTAAAATTCACCAAACCTCGTGAGAAATATTCATGTTCTAAAAGAAGTAGAAGAAAATTGTTTCAATTAAAGATCAAAGAATGAAATACGAAATACCTGGCAGGACTTAACACGTTGAGAAAAGTGTCAGACCTGACAATTGGTGATCATAAATTTGAAAGCGACGCTCAAATTAAATTAAGGGACTGCGTCTCAGTAGAATGAATGGTACAACGATTTCTATCGAAGAACGTGTGATGGCTGCAACCAGAGCATATTTTGCCCACGTTAAACAAGCTCTTAAGTAGAAGTAGAAAAACCAAAATATACAAAACACTGATTCGACCTGTGGCAACATATGGATGAGAAACGTGGACACTGAAAGCAGATACAATTACACAATTAAGCATATTGGAAATAAGAATACTGGGTCCAGTTCATCAGCTGCATCAGACATAATAATGAGCCAGAGGAATTCTTACAAGGCGAAGATATCGTGTGGTTTGTTAAATCGCAGTGCATTCGACAACCAGGTCCGCTTTGCACAATGCCAGATGAAAGAATACCTCACAAAGTGTCCGATGTCTGCATGTATGGTGAAAAGCGAAGAGGGCGACGGCGGAAAAATAGGTTCGACGATGTTGACAACGACCTGAGAAGTATAGGAGCGACGAACTACCGTTGTATGGCTATGAACCAAGATGCATGGAAAAATTGTGGAGACAGCTAAAGTGCACCGAGCTCTAGTGATATGCATGATGATGATGATGAATGTACCCATTGCGCGAATCCTAAGTGATCACAGACATCAACCTTTAATTTACTGAAGCGGCATTGAAAAACTTAGTCCTAAGTCATATACTATACCATATAAGCTCATAGATCCTGCTTATAAGTGGATAAATAGTAAGGATATAATTGAATTTCAGAGTTTAAAAGTTAAATAATTAAAATAAGTTATAAATCTCTCCTTCTTGAATCAAAATAGTTTGCCGATTTGCCGCGTTGGCACGTAACTAAGTAAAGTCAAGAAAAGTTAAGAGAAGGAAAGACACCTTCTCATAAATGACAATAACCGTTTTTGCATGCACTTTGGATATAAAGATAATTCGGGGTAATAGTTTCAGTTATAACAGAAAAACTGCTTATTTTACCCCAGCTACAAATTGCTTGCCATACCGAAACTTTCTTTCGAAACATTGTGGTGTTGTGGGTTTTGAGCCCAACGATTTGCTACAGGAAAGTCTCACTCACTACTTAATAAATAAATACTAATCATAATAATAATAATTCTCAAACTTCAACAATACTAATTCAACAAACAAACAAATAAAACAAGTACAGTAGACACTCACGAACTCGAAGTTTCAGTAATTGGAATTTCCGGAATCCACAATTAATGATGGTGTTACCTTAAACGCTCCCAAATTCGAAAGAAAACTAAACTAAGAAGAGGAATCATCAATTTCACTTTGATATTCGCTATTTGTTTTTTCAGCGCACTTATGCACATTTTTGGCTAGTTTGCTTGTGAAATTTGTTACGTTTTGTTTTCTTGTTTTTTTTTTTAAATAAAATCTAACAAAAATAGGGTTTCATTCCAAATTTCTTAAGTACAACGGAGGTCCAATATAAGGGATCTGATATTGCGCGACTAAAAACAGAAAAAAGAAACAAATCGTTAAATCGAGTAATTTTGGTTTTGCCCAAAATACTCGTACCAGCATCTTTTCAATTAAATAAGTAAATGCATTGGTTTAAGTTCAAAAAAATATATACTTAATTAACGGCAGCAAAAAACGAGCATTTTATACATTTTTGTACAGAAAAATTTTTCAATTTGCGAATGTTTTTTTTTTAACTTTTCTGCACTGTAATTTCTTGCAAATTTCTTGGTACCAAAAGTTTTGGCAGTTCAATATTTTTAAATATTGCTCAGAAGACACATTTCTATAAAGCATTTGTTGCTTCCTTATGTGTAATCGTATTTGCAGCATCGTCTATGTGAGCAGTGGAACACACATCATCTTCATTTGCGCTTTCATCGGAATCTGAAAAACATTCAGCACCATACCACCTTCCATTACTATTGTTTCTACCCAGTGCAGAGTATTCTCCTTTTTAGAAAACAATTTCTAATAAAGACCGCTTTCATCCGCATGGATTGTTACGTCCTCTAGGTTCTTTACAAATGGCATTAGATGACAAGTTTTCACTTCGTCTTCAAAACGACGTATTCCGCAGCATTTTTTGAATTTAGTCATCCAATTACAACTGGCACACAAATTCTCCTTGTAAAATTTAGATGAAACTTCTTCGCCATTGTCTTTAAAATGACACAACTAACCACTGACCCACTAACGGGGTGAGACGTTAAGTCATAAAGTCATAGTATAGAGGGCCTGTTGTAGTCTAAGAAATTCAATTTATTTTAGGGACTTACGTACTGATGTTGCTCGATGCTTTTTAATGTATTCCTCGATTTTAAATTTAATTTTTTTAAATACAAAGTGAGGAATAACTGATTCAAACCCCTTCATGGAATCATCCGAGATCTTCAATTAAATTTCCAATGATAAACGCTTTGTCATTGCATCACTTCAAGCTTCTAAAATTAAGCAAGCGGTAAATGAACTCAATCAGTATAACAGGAACAATGAAAGCATGCCAAACTGGCGCAATAGGTGAGCTTTTATGCATACAAGCGCTTTCCATTTTAATTAACCGTTTTAGCACTTTAAGATTAAAAGGCATCTCCCATCTAAAAAGTGGGGACATGAAAGGATATTTAGAGATCTTAGAAGATTTTCAACACAATCTCATTCTTTGTAGGGTTGAGACATTATAACCCAAATTGATTTTCTGCAGAAAGTTCAAAGTTCTTTCTAATGAACCTATGACCTGGAGAAATAATTCTATCACTGTCAAACCTGGATCCCATATATGGTTTACTAATGAGTCGAAATTAAAAGATGCTACAGGGACGTGAATCAATGGGTCTTAAAAAAATCGATTCATGCCATCGAGATGGCAATATGTGTGAGGGAATGTCTCCATAGGAAAATGAGAGAACCCCACATTTATATTATTTAAAATAGTCAGACGGCTTTAGAAGCGCTTCTATTGACTGTACTGTAATCACGTTAAAATTGATAAATGACTACCTGGGCCTCCTTAAAATATTAGGCAACTTTAACGCAGTATTATTAGGTTCGGTTCCTGGGCAAGAGGGATAAAATGGCTGATCATTTAGCTAAAAAAGGGTCAACGCTGTTTGTAAGTGGGTCTTAGCCTTTTTGTTGACTTAAAAAGAGCCCCATAAACAAATTTCTTAGAAAGAGGGAAGAGTTTAAATTTGCTTGACACTGGCAAAGTTCTATCGTTCAGCGACAAGCGAAATGATTCCTAACGCCGGACAGAGGAATTTTTGATAAGCTACTTTCAGTCAGCAGAGTAGGCTTAAGACTTCTAATAGGCCACTGTAGTCCGAGATATCAATTAAACAAAATTGGTATCTCTGAGACCATCATCTTTTGATTCTGTGGAATGCACACTAAAAATTCAGGACACACTCTTTTGTGAATGTCCTGCACTGGGCAGAAGAAGGCTGCACCACCTTGATGGTATTATCCGTGCGTATATATATAAACTAAATAAATTATATAAATAAGCCTCAAAATGCACTAAAACTCTTAAAACGCCCTTAAAATATAGGGTACCTCAGCGGCTTTGCACAATAGATATGTTTCGATGGCAGTGCGTAGAAGGTTAATATAAATAACTTGATGTTAAAACAAGCTACATACATACTATATACACATATTTTCAGCCGTTAAACTAGCACTGAGCTAAAAACATAACCAGCTTTCATTATATCGAACACTAAAATGAATTAGTGTTCATCATTTAGAAACATTAGTGAGATAATTTTGATGATTCACTAAATCGAAAATTCGCCACTTGGAAACCTCGTTATGCTATACTGAATGTCCACTGTAAATTTACCCCATTTCTTTTATTTACCTATATTCGGATATAAACACGTTCAGAAATTAAAAATTTTCGGAAATTATATTTACCTTATGAAACGAAGTCGGCGCCGTAGCTGAATGCGTTGGTGCGTGACTACCGTTCGGAATTCGGAGAAAGTAGGTTCGAATCTACGTGAGACACCAAAAATGAAGACAAGGGTTTTCTCACTAAAAACCATTTGAAATCCCTCCATTTGTGGAAAAAGACCAAGACGCACGCCACAAATAGAAGGAGGACCTCGGTCAAACACTTAACAGAAGTGAATGCGCAAATTATGTACTTATTTATTGAAGTGAAAACTTCTTTAGAATCGTTGGGAGTGATTTGAGACTCGATGAAACGAAAAAGCGACATTAAAAAGAGACATACATATAGATCTTATAGTATATAGACTGCGAAAGAATGAGATAGAACACAGTTATACAGCGTTCCCTATTCTCCGTCTCCTCTTTGTGCGGTGCTTCGTAGCCTCCCCACTCTTGGCTACGAAGCGTTATATGTTGATATACGTATATGTGTGTGGCTGCGTACTGCTGAGCCACGCTAGTATAGTGCGTATTGTAGTATGTATACTACACTGCCTATTACTTGGTTTGGTGTTTAGTTCAAGCGTCATACGTATGTATGATTGTATGTATGCTAGTACGTATGTGTGCGCACCTGCGTATTACGGAGCCACGGTGAGCGAGAAGGCATTATGTATACCTCTACTACACTACCTAATACTTGCTTAGACCAAGCGTCCGACGAATGTTTGTGTGTATGTTAGTACGTCTGTGTAATATATATATGCGTTACGATTTTTATATATGCGTCCGTATTTTTATATTCGTAAATATTTTCATTTTTAAATATTTACCGCAATTATGCCGAAAAATAATGCAGAAAAGTGTCGTGAATATCGACAGAAAAAAACAACAATTGACGGGGTATTTCAAAGAAATGTTGACAACATCGAAACCAAAGCATTTGTATCATATTTTAGCTATCATAAGCCACTCGTATCATTTGTTGAAATTGAAAACATTGAGGATGAATAATAATAAAATGAAGAAAATAAAATATGAACTTTATAGCAATATTATAATGAACCTATAATTATCGCGCTCCTAATGCTGCTTTCGTCTCATTCTCTCTCAGTTTGTTTTACGGAAGGTTTCACTTCTATCGCGTCTAACCGTTAGACTGTTATTTTTTTTTTTTATGTGGCTAAAACGATGTTTTTCAGATTTCACTCAAAGCAAAAAGTTTCTTCTCTGCTTTGCGAAGTAGCGTTCACTTCTTCAAAATAAGTGTTAAAAGGTGCTGTCTCGTCTATTTTGTTATTGGGCACCCTTTCCTTCGCTGTCGACTCATGAATGCTGAATCGCAGCATCCTTCATCGAAGCTTTATTAGCTGAGATGGTCAAGCCAATGCATGTTGATTTTAATTAGCAATTACAATCTCGTAATAAGTAAATATATGTACGTGTTTGTGCCTACCTACTACTCTAATTTTGATTACCGAGGCTTGTGAAGGTTTGAGAACCACTGCTTGTTATGATTCTGCCGACACTTGAAACTCCTCACCTACATATTAGACACCTTATCAGTATGTTTTGATATTCTGTGTGTCTGTGACCACATGTGAACACGTGACTTACATACATGCATACATACATAAATATAAATATACAGAGACGCACTCACATACAGACTATGAAATTTGCACTAATTAAAAATTTATGCCAAAGTAACTTTACTAAGCGTCAGTGCTGCATTCCAAGCTCTTTCTACTTTTTAACACATCTGAGCACAGATACACACGCACACTAATATGCTTAAATGTGCATGTATGTGCATGGATGTGCGCATAGGTACATGCACTCGCATTGTATTGTATTGTAAAGTGGCATGCTTACTTGGTAAGGAAATCAGATTGGCAGCTCGGCGAATATCAAACAGCTTACGGCTGGTATTGGCACCGCTCTTGCCGCCATTGCTATTGGGAGATTATTATTCTTGCCGTGTTTGATGTTGTTTTTGCATTGGTAGCGCCTGAAGGCTGTTAGTGCTTTGCCTGGCGGTGTTATTTCGATTGGTGGCTGCTGTTGTTGTTACTGCTGCTACTGCAACCTTGCCAGGTACAAGTGCGTATAAGTAATTAACACAATTGTGTGCTTGTGTTTGCGCCTTCTCATATCTGTGATTGCATTTCCACTTATGTGCATATGTTTAGGTGTGTACACACATTCATATATGTATGCATATGTATGTGCATGCGTGTATACATCAGCTTGCGGCCTGGTGCTTAAGTAGGCACACAGTAGAAAATCCTTAATGGGTAATTACACAATTTCATTAAATATCCTGCGCGCGTGAAGGGAATAAATGGCACGCCAGCCAGCAGCCAGCAGCTAGTATCCAACCAACAGCCGCACGGCGATTGCAATTTCGATAGTAAATGTAAATGCAGCGGCTCAGATTTGAGTTCTCCTTAGTGCACAATGTCATCATTGGTGCTTTTAGCAGGCTTTAATAAGCAGGCATGTCTGTATATGTAGGTGTATATGTGCTTGTATGCATATGTATCTAAGAATGCATCATATATGAATCTATAACTTCTGTTGCAGAAAAAACCGAACATATACTTATATAAAAAACTAGTATATATTTTCTGATAAATCTTCTTTTATTCATAAATTTTTCCTAATTGCCTAATTACTGCAAGTATTTAGTACTTGTAAAACACTTAACAAATTATGTGCTTAAAAGAGAAAGGTGAGTATTTTTTTATTTTTAGTTGGCATATTTTTATTTCATTGTAGGTACAGTCGAGCGTCGATTATCCGAAAGCCGGTCATCCGAAACGTCGGTTAACCGAAAGGAAACATGACGCCTTTTTCGGATATAAAGAATAAAAAAAAGTATGTACAAATGAAATAGAAACGTTTAATAGAAATGACTCAGAGAGCGACGCAAGGGAACACCAGGATTTTGGTATTTTCCGTGTCTTCATCTATAGCATGTTATATTTAGAACATGATTCATAGGTATTGACAGCGTTGTACATATGTACATACTTGCTTTCTGTCACACGCTTTATGAATTTAAGTTAGTATCGCAGTTCCTAAATATAACAGCGTCAGTGGTGTTATCGTGCCGCGAAACGAACGCGCATCGAACGCGCTTCCGATGCCGACAGTTTTGTTTGGGAAATCTCTCATTAAAACACGAGGGGCCGGCAAAAGTATGGATCCGTCTAATCAGTTTATTTCTCTATTGACGTTGACTGACTTCAGTGTTGTTTTAACGGTCCGTGCTTATTTTTTTGTGCTGTGTGACTCCTAGCTATGCCGAAACGTAAACGAGTTGTGCTTAGTCTTTCTGACACACTTAAAATTATGGAACGATTAAAAAAAGGTGCAAGTGGATCAAGTTTAGCTCGAAAGTTTGGTGTTGGGAATTCAGCGATAACTGGCATTAAAAAAACAGTGAATCTATCACAAAGTTTGCTTGCGTGCTGGACAATGAAGATGGAAGCTTGCATAGAAAAACAATGAAAATGGCAGAAAATCAAAACCTAGACATTGCAGTTTACTCATGGTTCATGCAGATACTCATTGTTCAATCAGATACGTGCTCAATGCCTTGATTTTCGAAAAGGCATTAGAAATGAACAGAATGCTTGGGGGTAACATGGATTTTAAAGCATCTACTGGCTAGCTCAAAAGATTCAAGTCTAGGCACGGAATTAGAGAGCTAGATACTCAAGGGGAAAAGTTGTCAGCTGACATTGAAGCTGCTGAAAAGTTCAAAGAAAGTTTTAAGAGTTTGCTTGTAAAGCAGTGTCATAAGGACAGTAACGTCTACAATGCAGACGAAACTGGGTTATACTGGAAGAGAACGCCGACCAAATGCCTTGTCTCTAAAAAAGAAATGGCAGCGCCTGGATTCAAATCAAGCAAATCCCGCATAACAGCCATGGTATGTGGAAACATAGACTACCTTTGCTGATCATAGGAAAATCTAAGAATCCAAGATGCTTCAAAGGAATAAAAAAACTGCCGCTTATTTACAAAAACCAAAAAAACTCTTGGATGGACACTCAAGTATTTATCGAGTGGTATGACGCTGTATTCATTCCAGAGGTTAAAAAACATCACATCAATGTTTTATTAGTGATTGATAATGCTCCAAGTCATCCCTAAAACCTTTCACTTGAGAGAGAAGATGGAAAATTTAAGGTAATTTGCCACTCAATGTTACCTCAGTCCTTCAACCTATGGACCAGGGGGTGATCGAAACCTTCAAACGTTACTACAGAAAAGCGTTGCTTCGTAGTGTCCTAATCGGCCAAGAGGAAGATAAAACAATTCTTGAAATCTACAAAGGTATTAACTTGAAGGATGCTGTTTACAGCAGCAGAAGCGTTGGCTAATGTCAAAGCGACTACTCTAAAGAAATCCTGGAATAAGCTTTATCCAGCAGTTGAAACCGAAGCTAGCCTTACATCTGAAGAACCAACAAATGAAAACTTTGTTTCAGAAATGGTTGAGTTGATGAAAGAGGTTTCATGATTTGAAGAATGTGACCAATAAAATGTGCATGAATGGCTAGAATTTGACGAGGATGATCCTGGCTACGAATTGTTTACAGGCGACGATATAATAGCACAGGTTAAAGTTCCTGAAAATGACGACGATGAAGACGAAATTAGTGATGACATCGTCTCAGCTGAAAAATGTCCGTCCAATGAAGAAGCCTTTAAATGCTTTGAGACTGCTATTAAATGGTTGGAACACCAAGACGAATGCGATTCTGTGCAGTTGCTGTCTTTAAAACGCCTAAGAGATTTGGCGGCAATCAAACGAGTCTCAAAACTTAAGCAAACAAATATGGTCGACTTTTTTTTAGATTAGCTATGTACTATGTATTGTCACATCTGAGTCACTGAACTAAAAAATGTTTAGACATATGTTTTTATGTACCGTATGTGCATCCCTACTTTAATGTGTATGTGTCTATTCATAATATGTACTGTTCTCTAGTGTATCATTAAAAAGCATTACATACATAATATGTATTCCTAATCCAATGACATGTTTTATTACCCTACCCTCAACAAAGAACTGGAATTTCGCAAATGTTCGTTTATCCGAAAAATCGATTATCCGAACACCCTCTGCACCAATTGTTTCGGATAATTGGCGCTCTACTGTACTTACTTTGTATTATAACGTCAATTCCGGGTGGTGGTAATACTCTGGAACTGAAGAATAAATATAAAATGATTAGAGAAAGCTTTTCGCTGTTAATGGACACTTTGTTTTTTGCGGGGATTTTAATAGTAAGCAAAGGGATTGGGAGATGCAAATGCTTGGGAAAATATTTTGAATGAATTTTCTACATTCTTTCCAATAGCAGTTTCATATCTAAACCACCCTACATACCTCTATCTAGCAGGTTCACCCCTTCGAATATAGATTTGGACCTCTCAAACATCTCAATGCACTTAACTGAGCCAATAGCGTTTAATGAATTTGGTTCTCAATATTTGCCAGTTAAATTTGTCCTCCATTTGAATTTTATGTAGAACGAATTGGAATGCCCATCGTCGTTCCATAAAAAATGCTCTTATTACTTTATCTAAAATAAATCTAAAAATAAATCTAATTATTTGCCGCTGTAAAAATAACCACCGTAATATTTTTGACAGTGGGTATCCGCCAATCCATTACCCAGTGTCCGCTGCAATTCTGTTCAGGAGTAAAATGGGTATTGCTTGCAAACAATCTAGGCACTCTTTCGAAAAAATTTGCACATGCATACATATTAAGGTGGAGTACTAAAGTAGTGCTGTGTATGGAAATTTTTTATAAATATAAATCGTTTTTTGTTTTGTAATGGCATAGCAATAAATTGCTGCCTTTCTGAGAGTTAATAAAAATTACAAAATATTGTCTTCATAGAATAACGTTTTGACATGACAAACGCCTAATCAAATTTGGAAACATACCTATACGAAAGTTTACACAGCTATTAACAAACATCATATATCAGGATTTAAGTTGTATGGTTGCACTTTACTTATTTTCAACTGCAGTACTAAAGTAAAAGAATACAAATTTAAATAACAATAATAATTTGAAAAAATATGCAATAAAAACCGACACAACTTATCACCCAGAATGCGAGCTCCCCACTGAAAGAAAAGATACACAAGTAACACGAAACGGCGTTATAAGTTACCTTAAGTCATGAAAATGTCTTGAAATTAATATAAACACTAACAACAATGAACAAAAAATCCATGTGTATGTGTAAATGTAAGCGCTTAAGTACCATAATTTTGGGAAGTGAAAAGGAAGACGTTGAGTTTAACGTTCGCTTAGGGGGCACCTCTTAATATGCGGTTAGCTAAGTAAAATGTTTCACCATTATTATGGGTATAAACAGACAAGATTCTTCAGGTCAGCCAAAAGCGATTTAAGCAAAAAAATGTTTAGTCCCATCTAACCCATCATGGGCTGAAAAGTTCCGGGACTAACACATAGTAGATGGCACAAGTTTTGTTCCATTTACCTCTTTTTCAGTTAAACCATGAACCATGAAACTTTCCTTTCATCGCCAAATGTAGTTTTGGGAATAAATAATAATAGTAAATAGCAATCATATGTGTCCGATGCAACAAGTCATTTGCCATTTTCTCAAATATTCACTCACAATATTTGACTGATCATTCGATTTTTTGGTCGTCTGCACACTTGTGTGGCACAAATCTTAAATGGAATTTACAAGCGTTTCAGGTTTAATGGCTGAATAAAGCGCTGAAAGCCATATACCTTGGATTGTTTGGTATAGAATTTGAGCCAAAACGTTTGGCCCAAGTGTGAAACTCAGTTGCCAGAGCAGTGTCTAGATCAATTTCAATGATTCTCACAGATGATCTCTTATCATTTTTAATGAAATTATGAATATTTTTGCTCTATTCTAACAAAATCCACACTGCGGTTGGATCGCTACTAAACGTTTAATCGCGTTAAAATCGCTTTTGAATTTCACAAAGCTTCTAAAAAATTAGTAAGAGCTTTTATTAAAAAAAATTAAATATTTCAATCACTTGTGTCACTGGTAAATTTGCGTATGGGATACAAAATAAATACTATTTGCTTTTTGAAGTATTACTGCATTGCTATAAAAGATTTACGAAAAAAATTTTCTCTGTGTGCTTTCCTCCTGTTATTAATTCACGCACAATGGGGGCAGAATTTCGTTTTTCAGCCGCTTCCTGCGAGACAGACGCTGGTTTAGAGCTAAATGCTTACTGTGAAGAGGCACTTTCTCGCCTTGATCGAATTGACTCTTTAGTTTTCATAAGATTGTATAGAGCCCACTACCCAATCTACTACGTCCGTATCCACCACCCTAACTGTCCGGGACTGCTTATTTGTTAGAAAAACTTATTCACAACTAACCTTCATATCTGAAGGCAATTCACTCTACACATCTTGCGCCCCACCGATAAGCTGCTGCTCGGCATCGGTTTAATATAAGAAAATAATAAGGAAATAAGCCTGCTATATATCCTTTATAATCGATGATAAGTTGTGGCAAATTTGAAGTTGGCAAATGTGCATGTTATTGTCAATTGTGAGCAATCGCGGCACCAACCTCGCGATAAGATTTTTCATTTCCAAATGAGTTGGTCATATGTAACTTCAACTTCACGCGCTTTTACTCTCCGATCATTTATGAGAATATTGCGTATTGAATTGGTAACCTTATTTGGACGACCGGAACAGTAATCATTAAAAATACTACTATTTCATGGTTTATAATGAATGATTAGAGTTTCTGTAAGTCCCTTTTAGCTCGATTTAAATTTCAGCATTGTCATTTTTAAACTACTAAAATATTCACTGGTCGAGGACAAATAATTACCTTGCAGCCATAAGTTATTCTATTGGTAAAAAGTTCGGTTTTTTTCGTAATAGCAGGTATAAGTAGGTACGTAAGTCCGCCGCATGAGCTTCCTGTTCTTGTTCGTGCACAACTTTGCTGCCTGCATTATTGCACTACTGCTTTTTCCTCATTTTCTTCACACATTTTTTTCTATTTCAATTGCGGCCGCATTTCCACTTGAACTTTCGCACTTCAATTTCCCATCGTCCCTCCACTTCCTCATTTCCTCTGACACGGTTTTCATTTTCTATCCGCATTTTATTACATAATTCCAATACGATTTTAATTTTAAACGCTCGACTTTCTACTTTGCTCAGTATTTGCCAGCAGCATGCATAAGTGAGCCTACAAGTACATTTCAGCAGGCATAAGTATGTGAGTGAGTGTGTGTGTGTGTGTGATTTCTAATTAGTTTTAAAGTGATTTCTCACGTAAGAGGGGCATTTAATACCTTCAATCGCAGAGTGTGGCCGATGGGTGAAGGCTGCATAAAGAGTGCAGCATGTCAGCATCTTCGATAAGCAACCGAAGGCGAATGCCAACACAGCAAGCACAATATCAAGGAGAGACGGAATGGGTGAACACTGTGAGGGGTGCGGTTGCGCTTGTAGTTTGTTATTTTAATTCCGTTGAGTGTTTTAATAATCCCGTCTTTTCTCTTTCTTCACTTAATTTTACATGGCTTATTTGCCTTTTGTTATTATATATTTTTTTTTTTTTTTTGTGGAATGATTGTGTTGCGCGTGTTTTTGTTGTTCTTTAATGAATTATGAATTTTGCAATAATGTTATCAGTTATTCTTGTGTTTATGAAAGCATAGCTTTGAAGCTTTAGAAGAACAAACAATAAGTAATATGAGGTGTCCTGAATTGAAAGCAAATAGTTATCTTAAAAATTTTAAGTGCTCAGGCAGGACTGAAATTTTTATACTCCATCCCTTTGAGACCCATGGGTAAGGTATCGAGTATTTTTTTAGTATCGAGTATCGAGCATTTACTTTTTGTATATGATATCTGGCATATGTCCGTCACGCTTACAAGTTATAGGTTCATTTGATCAGACCAATTTTTCACAAGTTTTTCCAATAAATTTGGCCGTGTGACGTCAATGTCGACTATTAAGCGCGCTGTATAGTAAGTTGCACAATCTTTTTGGAACCAATTGTTTTCAATGTTTAGCTGATTAATTCTGGGATACAAAAATTCAGTCAGGATCACTCGGTAGTGCTCTATATTCCCGTAACTGTAGTTCCTTTTCCATTTCGAAGGAAATAAGTGCCGATGATGCCGCCAATGCTTTATAAACTTCCCGAACAAACAAAATTTCTTTTACTTTTACTTTTACTTTTTTCAAAATAAATTTCCACAGTTTATAAGCATTCACTGATTCACGATGGCCGGCTAAGCCTTACTAAAGAGATATGTGAACCCAGTTTCCTGTTCCCCGCTGCCGAACCATAATTATCGATATCGATAGTTCTCATTCAGTTTAAAAAATACCCCTTTCAAGTGAGACTTTTGGTAATAATATATTTTTATGACTAGTTTCGTAACTATTCATGAGTCCTATATAATTTTCAACGTACTACCACAATTGACGATCCGGGTAAAAGTCTACGCCAAAATTCATATAAACATCTGTACATATTTAAATATAATTTAAAACATCAAAATAATATTTCTCAGAGAAAAAATTAATTCATGCATTTGCAAATGATGCAGTATACCAGAAATTGCATATAAGCTGCAGGTTTTATTTTCGCATCTGAAAACTAAAATACCGGACTCATAAATAAAATTTAAAAAAAAAAACACATTTTTACATATACATTTCATTTATTCCATTAAAAGTATCATTTCTGAAAATTTTTAGAACAAAATGTTTATTTCGAAATACCGTTAATTTAGTTCCAGAACTTTTATTCTTGCAGTTCTCGACTATATGTACGAGGGCGATTCAATAAGCACCCGTGTTTCATGACAGAGGGCGTTCCAGAGAGAAGTGGGTATTAGCATCTTGTGCTGCCATCTATTCTATCAAACGACGGCAAAACAAATTTCAGACTGATTGATAGGTTAGTTTGGATTTGGCAGCTATTCGATTAAAACGGGTTTCGTGATTTTCGCTAAGATTGAAAAACAGCAGCACCGTTCGATAATTCGCTTTTAATTTTTGGATGGGAAAAAATGCGAGGAGATAAAAACAAAGCCATATATGACTACTAGTTCAATGAGTTTAAACGTGGGCGAACATCCGTTTTTGATGAGTGCGACCAGGGGGCTAGGCAGACGTAGTTACCGAGGAAATCATTCAAAAAGTCCACGACATGATTCTCGCTCATCGACGAAAGAAAGTACGCGAAGTAACAGAGGCCATAGGTGGGTCGTCTGGAATGGCAATTAATATTTTAGTTGATAAGTTGGTGATAAGAAAACTGTCGGCCCGATAGGTGCTACGATTGCTCACAGTGAACGACAAGTGGATGCGGCTGTTAACTTCGAAGCACTATTTAAAGATATTTGTTTCAGTTGTCACCGTTGATGAAACCTGAATTCATCATCACACATCAGAAACTAAGAAACAATCAAATAAAATGAATTTCTCGCGGTGAATCCGCTCCAAAGAAAGTGAAGACAGCCCCATCCGCCGGAAAGATCATGGCGACAATTTTTTGTGATGCGAACGGCGTCATCCTCATGGATCTTTTAGAAAAAGGAAGAACGATCACTGGACAATACTACAATGAGATATTGGACCGCTTTCACAAAAAATTGAAGAAGATACGGCCGCATTTAGCGAAAAAGAAGGTGGTGTTACACCACGATAACGCACCAGCACAATCATCCGGAGTTGTCGCCGTCAAACGTGAATTGCGTTATGAATTGCTGCCATACCTCCCGTATTCACCCGATCTGGCTCCCTTGGACTTTTTCTTGTTCCCTAACATGAAGAAATTACTCGCGGGAAAAAAATTTACTTCAAACGAGGAACAGAGGCGTATTTTTGAGAGTTTGACAAATCCTATTTTCTAAAGGGGTTAAAAAATGGCGGGAGAAGTGTATACACAATCTTACGACTACTTTATATACTAAGCCCTTGTTACTAGATGACTCAAACTACCAACTGGTATACCCCAAAACGTTTGTAAGTATTTATAGGAAACATGAAAAGCAGTTGACTTTTCGTTGCAGGATTTTTCGTCAGTCCTGACTCTACATTCATTGATGATTACTATGCCTGGTATTTGGTTAAAAATCAGCCTTGGTATTCTTTTCTCAGTTTTGGGGCGCTTACACTGTTGCAGTCGACCTTATCAACCTTACAGGTAACTCTGTCGCTTAGGGGCAAGCCCACTGAATTGGTCGGTATTCATCGGTATTATAATTCCACTTTTTTACTGAAACGAAAGCATTGTTATTGTTCCTTCCTTTTTGGACAATGAGGAAGTTTAAAATGCCTAATGCATCATCAAAGCTGCCGTCGCAGCAATGGTTTGTCCTGGTACTGAAAAACTCCACCTCGTCTGGAACCGCCGTCCAACCTGCAACTGCTTTTGCATTACTTCAGAGTGGTGTTCCATCTTCCTCACTGCAACATCTACGCTTTTGTGTCTACGTCTGCTTTTTCATCTTTATTATTTTTTCCGCGAATCCACTGATAATTTTCTACATTTATTCGCTGCTTAGCGCCTTATCAATTACATTTTCGGTGGTTATATGACGGGCAGTATTCTCCAACTTTCGACGTTATTGTTCACAACGCATGCATTGGAAAAAGGTGTAGTTTAGGCTTCACGCAGATGTGGGTATCAAACGAAAGAAGAAAGTCATGGCAATGATTAAAAGACCTACATTAAAATTCTGCTGAAGAAAAAATTGCAGAAAATTTCATTTAAAAATGTGTCCTTGAAAACCCTTGAAGAAAATTTAAAAAATTTCTGTCAACTAAAAATGCATTTTAATAGCTGCAATTTGTTCTCCCTGATGCAAACATTTTACTTTTGTCTAGTAATCGAATAGTCGGATAATTCGATATAAAAAAAAAACTTTAAAATAATCTCTTTCTAAAAAGTCATACAATTTCATACTGCTATTGCAATTTAAAGTAAACAAAGAAGTGCAGTTTGTTCAACTTGTTTTATGATACCTGGTCAATACCAATCAACATTCTGGCTTGCCCCTAATTGACACAATTTCTTGGAATGTTGGTACAAAAATTGCGTTTCTCAAACTAAAGCAGTGTTACAGATTATCCGGGTCTGAAAGTATAACGAGCCTGTTGGCATTGACATCGTTTTTTAATAAGCGCGATAGTACAGACTAACATAAATAAAAGTAAAAAAATTGTTTCACGGAAGCCAGGGGAAGTTCCACATACGCCATGTCCTTATTAAAATATGAGTTAGAAGCAGCCAGCACGCTCATACCGAAAAAGGGCAATTTATCCGACTGCAAGAATTGGAGAGGCATAACACTATTAAGCATGGTCAATAAAGTAATAGCGCATATAATTAATAAAAGGCTTTCCGACGCACTGCAAAGTGGCCTACGGAATGAACAAGCGGGATTCCGACCACGCTGTTCTTGCGTCGATCAAATCAACACCCTGAGAGTGATTGTCGAGCAATCGGTCGAGTGGCGTTCGCCACTTTATCTCTGCTTCATCGACTTTGAAAAAGCTTTTGATACTCTTAACCACGAGGCAATCTGGGGAGCACTTTACTGCAAAGGAGTACCTGAAAAAATCATTTCACTTGTCAAAGAACTGTACAGTGAAGCAAGCTGCCGTGTGAGACATGAGGGCATCCTGAGCAACGCTATTCCAGTTCGAACAGGAGTAAGACAGGGATGCGTGCTATCTCCGCTCTTATTTAATCTGGTACTGGACTTAGTGATGCGACAAGCCTCAGCGGCGAACAGAGGCATATCCTGGGGTCTGAGCGGCAACCTTGAGGACTTAGACTACGCTGACGATATTTGCCTGCTATCACACAAACACTCACATATGCAAGCAAAAATAGAGGCGGTGAGCGAATTCGCAGCGAGGGCTGGACTGAAAATAAACATTGCGAAGACAAAGATAATGCGCATCAACACCACCGATTCACATATCTTCCAGATACGCGGCACTAACATCGAAGCTGTAGATGAATTCTGCTACCTAGGCAGTGTAATAAATAAAAACGGCGGTTCAGCGGCTGACATACGTAACCGGATATCGAAAGCTCGCGTAGTGTTTGGCATGCTTGATAAAGTTTGGAGAGCAACGCATATAACGAGGCGCACGAAACTGAGAATCTTCGAGTCCAATGTGAAATCTGTCCTCTTGTATGCATGCGAAACGTGGAACGCGTCAACACGTGACATACAAGCAATGCAAGTATTCATCAACCGCAGCCTTCGCAAGATCACGCGCATTTTTTGGCCTAACGTCATATCAAACTCCGATCTGTGGACTATAACGAAACAGATACCAGTCTATCTCGAAATTCGACGCCGCAAATGGAAATGGATCGGTCACACACTTCGAAAGCCATATGATGATATCACTAGAGCAGCCCTGGATTGGAACCCCCAAGGCAGCCGCAGACCTGGCAGACCATCTAACACGTGGAGGCGACTAGTAGAAACAGAAGTGCAACAAGCAGGCCGCTCCTGGCGGCAAATAAAATTCCTAGCTTCTAATAGATTTAACTTTAACTTGTTTATTGAGGCCCTTTGTTCCACCTAGGAACCACGGGAAAATATATATAAAAGAGAGCTAATATACATTTTTTTTTAATTCTCAAGTATACTAGAGTTCTTTTACGTTTCCAAAAATCGCTTGGTACGATTAAACTTGAAACCGTATTTCCTTACTGAAGCATTTTTTTCGTGTACACTTTAGGTGCCGGACGCTTATCTTTGCAGCTGCAAGCGAAATAAAGAAAAAAATAAAACATTTGCTGAGAAATATGCACACACTTATATACATATTCATATGCTGGCTTTTGTATGTGTAACTATGTGTGTAGGTTCATGTTCAATATATTCGCATACACAGAGAACTATTTCGCAGAGAGTCGTCAGCTCTGTCCGGGAGCTCCGTCTTTATGAGCACACAATTTATGTTTTACAGCCACTACATGACACTGGCTCGCAACTTATGAATGTCGCAGGGTCAACGGCGAAATGGCCGGGAGGGGGGTGATAAGCTATTCATACTTAATTGCAGTACAGCGGGCGAGATGAAAATGTCACAATATCGACGCGCCAATCTCAGCGAATAGTGATTACTGCTATTGCAAACAGTCACACACACACACACACATACACACACACTTAGACAAACACACTGCAATACAAAGTTACTTTTTATGCACTTTGACATGCGATGGTTTAATGTCAGGATTCCAGGACATGTTTGCTTGCATGACTAAGGCCACTTCGACTGCACGCTGCTCCTGCGATTGCGGCTGTGGCTGTCGCTGTGGCGATGTGAAGATAAAAATTTATTTCTGCTTCACATTCAGCCGTAATAATACACACCTAACCAAACACGCAAACATGCACACAGCAGTTCATAGAAAACATATGAGTGTGTATGTATGCATAAAGGCAGGGAAGTGTGTGAGAGTGTTCGAAAAGCGAACGTTTTGAAAGTAAAGGAAAAAACTTAGATTAAAAGTTCGAGTATAGACGTTTTTTCCGCCGCTGCGTCAGCTATATGACCCACAACAAAAACAACAACCACAGCAACCGCCACGCTTACGAATGCTGTGTGACACCAACTTTGAAAAGCATCAACGCCTGCAGCGAATGAGTTCAAAGTTTGATAGGAAAAGTTAATAACCAACACCAGGACACCGGGAACTCTGGATGATTGTGTTGGCCGATGCAGCTGTCAATAGCCAATAGTAGCACTGCGGCCAAAGACACAGAAAACAGCAGCAGCGGGAGAAGAAGTAGTAGCAGCGACAAGACGGCGGCGACGGTGACGGTGACGGCAGGTATAAAGGAGGACTACTTCCCCAAAAGCTGGCGAAGTTTTATATTTGCTCTTGGATTTATGTCTGCATGGAATGAATGGAAGATAACTATAGCACTTTTATGTGCACATACACACATGCATTCAAACTATACTTTCCGGCAGATGCATTGCGAAAAGCTGCCTCGCGCCTTCCTTGCCTTTTACCTTGTGTCCGTTATTTCTGCTAACTCATTTCTATTTATTTTTTGATCTGTAGAACTTTGAAAAAAATTGCAACTTTGTTGCTGCGCGTTTGTTTTTGTGCTCTTGATGTGCTGTATGTTGTTTTTGCTTAGCCTTCAATTCAATTTCGTGGAAAACTTAATCTGACATGAAAATATTATATACAATGCAATGACGTTAACAGATTTTCAAAATATCGAACAACAACAACAACAAAACGCATACTCGCATAAAATAAACAGGGAACAAAATAAATAGAAAAACCAATAAAATTCATACCGAAATTCTTTCGGGTGTGGCAATAAATAGCATCCCGGCAGTCAAAGCTCCTAAGTCTACATATATTATCTTACTTACCAGTCTCCTTTAGTCTGCAGGCAACTGAATTTTTCACCCACTGAAATGTCGATTGTCAATCTCTGCCCCAACATCCTATCATTTAACGAACGAACTAGTAAGGCAATACATCAGCATTCCACCAATTAATGAACTAGCTACTGAACTAGTTCACAGTAGACATCAAAAAAATCTAGTTCAATAGAGGGCGAAAATTACACATTTTGGACGAATCGAAAAATTTATTAAAAATTGATAAATTCAATTTCAAAAATATTTTATTATGAACTAAAATATTACAAAAAAGATATTTGTGGGTAAAAGATATTTGTGAAAAATTACTTTTTACTATTTTTGTTGAAGAAACCTTGGTGTTAAGCTTCTATTATATTTCTGCTATTCTAAACAAGTTAAGATCTTGGGAAATTAACTCCTGAAGGATTTGAAAATATTGCCAAAATGTCAAGGCCCCATAAAAGTCATACAGCGAGCGAAAAGAATTTATTTTAAATTCTTCACAAATCAAAAACTAAGTGTAGTAAAAATTTGTAATAACTTACAAATTTGAAGAAGAATAAACATGCCATCTATAAAAAAAGAGATAAAAATTATCCACCGCCATTTGCTTGATGGATTTGCGCTTCTTCTTCTTTCATAGCGTTAGAACGCGGGGTGCGTCAAAGCTTCCTTCAAAATGGTCCTCCAAAGCGGTCTATCTTGAGCTGTTGCTTCGTAGTTCGGTCTGTCTTTGGCCTTCACACCCATTAGCTTTCTTCACGGTACAGTCAACAGGCATACGGATCACATGACCTAGCCGTCTTGTGCGCTGCGCTTTAACAAAACGCACAACTGTCTCGTTCTGAGTTAGATCGTTCAGTTCAGAGTTCAATCGGATTCATCCATTCTTATTGGGCCAAGGATCTTTCTTAAAATTTTTCTTTCCATACGAGCAATCTGAGCACAATCATCAACCTTAAGAGTCCATACCTCACAACCATATGTTAGGACTGGTCGAATAAGAGTCTTGTACATAGTGAACTTTGTAGCTTTAGACAAAAGTCGGGACTTGAACAAGTTAAGGTGGGCGTAATACGCTTTGTTGGCCGCGTTGATGAAATCCCTGACGGCGGAGGTTGAATCACCGCAACATGCGAACATAACTCCTAGGTACTTAAAATGCTGCACTGCTTCAAAAGTATAGGCTCCCACATGGAAATTTGGCATCTGTGCAGGCCGCCTCGATTTCAACAGATATATGGGTTTGCTCTCGTTTACAAAAAGGACAATATCGTTCGCAATTTTGTTAATCTTTAAGAAAATTTCTTTTAAGTCATTTCTATTTCTGGAGAGAATAGCGATGTCATCTGCATAAGCACATATTTGGGTTGTTTTAGTTATCAAGGTACCACCTTTGTTGACTTCCCTTACGAAAAAGTGCAGCATCAAATTGAATATGACTGTTGATAAGGCATCGCCTTGTTTTACACCTGTTTCAATAGGGAACGACTCTGTGAGCTTCCCTTGAATGATCACTTTTGCTTGTGTAATTGTGAACGTTGCTAAGGCTAATAAGGCTCGTTATTATTAGTTTAGCAGGTATTCCAGAAATAAGCAATATGTGCTGGATCCTATCTCTTTTAACACTGTCGAAGGCTTGTTTGAAATCAATGAACAGGCAGTGAACATCTAGCCCGTATTCATAGTGTTTTTCAAACATTTGGCTAAGAACAAAACATTGGTCGATTGTAGACTTGCCTCGACGAAATCCGCATTGGTAGTCTTCAAATATTCTTTCAGCATATTCTTTGATTCGTTCATAGAGAACATTTGTATGAAAACATTTGGATATATTCTCTAACTCACGAGAGACTTTCAAATCAAAACTTAATCTGGAGATACTCTTTTTGAATTGTGACTAATGTATCTCATAGTATTGTTTACCATATATTATATTTAAGCTTTAGTATTAGTAATCTATTTAAGTTATACTTTAATTGATGGAATGAATAAATAAATAAATAAATATACTTGAACGGCACCGGACACAGATTGTCAAAATGTCCATCTCCCACGCGCATTGCTCCAACAAGATGCTCTATAATATCTTGGTTTAAGCGGTATGTCAGGATGTATTTCATATCGTTTTGGACCTGGACATGCCGAGCAAATTGTTTTTCATAATCACGGCTTTTGTAAAACAACAAACTTTACTTTTCCTACACTTTTACTCAAAATTTCTACAGTTAGCAACCCAGTTTCTTGCTAAGGGTGCCGATTTATCAAGAGGGAATGAGAAAGTTGCTTACTGAGTAAACCTTTTATTACTGAATTATGATTATAAACCTCATTGAGTGCCTCCCTCTCGTTTGAATCATTTCTTAATAATACCAGGCAGTTTCTCAAATAGCCCTAATTCGTCATTTTGCAACTGGTACATTTCTTAGTAGTCACACTCGAACTAGTATGACTTCTTCCAACAAATACCAGTGCATGCAATAGAATATTCAAAAACACCAAACACTGTTCCTTCTCTTCCTTCTACGTATTTATACAGAAAATACTAGCCATCCAAGTGTTGAAGGGCTCGATGCGTGGTATGCTCTCATCTTCCTGTCGCTGCTGATTGCCCACTACTAGCTGACGCGTGCTTATATTTGATGGCAACTAAAATAGGCGCAACATTTCAATTTCGCAAATGTTGCGATTAATTTTCCATGTCAAAAAGTCAATTTGATAAAATATTTTTTCTCTGCTGCCACAATCAGCTATTAGGCTGCGACCATTGCCAAAGCCATCACTTGCTTACACACATATTCGCACATGTATGTACATATGTATGTATTTGAATTTTTTGTGAGCTCATGCTGCTATCTGATTGTGTTAGTATGGATTCGCGTATGTGCATACATACATTTTTACATCTCTGGCATGTTCATTTACACTCAGCATTTATTATATATTTTTTATGTGAGCATATAAGTGATATACATACTTACGTACTTATATATACATATTTTCTGGTATACAGATGTACAATAGTGTACGAGTATGTGAGTAATACAAAATAACTGCAATCATTTGTCAACACTAGGAATTGCTTCATTGTATGCTCATGCATGGATCTTTGGACTCGAATTCAAAGGATGAGTTGATTTGAGCTGCTTCAAGAAAGACATCATTCCCATCAGTTTCAGCAGTTCTAAGTTATTTAGTTGGAGTGAGATAAAAGTGCGATCAACTTCCTTTTTTCCTCAAAATAAAACATAAAATGGTAGAGAATGTTCCACTGGGGAGATCTTGTTTACTAGCAAACCATTACAATAAAGTAAATATATTAAACTTTGAAGTATTATTAGATAAGCAAGCGATTCGGATATAGCACTTCCACTATTGAAGAAAATTGAGCTTCACGCCGTATTTAAGTTGCTTACTAAACAAGGAAAAGCACCACAGTGCTTTATAAATAACACCCATGATTTATAAGACACACAGCTTAGAGAGACAACTGAAACAGATCTCCCGCTCAGATAGGTCGTCTGAAGCGAGCCTTCCAACATTGCTGATAAAGACGAAATAAAAATGAGAAATCGTAGAAATAGCCAAGTTATCAACTAGAAATAAATATGAACTTTCTAAATGACCTTCTTGGTACGTCTTGGATCACCGCAAGATGGCACCAAGAGTGCTCAGGTAAGCCTATGGAATTGTTTAGCCAGAATATTGATCTATAATTTAGATGCCTTTACGGATAATTCTTTGTATATCCTTCAAAGGGGTTTTCAAATGGTAGCAATTTTTACAGATTTTTTTAAGGCTTTTTATAGGGTATCTCACCCAATATTGATAGCTAAACTTCAGGGTTTCGGCTTTCACTCTCAATTTCTAAAGTCGATAACTTCAATCGTCTTATTCTTTTACTGCTTCCCTCTCTATGCCCTTCAAGGTAGGCCCGTTACTATTATTTCTCTTCATTAACGATATTTCCTCCATCCAGACATGAAGGGAGAGAGTGGAGAGCTCCGAGTTAACCAAGTCTGAAAAGTAAGTCATGCTCACGATATATATTCCACCATGAATTTTTGACACAAGTTCAGACAGTTTATAAGGACCACTATTTGGGCGTTCTGAGACGTTTATGTGAAGGAATTCACTAAAAAAAAAAGAAAAGACGTGTGCCAAAACAACTTCAGAGATTTCCACCATGATTACGCACCGTCGCATAGTGCCATCCTTATCTGTGAATTTTTGACTAAGAACGAAACGAACCGCCCAACAGCCATCGAGTTCACCTTATATGACTCCCTGCGGTTTTTTGATCGAGTCAAAAAAGCCACTACGGAGAAGTCGTTTTAACAGCCGAAAGTAAGTAACTAAAAGGAAAAATCGAAGACGGATCTGATACCTATACCAAAAATACCATAGAGTTCGAGAAATGCTTCGAAGGCTGTACCAAATACTGACAAAAATACTTTGCGCTAATATCACTTTTGCTGGATAACGAACAAGCTGGATTTCGCCCTAACTGCAGCTGCGTTGATCAAGCCTTCGCATCATAGAAGATTAATCAATTGAGTGGAGCTGCCCGCTTTACATGCTTTTCTTAATGGCTTTCAATATGGCTGGTGTTGAATGGAAAGGGAGTTCCAACTAAAATAATCCGCCTCATCAGAGCCCTCATTACGAGAACTCAGAACTGGCTCCTCAACAGCAACATCAGCAACCTATTCAATACCAGTACAGCCATAAGGCAAGTTTGCCCTCTGTCACCTCTTCTCTTCCCCATCGTCCTAGATGAAGTTATGAGCCAATTAACCCTGAACAAAAGAAACACCTTATAGAGTTTCACCAGTCATTTTGAGAACCTGGACTTCGCCGATGTCATCTGCCTCCTCTTTCAAAGACCCACTGGCCTGCAAGCGAAGGCAGACAAACTAGTCACGCTGGCACGCACTATCGGACTGGAGGTCAACATCGCCAAGGCAACCGAGTGAGCCGCAATAAAACAAGACCTAATATGGTAGACGGGCGTCCAGTGAAATTTGTGGAAAGCTTCTGCTACTTCGGCTTCACTATCACGACAGAAGGCGAAGCAGATGCAGATGTCAAAACACCAGGCTACACAAAGCAAGGGCGGCGCTCGGGCGAATGCATACAGTATGAGCGAACTCGTAAATCTCTAGGCATACTAAACTTCGAATATTCAGCTCTTGTGTGAAGTCTGTACTGTTGTACGGAAGTTAAATATGACTGGTTTCCAAAACCATCAGACAGAGGCTACAATCTTTCGTTAACAAATGCCTTCGCATCACCTGTAAACTATTCTAGCCGAATACCATCAGCAATGACGCGCTGGAGAGATTAACGAATGAGGAACCCATTCTATGGTAAATCAAACACAAAATGTGGCGATGGATAAGTCGCACGCTTAGAAAACCACCAGATAGCATTACAAGAATGGCACTGGACTGGAACCCTTAAGGGAGCAGAGGTCGCAGTCGGCCAAAGATCACTTGGCGAAGGTCGACGTTGCGCGAACTAGCTGATTTAGACATCTCATGGGACCACGCAAAAACAACAGTGCATAACCGTGTACGATAGAAGAGTCTTGTCGAGGCCCTATGCTCCGAAGCGCAGTGAACAAGGATATATAAAGAAAAATAAAAATATCTCTCTGCTATGAGTATTTTTGGCCCTTTCCCTCGAATTTGATAAAAAAATAGCCATGAATTTAGGAGTTTAAGGAGCAAAATATTCAACAAGATTATTCCACGTTGTTTTTTTACCTAGAATAGCTGAGCTCATCATACCATATATAAAAAATGTAAGCATCAGATAGTTTCTTATGACGGTTTACTAAACGAATTTTGAAAAGAGTGAAAACTTTCGACCGCCTGAAATAAAATTTCGAAGTAAACTTTCAAACTGTCACTACAAGAAAAAATATAATATATATTTTTTGCTTACTCTCTGCCAGAATCCGTTGTCAAATCACGCAGTTTCCCAGGCCGATTTCCTATAAAAACATTCAAGAAACGGAGCTTTGATCCCTTTGATACATATATTTGTTTTTCGCTCTCTACCAGAATCCATTGCACAATGTGATTAATACATAGTAACATTTGAGCCAGTAGCCATTTTGAGAAGAGGAGGCCAACTTGGCGCTAAAGTACTAGTTTCTCATTTCATTTACGGCATAGGTCGCATGTAGGGCATTGCTTTCAATCGTGCAATAACGCCACAACTCGACTCTTCGGCCACATAGCAATTTATTTATGCCTCTAATCCACTGGAAGCGCTTTTACCACCAATTTAATTCGCCAAATCTTCCTACAAAATATCTCCATCCACAAATGTATATGCCTACGTATGTACGAGTATGTGTGCTCACTCCAGCATTTGTTAGATTCCGCGCATGCCATTTTAGTAGTGCGAGTATTTGACGCTTGTGCTCGTTGCTTCTTTTTATAACTTAGCAAATTACAAATTTTAAGTCAACAACACGTAATTTGGCATCTTGTTAACACTTTATCTTACATAAAAACAAACTGTCACACACGCACACACACACGACACCAAAGGCAAAAGCTGGAATTTCATGCTTATAAGCCATTTTGGCCATTTTATCACTCGACTCTTGGGCTTTTAACCATTGGCAACCACACTTGGGTAAAACGAAAGGCATCAAGATGCTCATGAGTTTGTATCGGTATGAGTTTTGACGTTCGTTTGCTCGGGCATACTTGGGTGAATAACCATATTTGTATATGTGTATATTTCCCGCTACTCCAACAAATATTTGTATATAAAAAATGTTAAAACTTGCGATATTTCAAATATGTTCACATTTTATGCTACAAAACCACTTTGCCGGCTCGCCACTTTGTAGTAGCAGCAACAACACTAATACGAACAACAACTGAGTATGCTGATATATGGTATGAGCATTCATATGTGGCAGCAACAACCAAGTGACGCCAAAACTTCTAGCCAAATTAAAATTATAGCCATTTTTACCACCATTTCTCAGCGCAAAAATTTACGCATTTTACAAAAAACTGTCACACAAAATGGCTATCAAAGCACCGATGAAATGCGAGTCAAAATTAATGAACGAAATATTCATACTCGTATCATCGCAGCGCCAAAAGGATTAAAGGAATAAGAATGCACCTTAAAAGTTAATATAAATAAGCGCTTGAAAATTGGTGTCAACTTAAGGTAAGGTGAGGTGGCATACGAATTTCAAAAATATGCCTCAGTAATATTTCTGACACTTTCCCTGCGTAATACTTTCGCTGATTCCCCCATTTTTTTATGGATCGCAAATGATTTGTCGAAGTCAAGATAAATCAAGATAAGTCTATGATAGTCCAAAGTTTGGACTCAGCTTAACAAGCGTTTGGTATTTCCTAGCAAGGGGAATGGCAATATGCAGTTCTTATTCATCCAGTTACAATCAATGAATGAAATTTAATATTACGACTTGTACCCGCTACAAAACAGAAGCCTAGTGAGCCGAAAATAATAAATGAGTTATCAATTTGTTAGTTGTAAAATTTGCCACAAAAATCTTCAAAAACTTAAAAAATAACAACATCGATTCGTTGAGGCATAGAGGCAACACAATTGGCAATTTTTGTTCTCATTGGACGTCATTGTTCCAAATATTATTTATATTTTTATTCAAAACTGATGCCGTGGGACTTCTTTGCTTATATACTTTCGATTTTAGTATACTCGTAATCTCAATGTATTGAGAGCAACCACGCTTGCTTGCTTCGTTTGGCAGGAAACACCATACTGCATCCGGTTACACATATATTCCTCTCACGGAATCCATTTTGCTGCACGTTTATATATTGAGCAGAGCGAACTGTTCATTTAATAAAACATATTGGACCAGAATCTGCCAATTTAATGCAGTACCAGATCATCACCTATGATCGATATTTAATACAAAGAGCGAGGAAATCTTCTGAATACCGTTCGCGCTGTCTGCAATGAACAAAGTTTTTGCTTCGGTCACCACTTCGAAACTTGAGAACTTAAAATGATAATAAAAAACTGAAATAATGCAAAACAAAAATTTTTATTTTATTATAATCTGGTAGATAATTTCATGGCACTTATTTTTTGAAAACGATAACCGCATATGTTTACCGTGGCTACGAGGTACATGGTCTATTCGATCAGTTCACTTTTTGACTACTTTTTCCAATAAATCTAGCCATACGGCGTCAATGTGGCTTGAATATTGCAATAAATCGATTGCTAAGTCGCGCCAAACCAAATGGTTTTCCGCTGTACCTTTTCAAAAATAAATCTTATCTGAATAAACTAGAAACAGTTAAAGCGTTGAAAGATTCTGCAAAATTGCTGTGATTTAGTCCCAATTATGATTTTGTTGTTCAAAGAAAATATCATTAATCTTTCATAAAATGTAGGGTTTCTATTAAATTTATGTAGCTCTGAGCACAAAATTAGTGGCAATTCCAAAAAAGTGTTTGAACAGTTAGCTTTTGTTCAGGTATCGAAATCATCGTCTACAGATTATGACTTAAGCTTAACTGGAAGGTTTGGGGATGCAGTTAATAAAATTGTGCGCTTCTGACGCCCAAGCTCTTAGAATGGTTTAAGCAGATATGTGATGCCGCACAATAGATGGAACTGCAGCAAAATACTACTAACACTCTGGACCTGATTTTATGCCTCAAACTCCCTTATTGAGAACATCACAGGCATTTCCATTTTCCCTGCCTCCCTTAAGTAAGCTGCTCGGCAGAACACTTTTGTGCATTTCCGTTGCTAGGATTTTGTGTGAGATTTTTGAAAAAGATGTTTTGTTAGATGAACATTTGAGCTCTCTAGCACTGAACACCAGCTTTGATTTAATCATATCTCGAATAGAATTCAACAGATTAACAGCAACGCGAGTGGTACAAAGGCCATTATGTGTGCTGCATAAGGCTTTCTGCACGCCTAGTGGCGTAATTCTTGACAAAAACGTACCGCAAAGCATATTCGTGGAAATAAAAACCACAAAGAAAACCAGAAATTCCTAAGTATGTGAACACGGCTCATAAAATACAATTACTTACACTTAATAAATTTTGATTAATCACACAGCTCAGTTAATCCCACGAAATTTTGTTAAACATAAAATGCCTCTTTACACGCATAAACTCGCATGCCTACATAGATACATGAGGGTAATATTAAACGTAATACAAGTACGTATTAATATATATACATATATATATATAAGCACATACTGCCTAGATATATTTGTACTGCATAAGTATGTGGGAAAACTTCGTAAGCTGTTGCAAAGAGTGTGAGCCTTTATTTTTTCTTACTTTTCTTCTGTCATTTCTCTTTCGGGCCCACTAATGAATGAATAAGAAAATCACAATTGACAATCGGACATGCAACTAGCCATATAATGCGACCAACGCACCACACACCCACAAACGAAGCCGGATTGGAAAGAGAATTTTTCAATTGAGCGCACAACAAATGCGGATCCTAAGTTGGCAGCCGTGCGCACAACTTTGCTAGGGTATTAGTTGTGACCTGGGCAAATTAAAATATGTTCCGGCAAGTTTCTTGCCACGCATGCCAGCAATAAGGTGATAAAATCTGTACATGTTTTAGAAAAAATTAGAAAATTGAAGATTTGAGTTTCATAGCATTAATAATAAAAATGTTTGTAATGAGCCGAAAATGAAATTAATTCCAAAGTGCATCTTATTCTATGCGAAAAAGGGAATATACGGCTCGTCCGTCAGGTAGAAAATTTTCAAAAGTCAACGCGATTTTTGAGCCACTTCAAACTTGGATTGTATTATTCCAAAATACTTACTTACTTAAATAAAACTAGCTTCATTAAAAAGAGTATAATAATTTTATATCTATAACGGACTTAACTTGTAACAGAACTTATGGCAGGACTAAGTAGTTTCTAAACGCCAATGCATTTAAAGGGCATTTCAAAAGATGCGCCTAGATATCAGTAGTGAATAATTCCTAGACGGTACCTTGTTTTGATATTTCAAAATGCTGCAAATTTCGAGGGGAATCTTTTCTACTAAACATTGAGTTAAATTAAACTAAGAGTACCATGATTCAATATTAAATTTCAATTTATCCAGACCCGTAAGCACTTCCCACGAACCACATGAACCAGAGTACATAATTAAGCTGAAATTCATTTATTGCTCAAACTAAATACTAATAAAAACAATCAGAAATGGGCTTAAATATAAGCCATGAGGAAGAAAGGCAATACTTTTGAAATGTTATTAAACTCCGACAGATATCTAAAGCTTGGAGCATAGGAAAAGTAGTTTGCTTCTGCGACATTAGAATAAAATTGCGAATGGAAGCACAAAAATCTATGAGGAGCTTAGAAACATATCTGCTCCAGAAAACCAGTGTAATTCCACCAGAGATACGATCAGAGAAAAACGATAAAGACTGGACAGTTCTCTTATATTCCAGTGAAGTTAGATTATCAGACGAATAAGCTTGCAGCGTGCACTATAAGGTGCGCTAAATGGAAGGCAGTCAGAAAAATTATGTAATTGAAAGGCAACCCACTGTTATTTTTTTATTATTATTGTTAAAATTACTTGGTAATTGACGATAAAATTAAATAAATAAATGGAGTGTCGAATACAACCGGAAGAGAGCGTTTTATGCAGAATTCTTTTCATGACAGAAATACACTCGGCAAATTTTCAGTGCCTACCGTAGCGGGACCGCTGATACTCGTATAAGAAAACTTTGATAATAAAATTTCGATCTTCCCAGCCCGATTCTGCGCATTTGATAAATTTAGTGCCGTCATTATTTATCAAAATTGAATATTTTTCACCCCTTGAGTACTCAGCTCAAATTTTAAAAGAGTAGTTTCTAGTCTAATTGTCAAGTAGAGGTACACCGCAAGGTGGAGTCCTCTCACCGTTTTTATGGAACGCAGTTGTAAATAAACTTCTGTTAATACTGGAATCGGTGGGCTGTAAGGTGATAGCTTACGCCGACGATGTTGTTATTGCTGTCTCTGGTAAATTTGTATCTACATTAAGAGACCTAATACAAAATGCTCTAGATATACTTTCTAGGTGGGCAGGAAAGTGTGGTCTAGGAGTCAACCCAGACAAAACACAACTCATATTGTTCACTAGGAAACACAGAATCCCTCAGCTAAGTCCAATTACGCTCAAAGGGGAAGCTCTTGTGATTTCGGAAGAAACCCAGTACTTGGGACTAAACATAGATAGGAAACTGACTTGGAAGTCAAACACCTTAGAAAGGGTCAGGAAAGCGAACCTAGCTTTTTATGCCTGTAAGAGAGCTTTAGGGAAGACCTGGGGAATTAAACCTAAGGTTGCTCATTGGCTCTACACTGCTGTCGTCAGACCCATTCTTCTATATGGAAATGTTGTCTGGTGGTGTGCTATGTAGAAAAAAACCTATTCTAATTTATTGGATAAGGTGCAGAGATCAGCGGAACTAGCAATATGTGGCGCCATGAAAACCACGCCATCCATGGCTTTGGACATCATGCTACATCTGCCACCCCTAGATCTCTTCTGCAAATACTCAGCGGCCTGCGCCGCTTTAAGGCTCAAAGCGAGCTCACAATGGAGAACTGTCACACATGGATATTCAACCATTTTAGACTCCTACACGGATATACCCAATGAATGTTATTATCACCCTCCCATTCTTTGCTTCGAAAGGAATTTCCTAATGAAAATCCCTTCTAGACTGGAATGGCTTGAAGAAGATCCAACACCCAACACGCCCGTTAAGATCTACACGGACGGATCCAAAATGGACACCGGTGTAGGATCAGGGTTATTTTGCGAAGAGCTTTCTATTAGTGAATCCTTTAAATTACCGGAGCACTGTAGCGTTTTTCAAGCGGAAATAAACGCTATTCATGAAGCCTTAAAATGGTTAAAGATAAACAGAATATCATCAACGGATATCTGCATTCTATCAGACAGCCAAGCTGCCCTACGAGCCCTGGATGCTGGCCACAGAGATATACCAGGGAACTGTAGGGCAGACCAACTTGCAAGAGAAGGTACCTGTATGCCAGACATAAGTAATTTTATGGAGATACCTCTCGCAACTTGTAAGCTTCTCATTAAGGACGCACCAATCAATTCTGCAAATCAGATATGGATTAGCGCTAACACCTGCGAAATTGCTAGGCAAACATGGCCAAGGCTTAATTTACGTCTGTCCAAGAGTATTATAAAACTGAGTAGACTTCAAATCAGGACCTTAGTAGGGGCCCTCACAGGACATTGTCTCATAGGAAATCATGCAAGGAGATTAGGCGTATACACGCATGATTTCTGTCGTAGCTGCAGAAATGAGGAGGAATTGGAAACAATTCAACACCTTTTTTGCACATGCCCGGCTCTATCCAGAAGCAGAAACCGATTTTTAAAATCCTACTTCTTAACGAACATAGATAATCTATACACTTTTCGGTATCAACAACCTTTTACGCTTTGTCAAAAGCTCAGGATGGTTCAATATTGAAAGGGAAATGTAGCCCAGCCCCCGCGGCTCACAACGGACCCATTCCGTGGTCTAAGTGGCATCGTTGTCTCTATGTGCGATGCGGCTGCCAAACCTACCTACCTAGTCTAATTCACAAACTTCCAAACTCTTTCGACCAATTAAAACATTTGCTTGAACGATTTAGTTCTCGTGGAAAAGGCAGCACACAAAAGCTTTTATTTAGTCATAGATTTTTTTGCATACTCTGAAATATCGAGGCAAAGTTTTCAATTTGATGATTCTTCCGAATATTTTTCCAATTTTAATTTATTTGCCAAACGCCCAGAGTAAACAAATTCGTGTCCTCCGCTAGGTTTTTGCTTCGAACTCTAGGCCAATCTAATGATAGTAACATACATATGGACCAATAACGGCAACCACTGATAACTCTTAGTATTAACAAAAGGCAACCTTCTATTTGAAAGAATTCTAAATATAATACCATGAAATTATCTAAACACATGCGTGGGGTATACAAAATTCGGCCACATCCATGCATTGTTCTTTACTTCCTTTATATTTTTTTTTTTAGGTTAAAAAGCTCAAAAGCAAAAATATTGAAGTCCTCAATAGGAGATGGCGAAAAATTATCAGAAATGTTGCGCTAAAATATAATATTAGTAAACTAGTGAGATATCCATTCAGCTACTAAATAATGCATTTAATAATCGAAGGGTGGCATAAAAAACTGGTTATTTATGCTGGCGCACAATCAATACTAAATACTTCATCGCATACTAGAACCTAATTTAAGTGCCTATTAGGTATAGCAGTCTCGAAATCGCTATATGTCGGGATCTCGATACTATTTGAGTATCACACAGTATCGGAATTTTTTGATATGAGATCTGGGATAATTTATTACTTTTATATTTATGTATATAATTGGCGCGTACACCCTTTTTGTGCGTTTGGCCGAGCTCCTCCTCCTATTTGTTGTTTGCGTCTTGATGTTGTTCCACAAATGGAGGGAAATTGTGGGAAACGAATGAAACCTTCTGTGTGTTTGGAAAATCGAATTTGCATGCCTATGACATTTATTATTATTATTATTTGATAATATCCAGAAGTCTATTTATGTATTACAATAAATATTATTAAACTTGTTTTGTCGCTTTTAAAGGTAAATAAAGGCTGAAAACCTCGCTAAGCACTTCTTTTAAAGATCAGTAATTTTGACTGATTTTGGCAAAAATCGGTAAATTCAAACAGCTGGTAAAACTAGTGTTAAACAAAATAAACTTTAAGCGCCCGATTTATAGACTATTATTGATGTATAGTGTTTTTAATGCGAAGATAAAGGTAAAGATGTGTCAACAAATTTTCCATTTGAGCAAAATTCTTAAGCTCAATGTGTTGTAAATTCTTAAGCTTATGTATTAAAACGTCCCGAATTCCCGGAATCAACAAATCTTGTTAATAAGAAAGTTTTCACCCCAAATTTCACCCCAAGATTTCGGGACTACAGTAAAGATATCTCGAAATTCGGGGAGCAACAAATGATGCTACTATTTAAGAGAGCTTTATCACATGATAAATCCCTAAAATTTCGGGAGTACTCTTAGCCCGACTTTTCGGGATCAACATATTATATTAATATTTAGTTAATTTTATCACGCGATAAATTCTTTGATTTCGCGATTTCACTGAAAGTGTCCCGAAATTCCGAGATCACAAAATGCTGCAAATGTTTATGAAATTTGTAACGCCTGATTGATTCTGGGATTATAATAAAAATATCACAAAATTCCAGGATCACAAAATGCTGCTAATACTTAAGATAGTCACAAAATTCCGGGATCAGAAATGCTACTAATATTGGCACATCAATGCATACTGCGTGTGCTTGCCAGAAAGGCGCATATCTATATATATAAAAATGAAATGATGTTCGTTCGTCCGCATTTTTTTGGGCCGATACGAGGCCAATTTTATTCGTTCTTTTTTCATATTATAGGGATCCACTAGGGGAAGGTTTTTAGCAAAAAAAAATTTCTTTTAAATATTTTCTTCATATAAAAAAAAGAAAAAATCAAAATATTGTCCAAAACAAAACTTGCTCGATTGTTAGATTAAAGTAAGTTTCGAATCGACATTCATTTTATGTGTACAACTTTTTTTGAATTTTTTGTATTTGTATTGTGATACAGAAATGTATTGTATACAGAAATTTCAAATGATTCGAATGAAATTTTTTTTTTTTTTTTTTATTTCTTCCATAAAATATTACACCTGTCGTTAGACAATAAGTAATTTGATTTACAAAAAGATGGAATGAGAGTGATATTGAAGGGCCAATGCCCCCAAGCTCATTTAGAAGAAATATATACATATTATTTAAAAACAAGTGGTTAACAAACAATGACATATACGATTAGTTGACAATTGATTACAAGTATTTTGCAAGATCTGTTGGTGTTTGACGGTTAAGCCGACTTTGGGTAGATTTTTCTTTATTTGGTAGTCTTCTCATAATAGGATTTGTGCGCGTTAATAATCTATTTATGTGTCTTCTGCTAGCGCTTTGTATTGTTTCATCAATAGTATCGATGTCAAGGTCGCGATGAATATCCGCGTTAGGTATGTACCAAGGTGCATTAGTTAAGGTCCTAAGTATTTATGAAAATAATGTTTCAATTCAATTGAGCAATGCTTTCTTTGGCCAATTCTATATGGAAATTAATGCGTTTGCAAACGATGTTTTCGGCTATGAACAAATGTTGGAATCGAATGAAAAAGGAAAGAAACGCGAAATGATAAAAAAAGCTCTTGGAAAATTTAAAATGAATGGTGCTTCATTGGAAAAATTCAAAGGTTATAAGAACATACACAAGATAAAGTTAGAATTCGAATTTTTAGATTTATTTTGTTTATTTCTCATTTTTCCAGAAGTACACCACACAACAACTCGTTCCAACTCTGATTTTGAAATCCTGTTGGAATTGGTGATCGATAATTTTGTCACTATAATGGTCAATGGAAATTTGCGTGTATCAGACCCTGCATATTATTTACCATATTAACTTTTTATGGAACATATGGACCAAATGAACACAAAAAAATAATTTAGTTTTGTTTTGATTTTTTGCAACATTTTGGTTTTCAGTTAATACAATAAAAACAATACTGTTTTTTCGTGAACACAAAATTCTAAATTTATTACGTTGTTTGTTTAGAATTTTTGTAGAAAAAAAGTAAATTGTTTGGTTTTGAGGAAATTTGTTTATTGTTGCTATTTGTGAAAGCGTAGATATTTGTAAGTATTTGACTATAATCCTAAAAGTTAATGGAATACCACTATGACACATAGAAAACATTTTTTCAAAGGGGTGTTTTTCGAAAATTATAAAAAAAATTGTTTTCAAAAATTTTGAAGAAATAAAGTAAAATAAAAAAAATTCGAAAGCATGAAATTTTTTCAAATCAAATTTTCCTCAAAAAGATAAAAGAAATTTCTTCGAAGAGGTGTTTTTCTAAAATTACAAAAAAAAATTTCAAAAATTTTAAACAAATAAAATAAAATAAAACTTTTTCAAGGGTATGAAATTTTTTCAAAACAAAATTTTCTGAAAACCAAAAAAAATTAAAAAAAAATGGTGTTTTCAAAGCATTTCATATTCCACTATTAATAGAGAATACATTTTTTCGAGGGAGTGTTTTTCAAAGCGGAGAAAAATCTTTTTTAACAAATCAATTTAAACTTTTACAAAAGTATGAAATTTTTTCAAGAACAAAATTTTCTCAAAAACGTTAAATTAAAAAAAATAGTTTTTTCAAAATATTTAATTTTCAGCAATTAACTGAGAAGAAATTTGTTAGAGCGAAGTGTTTTTCAAAACTTCAAAAAACACTTTTTAACCAAAAAAAAAATAAACCTTTTGTCAAAAACAAGAGGAATGATAACATTTCCTAACAATTTCTGCACTTTTGCACAGTCTAAAGAGGCATTGATACAGAGTGTATTTCCAAACATAGTTCAACATTACAAAAACCATGATTGACTCAGCGAAAGAGCAATTTTAGCTGGGAAAAATAAGGACGTCAATGATATAAATTCAGCTATTTTAGATCAAATACCTGGTGACATAGTTGCGTATAAGTCAATGGACACTATTACTGATCAAGATGAGGTCGTAAATTATCCAACTGAATTCTTAAACTCACTCGATTTGCCAGGCTTACCACCTCATAATTTACGATTAAAAATTGGAGCACCGATTATTATGCTGCGCAATAGTAATGTGCCCCGACTTTGCAACGGTACCAGACTCGCTGTAAAGAAGCTAATGGGTAACGTTATCGAAACAACAATTTTGAAAGGGAAGTACAAAAGAGAAGACATTTTGATACCCTGAATTCCACTGATTCCGGCGGTTTTACCATTCGATTTCAGACGTTTGCAGTTCCCTATTCGCCTTGCCTTCGCTATGAGAATTAATAAGGCGCAAGGACAGTCTCTACAAATGTGCGGTATTAATTTAGAATACCCAATTTTTTCTCATGGACAATTGTATGTAGCTTGCTCACGAGTTGGCAAACCATCGTCATTATTCACGCGAAAGATGAAAAAACCAAAAACGTTGTCTAGCAAAAAGTGTTACAATAAAGTTCGAATGAAATTGTATCAAAGAATTTGCTTTGTTTCGTATTAATTTTATTCTCTTTCAGCAAATCATTGAATTTATCGTCTAGCGAAGCGGGCGAGGGTACGCTAGTATTACATAAATGCGTGTGAGCGTTCACATTAACCCAAACAAATGAGCTTCAAGCGTGCCTCGGCTAGCGCAAAGTAGTTGGGGTTACAGCCTGGAACTTAATTTTAGTACGAATTGATTTACGCACAAAATTTGTCAGTATTTGTAGTATTGAAAGCTACAAAAGAGGAAGCATAAATGGAATAAATAAATAATGCAACATGCGATGGGAAAATTTCTGATACGTTCTTTTTTATACTAAAGAAATCTACTTCTGTACGTGAGGGCACACATACTTAGATGCGCACATTTACCTATATGTAAGTACTTTTATTTTATTTTTTTATTTATCTATTTTCAAGACTAACAACTTATACTTATATATATTAAAGAATTTTGCAACTTACATGAAATAATACTTTTACTTTTTACCGGCTAACCACTTAGGCGAGACGCAGATTATCCACTTCGAGCTAATCAGTTTCAGCTTTTATTTTCTACACCAGTCATTTATAAAATGTTTTTGCGAATGAATTATAACAAATGAAATAAAATATTGTAAATTGAAAATATAAAAAAGTTGTAATACATTTGTTTGCAATATATCGCACATTTGCGGCAAAAAAGTTCAAAATCAAAAAACCAAATTGTCGAGAAAAACGGCTTCAAAGTTTTCAATTTACTATGCCTCCGTAACTAAAAGTAACTCAATATTGAGTTAAATGTTAAGTTGCCACAGCAAAAAAGAAGAACCTATGGTAATTTCTGCGTATTCATCTAAAAAATTATTTTTAGATTATGACATTCATACAGTAAATGAAAGAATTGAGTTATACTACAAATACAATGTTCAATTTGTGAACGACGGGTATGAAATATAATTTTTAACATTATTTTTGGTAGCCTCTGGAGGGTAGCCTGAATAATAACAAGAGTTTCGACCAGGTTCCACACATGTATTCAATTCGGTTTATGTATTCCGCATGGGTAGATTCATAATTCGCTCAAATGATTGAAATAATTTCGCATCTTTGCTTGCCATCTTCCGTAACCAACAGATCGGACATGATATCAGACTTTTGTTTTATTTTATTGCGTAGATATTAAAAATGACTTTCAGTAAGTAGAAAGTAACCAATGTACCCCGCAAAATGTCTCCATCCTGCCAACAAAGTAATCCAAATTGTCTCGTGTTTCATTGTTCGCTCATACTTAGCTTCCAGAAGTCTCTCGCTTTGGTAAAGCAAAAAGAAGGTTGGCTTTTATGAGTATCATCTTGCTGAAGTTCATGGATTTTATGCGACCAAAGACTGGGCATTCGCTTCATAATGGAGCAGAGTGCAGTAGTCACCTAGGCTCATTTCGCGTAAAAACAGATCTTTTACCACATTTCCGTTCAAGGTGCCTACTCGTTGAAGGAAATGAATATTGTGATTATACTACCAACAATTGTAAGCAAATCATGTTTGCTCAAAGTCGGAAAAATGAATTGGGCAACAACAAACATTCTATTTACACTACCTGCAGGTGTTGAAACTAGCCAGTAATGGGAGTATTTCCATGATAAAAGTTGGTTATCTCTCACTGATTCCCAATCAATGCATTTCTTCCAGCAAATTAGCAGCAAATGGGAACAAAAGCTGAGTCTGTTCCACTGTTGGAGTACTTTACAGATCCGTCCAATGATAAGATGCGATAGGAATCCATTACAACCAACCTATGCGGTGAAGTACTTGTAGAGGGTGATTCTTGTTCGTCGAAAGCGGGTTGTACTTTTACACAATTGACTGTAGAGTACAAAGATAGCTGATCATCATCATAAATTCCTAGGGTTTCAGTGTGGAACATAGGACCGCTACGAATTTCTTCCATTCGTGTTTGTTTTGGGCCAGTCTCTTAACTTAGTTCCAGCTAAGCTGCATGGCGCGGCTTTCTGACTCCAACAGTCGTTTCCAGGTATTCACTGGTCTTCCACGCCTGCGACCTCCTTAGTGGTTCCAGTCAACGGCGGCCCTTGATAAGACACCATTTCCTCTGCGTAGAAGATGGCCAATCCAGCCCCAATTTCTCTTTCGGATCTCTAATAGTATTGGCTTCTGCTGGGTTCTGGCCCATAAGTCAGCATTCAAGATAATATTTGGTCAGAATATTTTCAGAATTCTTCGAAGGCATCTGTTTACATAAAATTGTAATAAATCAGCTGACACAGACGTCGCATTCCACGTTTCGCAACTATAAAGTAAAGTCGACTTTACATTGGAGTTAAAAATTCGCAGTTTTGTGCCCCACGAAATGTGTGAAGCGTTCTAAATTGCTTGCAGAGAGCCACAGCTTTCTTTATGCTGCTTTTGATATCATCGCTCAAACCTCCAAGTACCAATATGCTGCTTAAATAGCACAAATATTGTTAGTTGAGGAATTTTGCGCATTTACCGCATCACTTTGGTTTTCTGGATATTGATCTTCAGGCCAGCTTTGTCAGCTGCTTCTCACACTGTTTGACTCTTCGCTGCCATGTCAAGATAGTTGAGGGACAGAAGACAAATGTCATCTGCATAATCAAGATCCGCTAAGCACCCCTGCAGTCCCCAGGTAATGCCGCCTCCAGATAACGAGCAGTTTTTCATGACAATGTCCAAAACGATGTTAAAGAGAAGTGGTGAGAGAACACATCCTTGTCATGCTCCTGCTAATATTTTGATGTTGTCACCCAGAAGTTTCTCATGCATTATCCGACTGCTTACGTCCGTGTAAAATGCCTCGACGAGTTGAATTAATTTCGATTGCATATTGGAAGTCTATAAAGACGAGATATAGCGGGGCCCTCCACTCAGCTGACTGTTCAACAATAACTCGCAGACCGTTGATGGGGTCGATGCATGAACGGTTCGCTCTGAAACCCGTCTGTTCCAATCTGAGTTCTAGATGCAACATCGCTGAGGAATCTTTTGCTTATGATTTGTGCGATTATTTTGTTAATCATACTAAGTAAGGTAGTGACAAGGGAATCGATAAAGTTTTCCTATCTTCCTTTGAGAACTTTAAGTCCCCTGGACCTGACGGAATATATCCAAAAAGGAGGAGACAGGCTGATTGAGGCCCTGAAAAGGATCTTCACAGTCTGTCTTGCATTTGGTTATATACCATCCCAATGGCGACGCGTAAGAGTAGTATATATTCCGACCCCAGGAAAAGATGACTATTCCCAAGCAAAAAGTTTTAAACCAATCAGTTTGACATCGTTCATGTTGAAAAGTCTGGAACGAGTGGTGGAGAAACATATTCGAGTGGGGGTATTCCCGAGAAGTCTACTTAGTAGAAATCAACACGCTTACCAGAGTGGAAAATCATGTGAATCAGCCTTACACGATCTTTTTAGTAAGACTGAAGCTGGGCTGGAAGCTGAGGAATACACAATGGGCGTGTTCGTGTACATTGAGGGGGCTTTTGATAATGCCACTTTCGGCTCGATATGTTCTTCTGCCGAACGACACGGAGTTAATCCAGCAGTCAGGCTGCATTGAAGGCCCTGGAGAACGCGAAGCAAACATCAAAGATTTTTCAAGAATGTAAGAAGAAGCTTAATTTTGTCGGTATATGGGTTCCGGGACACTCCGGTGTTCAAGGAAACGAAATTGCCGACGAATTGGCCAACCGTGAATCAGCGGTGCCCCCACAGGGGCCAGAGCCAATAATCGGAATCAGTCCCGCAGGAATCAAGAACTGGATCAGCGATTGTGTAGGCAATCTACATAAAGAGCGATGGTCCGGTCTGGAACGCTGCAGAACTGCAAAGTGTTTTGTGACAAGTCCGAACAGAAAACTGTCAAACTTTCTACTAAAACTTAGAAGGAAAGATATTCGGTTGATGGTCGGCATCATTACAGGACATAACCCATGGGGTCAGCATATGACCACCATTGGAATCATCGAGAATCCGGTATGCCTGTCATGCTTGGAGGAGGCGGACAGCATTGAGCACTTTCTCTGTGAGTGTCCTGCCTTTGCTAGAGCAAGGCTACGAGTATTGGGTTCCGATGTCAGGAGAATGAGTAATATTCGTTCTCCAAAACTTTAGGATGTTTACAGATTTACCAAAGAATCTGGAAAATTCTCACAGGACTAACTATCTCTATCCCTGTCTCTATTCTTTTCTATCTCTTTCTCTGTTACTTTTCTCCCTCCCTCCTTGACTATCTATCTCCTTTCCGGAGCTTTAAATACAATGGGCTCTTTAGCCTGAGTGTTTTAGGAGCCACCAAATCTCCTGGTGCTCCTTGGCTCGACCTTTTCAAATTCAAATTCAAGGTAAGCCCTTTAAGCTCTTACATTCCATCAGAATGCCTTTCTTATCATCAGTCAAGTCGCATATTGCCCAGAATTTCAAAACTAATGAGTGAGTCATGCTAGCAATGACCACGGCATCGGCTTCCAACTAATCAGGTGAAATGTTGTCGTGCCCAGGAGCACTAAAGTAGCTAAAAGCAAGACATATTCTTCACCTGGCATTGCTGGTTTTATTTGTTTTGGCCCATAAGTAGGCAAGATGATCCAGAAATTCGAAGTTATAGCTTTCCAGCTTCTCTAATGTGAAGAGAACCTCATTGAGGGTGCTTTTGATGCGCCCAACAATGTCCTCTCACCTTTTTATTTTTAATTTTTTGTTTGTTTATTGGCTGTTTTTCAAATTGATAAAGCTTTTGATGCTTTCCAACATCAAATTTGAAGAAATGCGCAAAAGTGACTCAGTCGCCTTTTCGAAGCCTGAATCCTTTTCATTCAGCTAAACCAAATGAATTTCACAGATACAACAAATTTATGTAAACAGCTTCTCTGCGCGTTTCCTGACATGAAAGCACAAATGTATTCCTAAGGGAGTGGATTGCGAAAAATATTGAGTGATAACTACGTATACCGAAAAGCTTCAGTAATGACAAAATTTAAATTCGAATAGTTAACAATCTAAGTATATACAAATACATTGCAACAGAAAAAAGTTTTTCGCGACACTTTTCATAAAAAAGACATAATTTTGAATGTCTAAGTAAAAACTTTCGAGCCAACTAGAATGTAAAATTTTGAATTTATGTGTTAATTCAATGTTACAACCTCCAGGCGCATTAGATGTCGGATCAAAGTGTGCGAAATTATGCGTCCAACCCTGCTGCTTAGATAATTGAATTCCCTTTCCAATTCGCACGCAGCCATTAAGCAGCAAATCAAATTAAATTTATACGCACAAACTGCATTAATAATTTTGGTGATAAAGAATGGGCGTGATGGGCGTTTTCTGGGCGTTACACACTGATTAGTTAGATGGGAAATGCTAATTTAATGGCAAAGACTTTGGCGAATGGGCAACAGCGAAATTAATGTTTATTGAAATTATTAAATGTGAAATTGGCAAATGCATATAAATAATAGAAAAGTTAATTTGATAAACTCTATGATATTTAAGAAGGTGTGAAATAAATGAATCGTAATAATCGAATACAAATTGAAATACATAAATAAATAACTACTGCAATTGGATTTATTGGCAAGTTTTGAATTTTTTTCTTTCTTTTATGAAAATGTTATACATTCTCGCACAAAACTATTATAAATCCTAAATTCAAACTTTACGCAAATTTCAAAAAATAAAACATTCAGCAAAACTTCATACAAATTTCATCGTTTTTAATCAGAGTTTTTGGAAAAATTTCATAAAAAGTGATAAAACTGCAATCGTTCATTAGGCTTTGGTATAGTATAAAGCAAATTTCAAGTTTTTCTAAAACCGCTTTCACATTTGACAATTTTTTTCGCATACGATTTCGAGTGTTTTCTTCCACTTAAAAAATGTTGAGCATTCGTTATATGGAGAAAATGCATGCCAGGGGAAAAATTGTCAAAAATCAATGCGATATGCATACACATTTCAACAGAAGGCCCTAAAATTCTAAACGAAGTGGGCGTGTGTTGGTTAGAGTGGTGAATCATCCAGAATCCAACTAGCGCTTCCGCACCATTTTGTTGCCACAACCTCGTTACCAACTTGTTTAACAGTTATTTACAACAAGACCATATCCAGTCTGTGCAGTTTAGGAACCTTATTAGGCTGTTGACGTCTAAGCCAGACAGTTGCTCGAGACACTCGAACAGCGGTTTGCCCAGGGTTAACATTCCGCCCTTCCATAGGGCAGGGCATTCACCGAGGAAATGGAAGATTGTTTCCTTTTTCTGCGGTTGTTTACAACTATGACAGTATGTGTTGTGAGGGATGTCCATTTTGGGGGCTTGTTCTCCGATAGACAAGAAGCCAGTTATGACTGCCATTAGTCTACAGGCGTCCCGTCGTTTCATGTTTATCAATGTCGACGATTGCTTGCGGTTGTAGGTGGGCCAAGACGTTCTGATAATTTTGCATTTCGTCTGGTCTCTCCATCTACAATCTGCGATTCGAAGGTATTTTAGGGAAATTGTCTCTTGACTGCACCTAGTGGTGTGAATACCGATTCTGCAAGAACGTTATTCATGGCAGATCCTCCTCTTGCCAGTTCATCGGCTTTTTCATTACCTTCGATGTTCCGATGTGCCGGGACTCAGATTAAGGTAACTTTATGGTACTCGCTCAAGGTGGTGAGGCTATTCCTACTTTGCTCCACCATTTTAGAGGTTGCTGTAGCCGAGTGCACTGTCTGGATTGCAGCTTGGCTATCCGAAAGAATAGCGATATTGCCCTTAAAAGAGAAATTCGTGATTAGTAGGTATTTGGGTGAGTAGTGGGTATTTACTGTTCAAAACTAGAGGGTATTTACTGTTCCAATCAAGCAGCCGGATTAAAGCACTATTTTCCAAGCGGAAGTTTTTGCTGTTGGGAAAGTCGCGGAGCTAGCCTACACAAAAAATGCAAATAACTCAACAATTAATATTTACGTGGGCAGTCAAGCAGCAATAAAAGCAGTGACCTCATGCTGTATTAAGTCCAAAAATGTCCAGCGGAGCAGGGAAGCCATAGAATGGCTAGCCTCAAACAGAATGCTGCACAGCTTTTGAGTAGCAGGTCACAAAAGCATCATAGAAAACGAAATAGTAGATGAGATAGCTAAAAGTGCTGTTAACCTATCTTTTGAACAAGAGAACGACTTACAAAAACAGCTAAATATAATTTACAATGAAATGAAAAAGCAAGCGGGATTGGTGGAGTATTCTGACCACACGCAAAACTGCAAAAGTCACGTACAGAACAAATGACAAAAAACTCACTCGATTTGTACTTACGCTCGCACGAAAGGACTGCAGAGCTATTATGGGTTTGCTGACAGGTCACAATCCATTGGCTGCACTTGCGTACAAGATAGGGATTGCTAGCAACGACAAACGCAGGAAGTACAGAGAGGATAAAGAGGAAACTTTAGAGCATCTTCCGTGTTTTTGTCCGGTATTATCAAAAATGCGCTTCAAATGGCTGGGAGCCCAACAGTGTGAGGGTCTGAAGGATATCTCAAATATAAATACTCCTGCGCTGCTTAGGTTCCCTAAAAGCGATGACATCCTACGTGATGTCTACTTTAGTCTCCATCTGGTATAGCTAGGGACCAAAAGGCCTGTGCATGGCTTAATGCCAGCTGGCTTAACCTAACTCTAATCCGATATGTTAGCTGCTTAAGACCCGCACTTTATTATACCAAAATTTTTCAAAATTCTGTTTGTCAAATTGTCAAAATATGAAATAATTATTTCAAATTTAATTTGTTTTATTGAAGATCAAACACAAACAAATTTAAACCATTTCGTTTCAATATTTATCAAAAAATATTAACTTCTAACTTTAAAACTAAAAAACACGAAGAATAAATTATTAATAGAAGAATAAATATTAAAATTTAATTTAAAACTTTTAACTTTTTAATTTTAACTTAAATATTAACTTTTATGCCCTTCATATCAAATCAAAAATATCAAAAAGAGTTTCGTATGAATTACATATACATACATAGGTATTAACAAATACAAGACATTTCAATTGCATTTGCACATTAACCTCATAAATTGCCAACGACAGTGTCAATTGTCGATCAGAGTCAATCCCTTTTATTTTTTTAGTTGGGAGGTGCAAATCAAACTGCCAGAAACATCATCAAAGGTGCCGTCACACCAGTTGTATGCTCCTACTAGCACTATAGCATTCCGCCTACTCGGCTGATTCCCCCCTGGAACCGCGTTAGCATTTCTTCAACGTGGATCCACGTTTATGTCTATTAACACAAGAGGTTCCTGCATCCGGGCTCCGCTCCTGTGGGTGTAAACAGCCGATAATGCAATAGTCCGATACTCACAAACTATTGTCTTGTCTTCAGTTTGGTACTGTTGTGAGTGTTTGACTCAAGCGTTTGTACTTGTCATCGGTTTGTCTTAAACAGTTCATCTCCACTGCCTAGCTGCTAGCAAAGGTACTTACAAAATTTAATAACAAAGGAAATATAATATATGATAGTTTATAAGGTTTTTTTCTCCCTTTTTCCTTCTTCTTCTATCCCTCAAAACTTAACCTATCTTTCTGTTTCTACTGCTGCTGCCGCTGTTGTTGCTGCAGTTGGAACTGCTCCAGTCGCTTCTGAGCTCTCCTCTCCCAGTCAATGTGGTTGAGCCTCGTCACGACTGTAGCTGCGAACGTTTTTTCAGCGTCCCGCTTAGTGCTCGACCATCACCACATATTCTGGACAAATCTTGGGATGGCGGGTGTTAGAATGCCTTCTCCAGCAATGCTCGTTCTTCGCTGAAACGTTCGCAGAATTTGGTATGAGTTGGTACGAGTAAGTCCACCAGCCTTTGGTTGACTTTGCGTCGTCTGATACCGTTCTATAAGCGCATACAGCACATAGTGCACTGCGTCTGTGGGTATGAGTCAGCCCACGCATATGGCTATATTTAGCCTCAACCCATATCGGCGCTGTATATAATACTATAGAGTCCATCACAGGCGATATGAGTCGTCTCCTCTCAGCTATGTCAGGCAGGATTCTTGTGAGTGCCCCATTGACAGGCGCTGCTTTACAATTAATTGTTGCCAAATGATGCTTGAATCTTAGCCTGCTGTGAGAGTATTTCGTGTCCACCAAATGTGATATTCATAATCTATTTTTGCTTCCATCCAAGTCCGCATTACCGAGCCATCGCTATACTCTCGCTGCTGCATCGTTACATTTTGCTTCCAGCTAATTTAGCGACTACCAGCGAAATATCATCAGCATATCCTACGATCTCTACCTTATGGGGAAGTTTTAACTTTAGGACCCCGTCGTGCATAACGATCCAAACGGTTAACCACAGGAACCCCACCAGTGACTAAAATACTTTTTTAGTTCATTATCAGTATCGTATTGTAGGATACGATTGCTGAAATAGCATCCCATGATGCGGAAGAGATAACATGGCACCTTTAAAAGTTTTAGGGCTAGCAATGTGATAGACAAATTTCCCGAATTGAAAGCATTTCTTATATCCAATGTGAAGACCCCGCAATATTTCATGGAGGTGCTTCCACCACTAATAGCTTCCCGAGCTATGTTTATGACGTTGAGATTGCTCGTTGGAAGCCAAACTGTTTATCAGAGAGTCCGCTGGGACTTTCTATTTCTGAGCTTGGTGTTCCATTAAGGCTTTCTATTACACTTTTTTGTAATAATTGTAGACACGTGAGCTGTCGTGCTCTAGGCCCTTTCACCTTTTGCATGACCGTTTTATAAGCCAGTCCCCAAGGCTCATTATCTGCACTACCTCGCAGTTGATTAAGGGGTTCCGGTGGTCAAGAGCTCGAAAATTTAGGGTATTATCAGAATTTTTTTTTTACAATAAAAAAGTGAAAAACGATATCTTAATTTTTCAGGCTTTTTGTTTAACTTCTTGTACATACAGAAATGAAGAAAAAATTTAATAATTTAAAAAATGACGCTGATGTTGACGCTCCCGAAAAATTAGACCTGGACGGTGTTGTCCATTTTGGCTCTGATTAATCAGTATGACTATGTGCCGTACTAGAATAAAAAAATTTGAGAAAATGGCGCCATTTTGAATTTGACAGTCTAAACATCGTTTTTGTTTTTGAGTTTCTTAATCAAAAAAATACGAAATAGTTGAAATAATAATGTGATTCTAGTACAGACGATAGCCATTGATGTTGTGAACAACATATGTCAACACCAAAAAAAAGAGTTTAAAATTTGAGGTTCAGGAGCGCGCGGACCGCTCTCTACCTAGTTAATGGGCTGTAGACGATATGATATTGGGAATTTTCGCATGACAAATTCACAGTATATTCTTAAGATGCTGTACTTTCGAAATATCAAAAAAACCACAAATCGATTTTTCGACCATTCTGGGTCCCCTTAACGCAGATGCTTTCCATTTCAATTCAACCGGGCTATTCGGATCATGTTCTTCGATTTCGTTGTAACTCAAATATGTTGCTGTCTGTGTCAAAATAATGAGACACGTATTCTTTTGTTCGCCCGAAAAAATTTTTTTTCAAGATTTATCGGCAATTTTCTTCTTCGGCTCAAAATCGATTTTTTTTGGTTTCGTTTAACTTGACACGCCATTTTTTGGTCCAATTTTGAATTGCATTTACTGATGCTTGTAACTACTGAATTGCTCCTAAGTGTTTTTCATCAGTTGCTAATACTGCAGTATCATCGGCAAATGTTGCAGCAAAAAACATGTATCGCACTTTTTGTTTTTTTGCAAAATAAAACACTTTCAACTACTTTTTTGCTGTTATTTGTACATGAAGTCGCTCGTGTTAGTAATGACGATTATTTTGAACCCAGAATCATTGAAGTCGGTTAATTTTTGACTAAGTTATGAGCATTCGATTACCCTCCAATTCAGCAACTCTGAAAAGATAGAAAATTGATCCGTCTCTTATTGTTGATCAGTGTGGTGCTCAGATGTGGCGTTGGAGGATATATTTGTACAAGTGACTAGCTTTATTAAATGGCTTCAGTGACTGGTAGGTGATGCAAGCATTTAACCTCTAGAAAGGTTTATTAGCACATTCATTTTCTCTAACACCTAGTGGGCCGAAGTGAAACATCAAAACCGAATTTGATTTTTTTATATCACTTATCTTCATCCATGATTTACCTCCTTCGAAACGGTGCGGCGCCCTATGAAGGTGATTATTACATGCTTACTGGTTTTTCTTAATCCTTTTCATGAGTTTTCACTCAGTGAAATTTGCAAAACGAAATCTAGTAAACCATTCAATATTAAACCACAGAAATTTTTTCAGTAAAGGGAATGCAAATTACATTAATTAAAATCAGGCTACCTGTAATGCACTTTTTGCTACTGACGGACTACTCTTCAATAAAAATATGTGTGAATTTTTCAATAATCCAGAAGTTTTTAATAACCAACATATGAGCAAAAATTTTCGAAAATATTTAAAACATATTTGAATTTACTTATCAACAACAATGAAAATAAAAATGTATAAGAAAGCGCAGAATTCTCAGAAAAACGCTGCTAATAATAATATAGAATTTCTGCACATGGTTAAAACTCAGAAAATTTGGCATCATGTGCTTACAACTTCAGCAAACGTCAAAATAACTCCATCATTACCAACAGGAGCGCAAACTTCTGCTGCAAAAATAAGGAAAAAAGAAAGACAACAAAAGTTGAGAAGCGTCAGCAATGAAGACAAGCGCAGGAGAGGAGCACTCAAAAATGACATCGGAAACGCTCATCCAATTTCACAGCCAACAACCGGAAATGCTATTTACATGCAAGCAATTCTCGCGCCCAACTTCAGCGCTTCGTTGCAAAAAAACCCACCATTTTTTTTTTTTTTTTTTTTAGTGCAGTACAGCGACGTAAATGCCGTGCTCGCACTTGTTTGAATTTCAGTAACCGTTGCAGCGCACAACAACAACTTTTTTAACGCTTTACTTTCCCCCTCTCATAGACGAAATCGCTGTTGCCCAGGACTACATGGCGTATGAGTGCTGCGAAGGCAAAAATTGTAAAAAAATCCGATGGAAAAGTTTCAATTTCTCAAAGAAATTTTGTGTGGTTTGGCACAAACGAAACGGAACGAAACGAAAAATGTTGAAATTACTGTGCAACAAAAACAACAAACTAGTTGCCAATGATGAAGCTAGCGTGACTGCTGCTCCGCTGCGAGAGCACATACACACACGCTTGCACGTGTACGTTGGGCTTTAGTTACATATGCCTGTGTATTTGTATGGTCTTATGGAGCTCAGCAGTGCAGCGATCGGCTGGTGTAAGCAGCTGGAGAAAAGTGTAAGCGAAATGCACGCAAAATTCATGAAAAGTTATGGAAAAAGTTTGTTGCCGCTTCTCGATTTGGTGGAGCCACTGCTGCCAGTTTTGCCAAAGCGCGCTTCAAATGAAATCCGTCTTGCAATAGTTTTACGCCATGCCTGCCTTACCAGCAGCCACATTTTGTTTTGGCACTGCAAGCCAATGTAGATTTCCGTAATGTCTGTTTTTTCTTCATCTACCATTTTCTCTAGTTTGCTTACTTTGGCAATATTCCCTGACAAAGTCATGACAACTTGTGAGAAAATTTTCTTGAAACAATAATTACATCAGCACGAAAAGACAATTCCCGGATATTACCACACTTTGTGGCAGGCAGCGTGATGGACGGACGGACGGGCGAACGGGTGTCCGGACGCATGTGCAAAGAGACAGACAAGCGTAGTCAAACAAATTGACAAAGTGTATGAATAAGTTTTGTTGTAGTTGCAAAGAGCGTCGTGAGGTGGAAAGATCTGTAGCTCATAAATGCGTTACATGGCAGCCAAATGCAAGTTAAACTCTATGGCAGCCACTTAAGTCCTTTGCTGCAATGCTCACTTGTATACCCTTATACATATATACAGGGTGGTCAATATAGTAGTTAATTTTGAAAACTTCAAAAAATCATAAATCATAAAAAATATACTAAAATATTTTTTAATGTATAAACAATTTTTTTATTTATTCGGAACAGACAATTTTACCGTTATTTATGAAATAACATTTCATTCATGACGCAGCTACGGCTGGCTTTCCTCCCAGTAGCGCATCCTATTAATACAACTTGCCAAGACCTTGGCTTTCTCGATATTGCCCTTAAAGGCCTGAGGCTCTTATGGATTGTACTTCATGGCACACAAAGGGGAAAAACGTAGGAGAAGAGCTTGCAACCCGTGCTTATTGCTATGAAATCAATTTCTTTAATGCCACGTATGTAAAGGCCCTTGTTCCACCTAGGAACCACGGGAAAAATATATATATATATGTAAATCGCATGATTTATCATTTTTGCAATTAGATTAGTACTTCAATCATATTTGACCCTTCCAAAATAGACAGCTACATTATACCATACAGATAAGCATCAAAATCATTCAAAATAAATTTTTTTATATAGTAAAAAAGTTATTCAAAAACAAAATTGGATGATTCGTCTTGTATTTTAAAGCATTCTTCAAGAAATACTGAGGTTATAATTTCGGAATTTTCTTTTATTAGAAAGGTGTACACTCTGAAGTTGAACGTTCTTTTCTTTCTTTGTTTTTGATAAACTTATGAGAAAGAAAAACACGTGCGTAATTAAAATAATTTAGTTTTTACTAGTTTCATATTAGAATCGCTACTACTTCCGGTAACTCTTTTTAGAGGTCGTCAGTTTATTTGAGGCGCGTGAGTTTATTATTACTGGATCAGATCCAAATTTATTTTCCCTTTTTTAGGTGTTGAGCTGAGCTCCTCCTCCTATTTGTGGTGTGCGTCTTGATGTTGTTCCACAAAAGGAGCGACCTATAGTTTTAAGTCGACTCCACCTGCAAATGTTTTTTATAAGGACCTTTTTTATGGCAGAAATACACTCGGATGCTTGTCATAGCCTGCCGAAGAGGGAGCGCTTTTTCTACATTTCGGTGTTTCATACACGCAGACTCGAACCTGCTCACTTCCGATGGGTAGTCACGCACCAACCCGCTTCCAAAACTTTGCAGTCTGTGTATGTGGCCAATGTCACGCGAATAACCACTTTCTTGTTACAAAAATCCTGTGCTGTATAGGCCTGTCAAGTTCCATTTGTATTATATAGACATGTGGGCAATTTCTGGTACAACTTCGCTGCGTTCACATTGCCATTCTTATAGCAGCGCAACACCTCTGAATCCAACTCTCTAAGTTATATTGTAAAACAATAATATATAAGTAATCATTCTTGTATTACATTACAGGCATGCATTACGATAACATCATTACTAACCTTGGAGCTACCCACCCATACTTCATTAGTTTCGAACTTTCTTACCCGCTAAAGTGAAGTAAATAAAACAACAATTTTTAACAGTTTTAAAACTGTTAAAAGTTTTAGAAAACTAGATTATATAATAATTCTTATTAATTCATTGCAAATTTAACTGCCACATTATTGATAAACTATGCTTCTGGTTTAGTAAGCTGAAAGCTGAAAAAAGCAAAGAAGAAATAATTGTTTAATAATATTTTTCCAAATAGAATAAAATTTGATAAAAACTAAGAAAAATGTCAACCACATATCGGTTATTTATTAAGGCTATCTATCAAACATGTCTTCATAACTTGAGTTCGTTTCTTATAAAGTTAAATTGATTGATTCGTAGGGTGGGTGGGTAAGGGAACGTTTCTTGTACTTCACGACTGTATACGGTTTTTGCTCATTGTAGCGGCAAATACTACCAGTCCAATTCAATCTGATGCCCACATATATCGAACGTTAACTTTTCAAGCTTTGTGCGGGCCAGCGAGATATAACAAACCAAATATTCAATTCATTCACTTCATTTCTGTCTTTATTTTGTCGGTATTTTACTCGTACTTTTAAAATATAAATATTCCAAAAAATTAACTAAATTTTCCCAGTTTTCGTGCGCGGTAACATTTTGTGAAGAGGCGGTTAATTTCGTAAGCACCAGAGATAGACTCGTTCAGCATAGACACACATGAATTTAAATCGTCTCGGCAGCTTAATTTTATTTTTTTTTTGTATCCTTGTTCACTCTGCTGGGGAGCATAAGGCCTCGACAAGACTATTCCATCGTACACGGCTTTAAACAGTTGTTTATGCGCCGCCCCATGTGATGTCGGCATCTGCTAGTTCGCGCAACATCGACCTTCTCCAATTAAGCTTTGACTTCACACGTGAGCTAAAATATCTGAGTGTTATAATTGACGTCCGGCTCAGTTTTGGTTCACATGCGGAATATATTACTCACAAAGCCTATAGAATGTAGGGTGGGCTCTTTAGAATGCTTCCGAGAGTAGGGCAAGAAGCAGCAAAGCATATAGAAGGTCATATCAGAGGGTAAAAAGCATCTACGAAGCCATCTCAGATGAAGCTGCTGGATGATAATCGCAGGCCTGACGCCCATCGATATATTGGTGAAAGCACGAGCGTAAGTCTGCGTGCAGAAGAAGTAGAGTCGCTTTAACATATCAGCGATTGTAGAAAAAGACAAGTCTACATCCTTACTAAAAAGGCAGGAACGTTATGAAAATTCGGCTAAAGGAAGGTGGACCTGTACCCTAATCCCAAGCATCGAAATATGGTTAAATCGAAGCTATGGTGGCCTCAACTATCAGCTAACACAATTCCTAACAGATCATGGTTGCTACCAGACGTACCTACGTCGCTTTAAGGTGCGTGAGTCGCCTTTATGTTCAGTATACCATTAAGAGGCAAGGTATGTGTTTTTGTATGCCCACGATTTGCGACTAGCAGACGTGATTTAGCTACACTATTAGAAGGTGCGATAATACCAGAAAATATAGTCGACATCAAAGTACGCGTGGGATAGGATTTCATCACCAATCAACGATATGTAACATGCAGTAAAGTACGCAGACGTGTATGAGGTCAGCTGCAGCTAAACCGACGATACTTGACACAGAAACGAACTCTTAAGTCAACGTGAGCCATGTAAGGTGGGAGAAGGTGGACAAGCCCAACTGATGTGATTTCCTTCCGAAATAAACAAAACTGAGGGAGAATTATAGTACTTATATACCAGTTTTGAAGGACTGCATGTGAAGAGTAACTGACGTAGAGCTCAACTGCCTGCCAACAGTAGCACCGGAGGGGGATCAGTATATTGACGGTTGAAGGTTTCATCATAAATTCCTAGAGTTCCAGTGAGAAACATAGGGTCATAGGTGGGCGCCAGTTAAAGTATCCTCCTAACGGGATAAAGACTGTGGACACTTCCTCCTTGTAAAAAAAACACAAAGGTTTTTCATAGGTGGTCTGAATCATCTACCATTTTCTTTATATATTTTGCATTTACCTTTCAAAAACTTTTTGCAAATTTCTCGCTTGTCATTACTTATTGAAATTTAATGAATAAAATGTGTGCTTCATTGTAATTTATCTCATTCACCTTTTAAGCCATGTCGAAGTTTAAGGCACTTTTATAAAATATTTAAAATGCTTATTGAGGAAAAAATGTTAGAAAAACTATTAAATGTTTGTAACACACAAACAATTGTCATTTCTCTGTTATTTTTATTCAAAATAACCAACCGAAATGAAAACCTACATATATCCAGGATGTTTTTAGCACGTAGAAACGTATTTATTCAATTCAAGTTTTAAATACAATCAAAAAAATATATATAAAAAAAAATAAAAATATCAAAAAGGCGCAGGAAAGCACGCGAAGAGTCGGTATATTTTTTTTGTAAAAAATTCCAGCTTACAACAACATAAAAAGCTTATTAAACCATGCAAAGCCATACTAAATATTCTATGCCATTGTCCTGCTCTACTAAGACGAAGGTTTACTATTCTAGGTAGCCAATTTTTAAACGAATTTTAAGATCTCAGTTCAGCAGAAATCAGGGATCATCTAAAATTTTTGAAAAGCACACAAAGATTTTAGGAGAGGTAGGGGCAAGTTCTTCCCACGACGCATCCCAATGGGCTATGTGTCTAAGTGTGCCCCACAGGACAACCTCTTCAATCTAACGCTAACCTCGAATAATACTCCACAAAATTTAAAAAAATATTTTTATCAAAATTAATTTCTCTATAGACTCTGCATAAATTGCATACAGCCTAGATAAAAAGTTAACCACACACAGTCGCAAAAATCAACATTTTCATAGAAAAATGGGCCAACGCTGCTTCTATTCGTCCACACAATTACCTTCTTAAATATTTTACATTCTTTTTTTTACACCCTGTATGCATACATACTTACACACTCATGCATATATAAACTTATATAAATACGAAAATATTAGTTGCATAAATTCGGCATGCCACTTGGTGAAATGTGTGAAATTTATTGGGCGGGTAGTATGTGGCTTATTTACTTTAGAAGAACTTCAAACGCCTTCTGGGGTGCCAGCAAACAAATAAATGAATAGACTGGCAGACAGTGAAATAGGCATATGTTTGTTTGGAATCTATGTATACTCGTATGCTTGTGCTAAACAGCTTTGGATACCTCATTTCGTGCACTGAGAGCTGAGCTTTTAATAGCAAAATTTTATAGTACGTGTAATAAAAATTTTGTTGACTTTTGGAAAATTAAAAGAGCCGAAGAGGTTGGACAAAGACAATTTGATTTGATTTGAATACCCTTTAGCTTTTCCCGGCATTTGTGATGATAAAATAAGTTTATATTTTAAACACTTCTGTCAGTTCGTAAAGTGATCGAATGGAAAGAGAGGGAAAGCAATGAAACAACAATCTGAAAGTTTTTAATTTGAGGTTGCGATTTGGAAGCGAATTGTTTTGTTCGGTAGCCAATGCGCTGAACGTTTTGGGCTCTTTGGTGCCTAGTATTTAGTCGCTAGTCTCCATATGAATAAAATCTAGTTCCTTGTCATTTGTCATTGGTGTTTTTTGCAAAGTAAATTCTCATACAGAAAAATGTTTGTGAAGGCTTAAGAGGCATAAAACTTATATACAAAATTAAGCAGATAACTACTTCCAAAGGATATGCACAAGTTTTTATGAGTTTTAAAGAAAAATATGACTTAGGCTCAACGAGGTACCACAAAGCATAGAAGGACTAGAAAATTTGGTTGACAAGATTACTTACAACATGAATGCTGCCTTGGCGGAAGCCTGTCCCATAAAAAGACTGAGGGGTAAACCCAAGCCTAAGTGGTGGACGGTTGAACCAGGCAAGCTTCAAAAAACAAGCAGAAGTGCTTTTAATAAGGCAAAGAAAACACGTCTCGCAGAAGATTGGAAAGATTATAAAGATGCTCTGAAAATCTACAAGAAGGAAATCAGGAAGGCCCAAAGGCAATCTTGGAAATCCTTTTGTGAAGAGGTTGAGGGGGCAACTGAGACCTCCAGACTTCGTAAGATCTTAGCGGGAAGTCTTCAAAATTGGGAACTGCTACAGAAAAGTGATGGTACGTTCACTACAACCAGTAAAGAGTCCTTAGAACTTTTACTCGACACTCATTTTCCAGGCTGCTCAGACATTACTGGGCATGAGATGGAAAATACAGTACACTGTCGTGAAGTCAGAATAGATGCTATATCTGAGGATCGGCTCTTATGGGCGATTGAAAGTTTCAAACCCTTTAAATCACCGGGTCCAGATGGCATTTACCCAGTGGAACTGCAAAAGACCGCCGGATATCTAGCACACTGGCTGCTAGCAATCTTCAAAGGTTGCTTTCTCTACGGTCATATACCTCTTAAGTGGAGACAAGTCAAAATTGTTTTCATCCCAAAAGCGGGTAAAAACTCTCATACCCATCCAAAAGACTTAAGACCGATATCTCTTTCTTCCTTCCTTTTGAAAACTTTGGAGAGGTTGATAGAATTTCATTTAAGCCTAACTATAGATAGAAATCTTATCTCTACGTCACAACATGCCTACACGAAAGGGAAATCGGTAGAGACGGCTCTACATAACCTTATTTACACGGCAGAGAGTTCACTGCACAAACAGGAATTTACTGTAGCCGCTTTCCTTGATATTGAAGGGGCCTTTAACAATGTCGAAGGGGGGGGGCAATTACTGCAGCACTCACTGATCTTGGGGTAGAACCGGGCTTGGTAGGCTTCATTGGCAAAATGCTAAATAGCAGAATCATTGAAGCGGAATTAGGAGAATCGGTGCTCAGGAGATTAGTAAGTAGAGGTACACCGCAAGGCGGAGTCCTCTCACCGTTTCTATGGAACGCAGTTGTAAATAAACTTCTGTTAATACTGGAATCGGTGGGCTGTAAGGTGATAGCTTACGCCGATGATGTTGTCATTGCTGTCTCTGGTAAATTTGTATCTACATTAAGAGACCTAATACAGAATGCTCTAGAAATACTTTCTAGGTGGGCAGGAAAGTGTGGTCTAGGAGTCAACCCAGACAAAACACAACTTATATTGTTCACTAGGAAACACAAAATCCCTCAACTAAGTCCAATTATGCTCAAGGGGGAAGCTCTTGTGATTTCGGAAGAAACCAAGTACTTGGGACTAATCATAGATAGGAAGCTGACTTGGAAGTCAAACATCTTAGAAAGAGTCAGGAAAGCGAACCTAGCTTTTTATGCCTGTAAGAGAGCTTTAGGTAAGACCTGGGGAATTAAACCTAAGGTTCCTCATTGGCTTTACACTGCTGTCGTCAGACCCATTCTTCTATATGGAAATGTTGTCTGGTGGTGTGCTATGCAGAAAAAAACCTATTCTAATTTATTGAATAAGGTGCAGAGATCAGCGGAATTAGCAATATGTGGCGTCATGAAAACCACGCCATCCATGGCTTTGGATATCATACTACATCTGCCACCCCTAGATCTCTTCTGCAAATACTTAGCGGCCTGCTCCGCTGTAAGGCTCAAAGCGAGCTCACAATGGAAGACTGTCACACAGGGACATTCGACCATCTTAGACTCCTACACGGATATACCCAGTGACTGCGATTATCATCCTCCCATTCTCTGCTTCGAAAGGAACTTCCTAATGAAAATCCCTTCTAGACTGGAATGGTTTGAAGAAGATCCAACACCCAACACACCCGTTAAGATCTACACGGACGGGTCTAAAATGGATACCGGTGTAGGATCAGGGTTATTTTGCGAAGAGCTTTCTATTAGTGAATCCTTTAAACTACCGGATCACTGTAGTGTTTTTCAAGCGGAAATAAACGCTATTCATGAAGCCTTAAAATGGCTAAAGATAAACAGAATATCATCAACGGATATCTGCATTCTATCAGACAGCCAAGCTGCCCTACGAGCCCTGGATGCATTCCAAACAACATCAAGGAGTGTCTTACGTTGTCGCCAATCTCTAAATGATATGGCCACAGAGATATACCAGGGAACTGTAGGGCAGACCAACTTGCAAGAGAAGGTACCTGTTTGCCAGACATAAGTAATTTTATGGAGATACCTCTCGCAACTTGTAAGCTTCTCATTAAGGACGCACTAATCAATTCTGCAAATCAAAGATGGATTAGCGCTTACACCTGTGAAATTGCTAGGCAAACATGGCCAAGGCTAAATCTACGTCTGTCCAAGAGCATTATAAAACTGAATAGACTTCAAATCAGGACCTTAGTAGGGGCCCTCACAGGACATTGTCTCATAGGAAATCATGCAAAGAGATTAGGCGTTTACACGCATGATTTCTGTCGTAGCTGCAGAAATGAGGAGGAGTTGGAAACAATTCAACACCTCTTCTGCACATGCCCAGCTCTAGCCAGAAGCAGGAACCGATTTTTAAAATCCTACTTCTTAACGAATATAGATAATCTATACATTTTAGGTATCAACAACCTTTTACGCTTTGTCAAAAGCTCAGGATGGTTTAATATGGAGAGGGAAATGTAGCTCAGCCCCCGCGGCTTCACAACGGACCCATTTCGTGGTCTAAGTGGCATCGTTGTCTCTATGTGCGATGCGGCTGCCAAACCTAACCTAACCTAGGCTCAACGAGTATGTATTGTACATATATTTCTTATAAGCATAAGTAAATAAAAATAAAGTTTTTTACCCCGAATTTAATAAATCTAAAAACACAAGATTAATTAAAGTCGAATGAGTTTTCTTAGAATATATCAAAAGAAATTGTTCAAGGATCTTGACCGATAAACATTTTAATGGATATTTACCACATATTTCGTAAGGGATAGTTGGAAATGGAACCCTTTTTCTCTTTTTATTTGATACCCAGTTGTAGGATGATGTAAGATCAGATGTAGGTGCGTGGCCTACCTTAAGATTTATAAAATAATGCATAGCAAAATTATTGAGCCACCTCGTACTGACAAGTTTCCACTATTTGTTTATACATTTTCAAATTACAAATATTATTTTAATTATTTCTAGAAAATATACTTATACAGTGATTTATTTAAATAAAGAATGGCCATAGAAAGATATATATTTTTGTACTGGGTATGGGAATAAGTTACCGTCCTTTCATAGAAAAAGGTACGATTTTTTTTTTTTTTTGCGATCTCCATTTATTTCATACAATCTGTCATAACAATAACAATAAGTACTATTTTTACCTACAATTCAAAGAAGAATAGCTTAGAGTAAGAATTCCCAGTGGAATTCGTTACATAATAATGAACATCATATAACATATACATATACAATTTTACAAATTTTGCATTTACGTATATTACGTTTTAAATCTTTGCATTAAATCGTTAGGCTGACATTTTTTTAATCTTGAGGAGTAGCTTATCTTGGAAAGATGAGAAAATAATAAGAATAAAATAATTATTCGAATGAGTGGCAAGTCGGTTGTTGTATCTCTGGCTGAGGTTGTTTATTTCTTCGAAAACTGTCGTAACTTTTAGGTCACGGTGCAATATCTCGTTTCGTACAAATCATGGCGCTTTGGCACACATGCGGAGCACCTTTGACTGAAATCTTTACATGATTTCTAGATTTGATTTTGCAGCTGAGCCCCATAATTGAACTCCATACGTTCATATCGGTTTCAGAATAGATTTGTAGATAAGCACCTTATTGTCTAGTGTAAGTGCTGAGTTGTAGCCGATTAACCAGTGTAGTGATCGCAATTTCAGTCCAAATTGCTTTCGCTTTAAAAATATATGCGATCGCCAAATAAGGCGCCGGTCTAATAGAATACCTAAATATTTGGCATTATCTGTTTGTGGTATTGGAACGCTGTTAAGAAATACGGCAGGGCATGAGACATTTCGAAGAGTGAATGTTATCTGCGCCGATTTGCTTTCGTTAGCTTTTACGCGCCATTTTTTCATCCAGTCGCTAACACTGTTAAAGTTTTCTTGGTGGTAATCAGAAGCAATTGAGGGAAGGGTACTCCTGGCCATGACGACAGTATCATCTGCATACGTGGCTGTATATGTGTTCTTTGATAGTGGAAGATCTGCCGTGAACAAAGTGTACAAGACGGGGCCTACAACACTTCCTTGTGGTACACCTGCTCTGATTGCGTGAAGGTTAGTGGTTTCGTTGTTTACTTTAACAAGAAAATGTCTATTTTGCAAGTATGATTTTATGAGCATATAACATTTGTGCGGTAAGCCTTGCTTAAGCTTGTATAGCAGGCCTTCATGCCAGACTTTATCGAAGGCTTGCATTATATCTAAAAATGCCGCTGTACAGTATTGTCGCCTCTCAAGTGCTTGTCTAGCGAAATCATACACACAATTAACTTGCTCTATGGTGGAGTGATACTTACGAAAACCAAATTGGTGGGCTGGAATGAGATTTCTTTGCGCAATTATTGGATTTATCCTTTTTAAAAGCAGCTTTTCGAAGAGCTTGGAGGCTACAGGCATTAGACTTATTGGCCTGTAATTGGATACCACGCTCGGGGTCTTCCCTGGCTTTTGTATAAGGATGATTTCAGCAACTTTCTACTGAGTTGGGAAATACTCTTGTTTGGTCATCGCGTTAAATAAATATAATGGTGAGGAATTTGTATACACATTTGGGCAGTTCTTTTAAAACCTTACTAGTTATTAGATCGTAACCTGGCGTCTTTTTGGTTTTAAACAATTAATTAATACATGATATTATGTGAAGTATGTGCCAGTGGAAACTACAACTTTACTCCATCTTTCAGACAGATTGCGGACACCTCTCACGAAAAATTCGAGTTCTTTTTTGACTTTATCCATTCATTGAGCCAGTTTGCGATGCTCTCGTAAGAAGTGAACCGCTCTCCAATATAGACTGACTGCATTGATCGAAACAGATGGTAATCCGAAGGCGCAATGTCTGGAGAATACAGCGGGTGGGCGGGTATTGCAAGATTTTCCAATTCAGTCCCTCTAAATATTTCTGGACCGATTTAACAACGTATCATGCATTAAAATCAGTTTCTTATGTCTACCGTCCCATTTTGGCCGCTTTAGCGGCAGACGGTAACAGTCGCAAGTGATGGTTTCAGATGGCTTAAGGAGTTCATAATAGATGACTCCCTTCTGATCCCACCAAATGCACAACATAACCTTTGAAGCATGCATATTTTTATCGCTGTCGATGGACCTGGACCACCGGCAGGCTCCAACATTTTCAAGAAGCATTTTACTTATCAAGCAATTTTATTCCCATATTAACAAAAAAAAAATATAAATAAATAAATAGTCAAGACTTGCCAATACGTGGTGGTTCTATAATTTCGCAACGGAGTTTAGATAAATCCTGCCACAGTAATAGGTCTTTTAGTGAAGGTGCCTGAGTAATTCGAGGTAGGAAATACTCCCTTAATTTCACTAAATTTTTTTTCTGATTTCATCAATGCGTTGTGGGAGAGATAACTGTTTTCTTTAACGTTATAAGTAAGTTATTTTTTTTATAAGTTAGTTGGTATATACAGTAAAGGATAAAGCTTCTCACGAAAATTCAAAAATTTCTGTTCAAATGCTAATATTTTATTAGTCACTACTACCCACATGGAAAATATAAAAATAAATTTAAAGGTGCATCAATGCACTGACAAAGTCAATAAATAAATACAAAAACTTAAGCATATTAAATGCATTAGAAGAAATCTGAAAAACGGGCTAATGTGAACGCTTTTGTGTCTTAACTTGTCTTAACAATACCATCTCACAATCACAATCACATCTTTGGCACAATCTCAAAAAAACGTTCCCAATTTTTGGAACTGTATTTTGCCATGCCTAGAGGGCAATCCCAATGGTCTTGTTAGAGCCCTTTTATTTACTGTTTATTCACCTAAAGGTGTTCGGTGGGATTCAAATCTGGGAATCGGGGATGGAAATCGGTCAGTTTGATTCCATTTTCTACAAACCACGTTTTTGTTATTTTTTTTTCGTATATTTTTGGGCATTATCCTGTGTAAAAATATGTCCGTGCCCACGTTCAAATCCAAATATTTATATCTAGACATAAAAATTCTGCAGAATGGTAATATAACCAGCAGCAGGCATTGATTCATTCCTTTGACGAGGAATACGGAGCTCAATTAGGCGCAAGCACCCCCAGACCACACCAAATTTCAGCCTTTGGCACTTGCTGCGGTTCTGTAAATCAACTTGTTTATAAATCCATGTTCATATGCGCCCATCTGACCCTGCTCGATCAATTTTAATTTCATCGGGCTAAGTAACATTTTAAGCAAATGCGAATTTTCTTGTCACAAACGTTGATTCCATAGCTCTCTTTAAGAACTTCCAACTGATACATGATTCCTGTGCTAGAACTTGGTATTATCACATTTGGAGACTGCAATGGGTGTCAAATGATGAGCTACTCACCCGATATAGGCAAAGGCCAGTTGAAATTGAGATTCGCGAGCGTAAGTGAAGATGGATTGGTCATACTTTTCCAAAATTTGCAACTGACATGGGCAGAACGTCCGTAAACTGGAATCCACAAGGCTCACGACGTAGAGATCGACCAAGAAGATCTTGGAGACGAAGCATTTACGACGAACTTTCGACAGCTGACGACTCGCTTACAAGGCCGCAAATAAAGTTTAAAGCTAGGAATCGATACCAATGAAATTTATTTGTATCGGCTCTTTGCGCCCGGCGTGTTTGCAAATAATAATAATAATGAAGAGTTTATCGTACAAAGTGGCGCAAAATTAATCATTTTATTGAAAGATTTGTAATTTTTGCAAATGGCATCGTACGTCAATCATATTTGACACTTGTGAACTAGGCAACTACGGCATACAAACAGACAAGCATCTCGTAAAGATTAGAACTAAAAATTCCATCACTCAAAAGCATTTTTGTTTTACTTATTAAAAAAGTTATTTAAAAACAAAATTGATGATATATTAATCGGCGAGGCAAGCTTTGTTAGAATTTAATAAATCCAATCGTATAAAAATTTTTCGGTTTTCAGGACAACTTTAACGAGCCATTGGTTAAATACTCTTTACCTAGTTTCCCAATGAGAAATCAATTAAATAAAAATTATTATTTTTCCATTTTGATAAAAACTACTTAATTCCAAAAATAGTATTACAAAAAAATTTCTCCGAGTGTATTTAGATTACGAAATTGTACGTTCACTATCCCTAATACGAATATGCAAGTTTGCCATTTCTTTTATTAGCTTCCACACAATGCATACATTATTTTGGATTAGACAGATATGTAAGTATGTATGTTCTTCCGGAAAGTCATTAGCATTATTTTAACCCATTTAGCAACTTCTTTCTCTACAAAGTCATGCATTCCAAAAATCTCCAACTTCTTTGCTGTTGGGGTTGTATTTGATTAGTCAAAAGCTTGTTAAGAAAATTCATATGCTTCAATTTGCATACTCGTATAGTGAGCAATTTATAAATTTTCTGGCCTCACATCCATTCCCTCCCTCTTCGATAACTAAGTACAACTGAGAAACTTATCTTTTACAATTTTCTATGCATAAAACTTGCACACATAGGTATTATTCATCTGCTATGCTTCGTTGGTCCTGAGCATTTTTAAACTTTTTTTCATAATTTTTCATTTGAATTTCTCTGGCAATAGTTTTATTGAAATTTCTTCTTTTTCTTTTAACTACAAAATTTGTTAAAGTGTTCTATGCTAATGAAAGCCTTTTAGGTAAATAAGACATGTACTATTTGGCTGATGCCCTTCAAGCATCTTTCCACTTGTGTTAGTGAAATTGTGACTTTTGTCTTTTGGTTGTTTTTGAGTGGCGTTTTTGATTGTTCAAATAGTTTGTTGGCTGCACAAATTTGCCGCTGCTTACTTCTCTAGCTGGAAATCCAATCAAAGCGGTATTTACGTTTCCTGTTATAATGAATGCAAATTGCGAAGGGAACTTGAGAAAAGTCTAAAATAAAGTTTGAAATTGGAAAAAATTAGATTGGGCTTTGAATTATACGAATTCAACTTACAAAATTTCTACAATAAAAATTCCATTAAAAATTATTTCACAGCAATCATCACACAAAATTTAGATGAAAAAATACATTCCAGCACAAAACTTAACTTTAATAAATCACTGGTATCTTTTCTTACATTGGAGTAAAATTATTTTGTAAGTAACTATTGGTATTATCTAAGGGAATGCAGTGAAGGTTGAAATATAGACAGGATAAATGGCCCCAGTTCAACAAATATTCAAAATTTATCCTTTGTGGTGCCATACAGGGGGAGGGGGCGAAAGGAGATGGAAAGGAGAAGGAAAAGGACCAGACAACTGGCAAAAAGAGAGAAGGGGCCTTGGATTAGAGAATCATGACCAACGGTGGCTACTTACGTTCGTATTAACCGCTCCAAGCTACTGATGAATCTCAAGAGCTGTGTGATATTTAAACACGCAATTTCCGCAGGTGTAGCGAAAAAGTGAGAGTCCAGATGTCTAAACCTTCCCTCGAGGAGAGCAAGGCAGCTAAGAAGAAGGTGCGGAAATGATTTCACCTCGTCTTTCAGATAACTTCTGCAGAAAAGACTTGAAACAATCCCAAGCCTCAACGGATATCTAACGGACAATGCCCGTCAAGGGTACCCACCAAATTGGCGAGCTGCGGCTTTGTTAGCCTTAGAGCTTCCTACGAGCGTCCACGATGATCTACGAGTGGTGAGAAAGAGCTCCCGACTTTGCACGTTTGTGCACTAGCCCAGCGCTCGCTGAGTTAAAGCGAGGACCATCTTGCTCGGAGAAGACCACAGATACTGAAAGGAACCTCAATCTTCACATTTTGCGGCGAAACCCTCTCCAGGATCCCCTGTCTAGCAAGCTCACGAACCCAGCAGTTTCCCTCCACGTCACGGTGAGCGGGAACCCGAATGAAGTATCGAAGTATTCAGATACGGTCGAAAAAGAAATCAGGTATTTGCCGACTAATTTCGAACGCACAAGTAACCAGCCCAAGGCTCTAATTGCCGCCTAGCACTTCTACAGCTAAGAGTTTACGTTCTTTACAGTAATTACAGAAGTAAGCAACCAATCACTGTTTTCACATTTTCACTGATGGCTCCAGGATCGCGGACGATTCCAGCTCTGGTGTCTGTGTGGAATCCAGCTGGGCAAAACTACACTTTGCTCTTTGAATGCCCGCATCTAAGTGCTGTTCAAGAAGCGATGAATTTTTTTGTGGAAAACAGATGCAGAGGTAAGCAGAAGAGACTGTAGACATTTGGCTGGACTGATAACGGTCTACTCTCTATGGGCGAAGCATATGAAAAAGGTAGGCATCTCAGACAGTGCACTCTGTCCAGCATGTGGAGAGAGGATGTGACGGCGGACCACTTTCAGGACGATTGCCCCACCTTCCCTCGAATCAAGCTTGAGTTCTTTGGCACTGATGTGTTAAAAAGTGACCACCTTGCCTCCTTGGCACCTTGAGATCTACTCAGACTTCTTCGGAAGTCGGGTAGATTTAAGGAAAATTAAAAAGGGAAACGCAAGTGCAGTATAATGGAATTAATTTTGTCCCGAAGAAAAAGCAACCTATCCACTGCTTCTTTAATTGAGGCTGCCTTCGCTTGGAAAATACTAAAGCGGTCCGGAAGTCTAAATTTGAACTTGGTGGGGAACTTCTCGCCACATTCAGTGGCTTTCAACCAACCTGTAAGTTGTATATATAAATAATTATAATTTATGTTATTGGTTTTTTTAATTAATTACTGTATGTGTACGTGTATATGTCTGTAATAGTAAAGGGTGTTTTTTTAGAGGTTATGTTTTCAAGTTGGCACTACTTTTTTCGTAGATGGTCTTTTTGACAGCTGTCACTGGATTTATGCTCAGTTTGGTTTGCCATTTCATAATGAATAGACTTACACCTGAACAAGCGCGTCGCACGTTCGGTGAATGGGCCCAAAACAAGATGGCCACCGATCCCGATTTTCACAAGAAAATTTTGTTCAGCGATGAAGCTCACTTTTGGTTGAATGGGTATGTCAATAAGCAAAATTGTCGCATTTGGAGTGAACATAATCCACAAGCCATTGCTGAGACGCCGTTACATCCTCAAAAAGTCACTGTTTGGTGTGCTCTATGGGCAGAGGGAATCATTGGTCCATATTTCTTTAAAAATGAAGCCGGCCATAATGTTACAGTCAATGGAGAGCGCTATAGAGCCATGATTAATGACTTTTTCGTGCCTGAATTGGACGATGTTGATGTGGACGACCTTTGGTTCCAACAAGACGGCGCTACATCCATACAGCCAACGCAACAATCGATTTATTGAAGGAAACTTTTGGTGAGCGCATTATCTCGCGCCGTGGACCTGTGGCGTGGCCTCCAAGATCGTGCGATATAACACCGCTGGACTATTTCTTGGAGGGCTATGTGAAGTCGCTTGTCTACGCAGATAAGCCCGAGACGATTGACGTCTTGGAAGAGAATATTCGGCGCGTTATTGCTGACATACGGCCCCAATTGCTGCAAAAAGTGGTCGAAAATTGGGCCTCTCGGCTGGAATTTATTCGAGCCAGCCGGGGCGGCCACTTGCCCGAAATCATTTTTAAAACATAATGGCAAACCATTATCTTTATAATAAAGCTAAATTCTTGGCCATAACATTAAATTATTTACGTTTTATTTCATCTTGAAAACCTAACCTCTAAAAAAACACCCTTTATGTGTACACGTGAACTAGCACAATAATTGCGGTCTCATCCCTGCAATAATTTTTTTGTAACGTTTAATGTTTTAGCTTTTCTTTCGACAATGAATAATTAACCCAAATATTTCATGTAGTGAATCTCAAAAAAAAAAAAAAGAAAAATCATCCAAATATAGCTTCACCTTAGCAGTGCAGCAAAGCGAGCTAAGTTTTTTGTAGTTATGAATAAATTTATTTCAACAAAGTAATTACAAATTTTACTCAACTAAATCTATTTTAATTCAATTTGCGAGTGATTTTAACAAAAATTAAATTTTCATGACATTTAAAACGGTCCGAAATTTGCCAACTGAAATATTATAATTTTGTGCTGCTAAATAATTAAAAAGGCATTTAACTCAATAAATTTTAAATTAAATTTAACTCAACAAATAGCGAGCAGTTCTACAATTTTTTTATACCAAACCATTTGTGTTGACCTTATAGATGTTGTGCAACCAAAATGACTTGATTGCGTGCAAAAGCGCTAACCAAATAAAAAAGCAAAACTAAGCTTGCATGTGTGTATGTCTGTATAATCACATATATACACATATACGGATGTATATATACATAAGTAGAAAACAACAAACGCATGAATTCAATTTGATAACCACTAAAGTGACAATTAAAATATGCATTACGTCGGTTTAACAGCTATAACGACACCAAAAACAAAAATAATAACAACAATAGCGCCTAACAGTTAATTGCAATCGATTTAATTGTCATTTTTAATTACGTGCTAATTTTTAGTTTCAGAATTTTCATAATGAGTACCAACTCATACTCAGCACACGCAAATCATCGCAAATGCAAGTGCAGTAGAAAATATAAACAGTCTTCCGTCGGACTAGTTCCTTTCGTGGATACAAAACTTTCATCAAAAAGTGCCTGGTATATATTCAGAAAATTCAAATTACTAGTTTATGCCTCAAAAGTGATATTATTGCTATCAAAATACCCCACCAAGAACTGCAACGCACTTATGCTAGCGTTTGATCCAGCTCTGGGATTTCGGAACATTTTTGGAACTCTATTTTCGGTATAGCCATCAGAGCCGTGTGCGATTTTTCCTTTCGATTACTTCCTTTCGGCTGTTAAACGCGTTCTCTGTAGTACAGGGTTGCCCATATTCAACGGACCTATGTGTTTTTTGGGCCCAATCCAATCGACGAGGCTTCTCCGCAGGCAACAATCTTTGCGTCAATTGAATCTTATACGGGAGTAAATGCAAATCACTGCGGATAATTCGTTGTAAAGTGGTCCGAGCAATGCCCAACTGCTGAGAACGGCGATTTTGGGATGTCCTTGGCGACGTCTCAACACTGGCTGGTACAAGAGCAATTTGGCCTCTTTGGATTAGAAAGAGCATCACCAGTCGAAAGCCTTTCGTACAAACGTTTAATAGTGTTCCTAGAAGGCGCACTTTTCACATTATTTAATTTTTTATACGCACGTTGAGTTTTCACAATTGACTGCTTTTGTTGAATGTAAATTTCAACAATTTGGGAGCGCTCGCGTGGCGTGTACTGTTCCATGGTAAAAATCTGCTTGGACTGATGCTTTTAACGCTGTAGTTATTTTGACTCAAGGAAACAGAAAATATCGCAGGGAGCCATATGAGGAGAACTCGATGGCTGTTGGAAGGTATTCGTTTCGTTCTTAGTAAAAAAAATCACCAATAATGTGTGGCACTGTGTGACGGTGCGTTCCTCTGAGCATGGGCAAAAATCCACGAGTTGGTTTCCGACAAATCCTTTCTTTTCTAGTGAATTGCTTCACGTGAATGTCTCATAACGCCCAAATAAAAGTACTTATCACCTGTATGACCTTCCAATAAGAACTCGTGGGCTGGTATTGTTCACCGTGAACATCGTCAATCAAAACAGAAAGCTCTCCACTCACACTCGAAATTCGAACTGTTATGTTTTCCCCTAACCACAATTCTAACGATTTTACTATTCGGTAAACCATTTGTAATGTAAATCGATGTACCAAAATCAAGCTGTCTTGGTTAACGAGTGGATTATCGCAAGCTTAACAACGACAATTTAGATGTGGTTAATTCAAACTAGAAAAGAAGAATTAGTGGTTTTAATTGAAACGGTGAAATTTCTTTATAAAAATTTTATTAATTATGTGGCTTGTGACTTATCGATTGGAGAAAAGGTAGAGGAAAATCGACGTTTGCCCCGGATTGTGGACAATCCTTCCATTTTGTTGCAGGGTAGTTCCAAAAACTTTTCCGGTTAACTCCAGACTTAGTTGAGGATCTACTTTCTCAGCTGGACAGTCAACTTAGAGGTTCCAGAATAACTGCGATTTCGACTAAAAAACAGGTTAATCTTTATATATTCTAGCTTATTCATTCTAAATTCTGTTTTTATGTTACCAGGTGAGATTTTGGTATCAATGGCGCTTACGAGAGCAGTGGGGAAGCTCCATGAGCCAGTCGTCCATTAACCTTAGTCTTAGCCATAGAAACGGCAAGCTGTAAAATAAAGTTTTGATTGAGTTGCTCGGCTATGGTGCGGCTTCTCTTAGGAGTTGTAAATGTCATCATAAAGCAATGTACGTACAAAAGTATTAAGTAAACATTAATTTCAAATAGCCGGTTAATTTATTTTACTTACTTTTATTTTACTTACCACTAAAGAATTGGAAATACACACAAAATTGAATTTGACAGCTTGGCTAGTAAGTCTTTTTTTAATCTTCTTTGAGTTATTCGCTCCTTTTGATATTTAATTCAGCATGACAATGGTTGATGAAAATTCAAATACATTTTTAAAACTGTAAGAACTTGAAAACACACCCATAGTTGGATGTACTCAATACGGTGGAATTTTTACAAATGTCAAGCAATGAAGTAAAATTTTAGTAGGAATCTTAATCACAAATGTAGCAACCTAATGAAAAACCAAAAAAGCTCAAATCAGTTGACTTAGGGAGTCACCCGGCAGTAATACCGGGAACTATTTGATATTTTATATATCAACTGTGTAACTGTGCACAGGCCGATAGGCTTGGTGGTTAGTGTCTTTAATTTTTACTATAAAAAATAGTTATATTTCTTTTAAATAAATGTGTTAATAAATAAATAACTAGGCATACATTTTGTGAGAAATATTTTAAATTAGTCAGAATATTTATAATACCTTCCGCTTCGATAATTTTTTTATCTTGTTCAGCTCATCGAATTTCGACAATTGTAGCGTACCGTCGTCCTTTCATAGGCCTCTTCAGTTTCGGGAAAAAGAAAAAGTCGCAGGGGCCAGATATAGGCAATACGGCGGCTGTGGCATCATTAGTGTGTTGTTTTTGGCCAAAAAGTCGCGCACAAGCAACGATGTGTGAGCAGGGCCGTTATCGTGATGCAAGAGCAAATTGCGCATAACTTGCAGGTAATATTCCTTATTGACCGTTTTACACTGTGGCAAGAATCATGATGCACAACGCCCCTGCAATCGAAGAAAACGGTAAGCAAAACTTTGATTGAGCTTTGGTTTCCACGTCATAACCATAAACCCATGATTCGTCATCAGTTATGACCCTCCTGCCAATACCACTTTCTTCGCTTCATCAATTTTCTCGTCTGTTGTTGAAGTGCTCGGGCGTCCGGAAATTACTGCGCCTGAGGCAGGGCAGTAGGCTGAGGCAACTCTAAGTGCCGCTGTTCATTGCGCAGCCTCCAGTGCTTTGCGCTTGGCTCTGCAGTTTAGCACAATTCCCCATACTTCGTTGCCGTACAGGAGAATTGAGCTTGTGGCCGTCATAATTATCTTTATTTCGATCTGTATTGACCCATTATGTTTATATCATCTCTTCTATCTGAAAACTATATTTCTGAATGCTTAGTCATTCGCGCCAGCGATTGCTGTTTTAAGCACAACACTGTACATATGCAAAATTTCATTGTGACACTGGTACGATTACAAGTAAGGCTGTCAATAATTGTCGCGTGTCATTTTGCAGTTTTCAGTAAATGTAATTCGAATCTTGATAAGTAAAGATCGTCACAGCTTTCAGTGGAAAAATGTGAACCTAAGTTGCGAAAATTGCTTATGGATTATTGTTAGTATTGTTAATGTTATCTATAAATATCTACGAAACGTGTACTAGTTGCCAGAGCCTGTAGTTTTAGTATTGTTTAAAGATGTAAAAAAAACTTGTTTTTCATTTAGAAGATATTGTTTTATAAGTTTTTCTATTCACTGTACAGAGTGTTGAAAGAGAATGTGAAATATTTGAGGAGGTAATAGTACGGGCCAAAATAACCAAAAACTTACTTACCCATTTATATTCCCCGATCAAAGATCACAACCCGTTACCGGATTAAGGCCTTCTGCAACAAATCTCTTCAGGCGTATCTGCTTTGCAGACGCCCTTTTTTCAATTGTTACACCAAGCGATGATAGGGTTCCCTCAACCTGGTCCTTCCATCGGAACCACGGTCTTCCCACATATCGTTGTGCTCTAACTTACCATCTGAACACCTTCTTTGCTGGAGCGTCTACAGCCATACGCTCGACGTGGTCAGCCATCGCAAGCGCTGAATATTGATGCGCTTCACTATCTCCACCTCGTCGTAGAGCTCATACAGCTCGTGGATCATTCGGCGGTTCGCCAACACGAAAAGGGCCGAAGATTTTCTCAAGTATCTTTCCTTCGAAAACCTCAAGAGCTGCTGCATCAGTCTGCGACACAGCCCATGCTTCTGCGCCATAAAGTAGCAGCGTCTTGTAGAATGTCGGGCGAGAGAGGTCTCTGCTAAGCATCTGCTTCCTGCCGCCATAGTAATATCTATTAGTAAGCCTTATTTGTGGGCTTATCTCCAGGCTGACTTCGTTTGTTGTTGTGACGGTGGTGCCAAATACTTATATAAATTCCTTAAAGATTTCAAATGACCAAAAAAGTCTTAATAAATATGTATTCGCAAACTAACGGTTTTGGACATATGGCAAGTTATTCCTTTCTCAATCATTTATTTCTAATAATTTGTTTTCGTAAGGTCTGGCTGCAAGTCTTCTTCATCTTAATCGGCACGATAACCACTTACGCGATTTGGCCGACTTTAATAAAGCGCGCCAGCCGTTTTCTTGTGCTAACCACCGCCAATTGGACACACCAAGCGAGGCCTTCTCCACCTGATCTTTCCAACGCAGAGGAGGCCTTCCTCGTCCTCTACTACCACCAGCTGGTTACGCACCGAATACTTTCAAAGCCGGAGCGTTTGTATCCATTCGGACGACATGACCCAACCAACGTAGCCGCTGGATCTTTATTCGCTGCGCTATGTCTATGTTGTCGTAAAGCTCTTACAGCTCATCGTTTTATCGCCTGCGATATTCGCCGTTGCCAACGTGCAAAGGTCCAAAAATCTTCCGCAGAATCTTTCTCTCAAACACTCCAAGCGTCGCTTCATCGGATGTTGTGGAGCTTCTGCGCCATACGTTAGGTCGGGCATGAAAGAGAGGGCCTTACTACTCAATTGCCTATTTAGTCCAAAGTAGCACTTGTTGGCAAGAGAGATTCTACAATGGATTCCCTGCCTGACATTGTTATCGGTGTTAATTCTGGTTCCTAAATAAATGAAGTTTTTTGCAACCTCGAAATTATAACTGTCAACAGTGACGTGGGTGCCGATACGCGAGTGCGCGAGATTTCTTTGAAATTTATTCAGTGTACTTCTTATTATACTCAAGTCTACAAAGAAACCACGTTTTAGAAAAATTGACGACAATGTACAAAATACTTGGATCATCTGCCTTGGAATCATTCTACAACGGCCGTTGGTTCGTAAAAAACTCTCCGTGCAAAGTTGCAGCGCAAAATTTTCTTCCAATCCTACACAAATTATTTGACAAAGCATCCACCCACCATGATAAACAAGTCCATGTAATAAAGGAGCTGCAAAAAATGTATCAGTGGAATATCTCAAAAACCATTAGTTTGTTGACCCATGTTTGTCGAGATCTTTTTGTGACTTTTGTTCCATCCTGTTATATTCCACATTCCTATTTAATACGATATATAAAGTCCTTGCTTAATAATTTCACTTTTAAAAGAAACTGAGAGCCATTATTGGAGCCAATGTTTTTCAATTTCCACCACCCACTGGAAATTATTTTTAAGACTTTTTACATCCATTACGACAAAAATCGATTTTTCTGAAATCCTAGAATGGTGTTGTTCTTCAAGTACTTTGGTAATAAGACTGGACGGCCCTTACCTCTTATAAGAGATTCGTTTTAATATTCCAAAATGCAGTCTCTAGCGCTAATTTTCCCTGCTATTGGGCAATTGTTCAAGCCAAGCTTGTAATTAATGCTCTTTTATTCAGAGCCATGCAAGAGTTCAATATAATATCCCAAAATGTTATAATAGACTCTACTTTATCTAAACCAGCTTTTATAAATTTCCTGCACACAATAAAGGCCAATTTTTTACCCCTAACCCCTTAAAAAAACATGTAGAGTGTGCGCCATCTTTTATGTCGGTATGAATACATTGAATAACTTTGAAAAAAAAAAACTGATTTGTATAATGATTTGTATATATAATATAAAAAACCTCTTATTTGGTTTGGTTATTTACAATTCATTAAAACTATTTGATGTTAAACGTTCATTATTATTTTATTTAAATTCTAATCGTAAATCGTAAATCTAAAGTTTTAGCTTTGATCGAGAATTCTAACAACAAATAAAAAAGCAAACAAAAATTTTATATACACATTCCATTACGGTACTTGTTTACGACGATTAGGCGCCAACAGTTACAAAAACAACAACAAAAAAAGATGTTTATGGAAAAAGTGTCAAAAAAATCTTTGCATAACTGATGAAAACAACAAAAAATGCAGTCTTTTGGGGTTAATATTTTGTATGTCCTCCTTGGGCATCAATTACCGCTTGCAGACGACTTCGCATTGATTTAATTAGTTTCGGAATATCATATTCCAATGGTATTTTCCCCCACTCTTCTCTGATGAATCTTATTAATTCAGTTTTATTAGTTGGCGATCTTTTTCCTATTTTTCTTTTTAAATGAACCCACAAATTTTCGATTGAGTTAATGTCGGGACTTTGGGCGGGAGTATCAATAACCTTAGTGCAGTTGTACAGTAACCAGGACCTGCATAAATAAGATTTACGTTTGGGATCATTATCCTAATAGTATTTGTTTGTAAATTTGTTCGAATTTTCCGGGTCAACAAAGCCGAATTTTCTAATACTGGAAGTCAATTCGTTTTTTAAAATATCAAGATATGCTCCCTTGGTCATTATTTCGTCCAAAATTTTGATTTCACCCACTCCCATTGTTGATGTACAACCCCAAACCATTACTGACAGTTTTCCAAAGTTTACGGTAGGGATAATATTTTTGTTTTGTAGTGCTGTGAGAGGCTTATGCCAAACTCTCCGGGGTTCATCATGGTAGTAGAGCATCATTTTCGTCTCATCTGAGAAAATAACGTCATCCGAGTACTCTGTGGGAAGTGATATGTGCTCGGTGGCAAATCCCTATCTTTTATGAACGTTTTGTGCTGATAACAGGGGTTTTTCCCTAACCACTCTAGAAAAATGTTTGGGTTTCATGAGAAACTCTTAACCCGTAGTCTTTTTCCACTTGAAGAGCTAATCCTCTTGTACTGCTTTGCGGGATTTTATAAATAGTTTTAATAATTTTACGTTCAATTCGCTGCGACACTTTTTTTGGTCTGCTTGTAGATCCTTTCAACTCGAGTCTTTCGTCATTTTCAGCACAGTTTATTTTATTATATACAGTTCTAATTTTGAGGGAGAACATGTCGGGGATTTCTCTGGCTGATTTGCCTTTGTAGTGATTGAAATACACTAATTGAATAATATTTTTTGAAACTCGTTTTCCTGGCAATTTTTTTTATTCAAATCTGAGATCACTTGTAGCACTGAAGACAACCACTTTATAACTAAATAATTTCTTACCCCTTTCACATTCCATACCATTTGCAAAAAACCCCAAATGAATGAAATTCGTGGAAAATAACTGCATTTTTTGTTGTTTTCATCAGTTACGCAAAGATGGTTTTGACACTTTTTAAATAGAGTAAACATCTTTTTTTTGTTGTTGTTTTTGTAATGTGTGTGTTTATTTAATAACTGTTGGCGCCTAATAATCGTAAACAAGTCCAGTAATGGAATGTGTGTACACATTTTATGTTTGCTTTTTTATTTGTTGTTGGAATTCTCGATCATAGCTAAAATTTAAATTTTTCTTCACTATGTAAAGATATTCTTAAAAAACTGTAAATGCATTAATTAGTCTGCAAAAATTTCTGCTTTATGGACTTAAATAAACCAGCGCAACAGCATCGATTTATTACGATTTCCAACAAAATGCCCTTCTTTGTCCGAACTACTTCTTCTGCCGAACTACTCGTGTGGTTTTCAATCTCATTTGAAGATGCGCAAAAGATATTTTTGATCGCAACGAGCCTCTTTTATACTATGCCATGTGAAGATCCGAGAAAGATATAAAAAGTTATTCCTTCTATGCAGATCTGTTGCCTTCCAGATGAGTACAAAGTTGCTCTCCCCTCAAAACTCAAGCTTCGATTTCACGCTCCTTGATATAGCAGATAAGGAAGGCATCAGAAGTCCAATTATGGTCGGTATGACTTTTTCCATTTTGCGCATCTTTTTACATTGACTTGGTCGAAATTATAAACATTTTGGAGAATTATTTTATTTTGCATTTTTCGTTCATGACTCTGAGGAAAGAGTTAGAGTTGATTCAACATCGTTTAACAAATAACATCAACATCATCATGATAAAATTGTGACATAAAATTACGTTTGTTTTCAAATGTCATTGGAAATTTCCCATCACATTCGCAACACAATTGTGGCAACTTTTATTCGTTGCATGCAATTTTCATGTCGCTTCACGAATTTTATCTATTGCGATTAAAATTGTTCGATAAGTGTGCAGCGAATTGTAGCTGCTTCCCGACAATTCGAACCACCTACACCAATAACAAATTCTAATATAAATTGTGCAGCAAATCGCTTCAATGGTTGCATTCAGCAAATAACTTTGTAAGCGCTCTAACCGCAGTCGCATTCAACTAAGTAAAATTATTCATGTAAGTTGCAAGGATTCGTATGAGCTTTTAATATTTCAAATTTGTCTTCCGTTGACTGCGCAGTAATCATCTATTTTTAATGTTTATTCTTTTGCAACATTGTGTACTAAGCAGCAATATTGCTACATTTTATTGCCGCAACAATGAAAGCGTACGCGAATTTGTGCATTGTCATCGCCATGATTTCGATTATTGCCTCTTTCGGAGCCGAAGGATATGGCATGCGTGGCGGCGCGCGCGGTTTGCGGCCGGATGAGGTGCAGGAGGAGATACCGCAAGAGCTTAGCCCAAGAGTACGTAGTTGAAACTTGTATGAAAATGCACATTTGATTCAAAGATTTTATTGGTTTAATTTTTTATATAATTTTATTATTTACTTTAAAATCTTTCTATTTTGTCAAAGGCACGACGCGCTGCAGTCGACGAGGCACCCGAGGATGTGCCACAGGAGTTCAGGGAGAGAGTAAGTCTACTATATTTGAATCCCATATGCAGAAGTGTAAACCTTTGAAGCATCTGAAATGATTTTTTTAGTACCGTCGAGCTGTTCCAAAAGCTGTAGATGAAGCGCCTGAACAAGTACCACAAGAAATTGAGCATAAAGAGAGGGTAATTCTTAGCAGCAATATTTGGTAGATAAATGAACTTTAATTTAATGGCTTTTGTTTTAAGTTCCGCCGCTCGCCATCAAAGATTGCTGAGGAAGCACCAGAAGAAGCGCCAAAAGGCTTGCATGGCGCCAGGGTAAGTAACTAGAAATGTAGTACTAACTGAGAGTATAGATTATTTTTTGAACAGAAACTCCTACACACTCTTGTTTTTTTTTTTTATTCGTCGGGACAGACTAGCACATACAGCACTCAGACAACATTAAGTCATTTGTACTGCACTCGGTTTCTCTCTTTAGTTTTCTTTAAATCTACGAAGAAATCTGAGTAGATCTTGTGGTGCCAAGGATTCAAGGTTGCCGCTTCTTAACACATCAGTGCAAAAGACCTCAAACCGTATTCGGGCGTAGGTTGAGCCGACGCATAGAAAGTGGTCTGCCGTCTTATCCTCTTCTCCAAATGCTGGGCAGAGTGCACTGTCTGAAATGCCTACCTTTTCCATGTGCTTCGCCAATAGAAAGTGGCCGGTCATCAGTCCAACCAGCTGCCTACAATACCTTCTACTTAATGATAGGAAGATCTGCGACAGTCGGGCGGACATGACAGTGAGTGTGGGCAAAACAACACTCATTTAGTAGGAAAATAGAAAAAAAAATGGGAAAAGGAAAAAGGTATTGAGACTCTTCGTGTTGGATAGAAAGCCGATCGTGTCCCACTTGTCTTCGTGTATCGTGGAAGAGTGAGATGTGCCATCTGCGCCTTTTCTCCCTCTCTATTTGCCAGTAATTGCATAAACTACGTTAATCATTCCTATCTATTTAAGGCTACTAGCAATGGTAGATTCGAACAGAATATTTCAGAGTTTGGTTCATCCACAAAAGCGTACGATAAAATTACCTCTTTTTTATTGTGCAGAAATGTTGCATACTCAGTTTTCCATTGTCTCATCATTTTAATTTTAATTTTTCAAAAAATGGTTTTAACTATTTCTGCTCTTCTTCTTAACTACTCATACTCCTTCGCTTCCGGTAGCGATCCTACATGGTTCGCGTTGCGCCCAATCGCCGTGTGATCCTATAGGCAGCATCCTTTCTTTCCGCGGCAGCATGGCATTCCTCGTCGTACCAAATGTTTTTTCGGGCTCACGTAAAACCGATATTTTCTCATCCTCACTCTTTAATATTAATGCGTATATCAAATAAAATTGGATCTCCATCTGTAAGGATTGTAACATAGTTCAGAGCTGAGAACGTCCCGGCATTAGTATTGCTATATTTTTGCAGAACCCGGCAGCTAAGAAGGTTCGAAAATAGTAACATCTAACATCTATCGAGTATTGGACAAGTATGCCGACTTGTCCATGCGTGAATCAAAGACACTCGGCAGAGCTTCTCAGGCTAATAAAGTCTCAGCTCCCGATTTTTTTGTGTATACTAAGCGGGTATTATTAGCACTTGGCATTACTTCTAGTTATTTTTCCTGCAGTTGTTCGGAAGATCAAGTGAAATCATCTCTGAAGCTTCTACTCAGCTGTCCTGCTTTCACGAAACTAAGATGTAAACATCTCAGCCCTCACACTTCTACAAAGCTCGCAAACATAGCAAGTTCGAATAGCATCCACCTGATCGTCTGAAGCACGAAGTGATTAACTCAGCCGGGAATACTTGCCATTCGGTCTTTCTATCTCCTCACCTATTCCTCATCCTTGCTTCTTTGCTTGCCCTTACCCCGTACAAAGGTATAACAATGTGCGAATTCAATTGCCCGTTCAAGTGAGCTCGCTTATCCTTAGAGGTAACCGTATTATCTAACCTAATATCAAGCCTGGTGAAGTGCAGTGTACCCCTGATAAAAGTGTCATGGCACCGTATCCTTCATGTTAATGCAATGACAGATGAGCTTTTGTTGTTGTTATAGCAACTCATCAAGCCCTGCCAGTACTGTGTATTCACCGGTCGCCGCCGTCTATCTCAACTAACGATAGGCCCAAAAAATGCTGTTCGGCGGGTTAGGTCCAAAGGGAGGGAGAAGTTAAGTGAGTGGGTTTAAAGCTTTATGTGCATAAGTGGTTAATGTCGTGCGTGGCGCCTTCACATAACGGACATCGATTGATTAGCTGCCCGACTGCGTTTTGACTCTGCATAACTTAGTGACTAAAAAGGTTCTTAAGGTTCTTAAGGCTCTGTGCTTCATCGAGATTCTAATTTTTCAACGCTGCCTGAGACCGGTTAATTTCAAATCATGTGAACAGAAGGTTTTGGTCTTCCTACTATTACAAAAGATCTGCAACAAAATTAACAGAAAAGATATATCCCGATTAATGCAGGCGCATAAAGTGCTCGCTAGAGCTGTAACTCCCTAGGTGGGGAATAGTGGGTGCAGTTCCTCAGTATTATGAAGGACTAGAAATGGTGTTTGGGCAAGCCTGAACTTGATAGTTTAACAGAGTTGAGCAACATTATTCTTCTCCCTCTTGAAGATTGGTGCGATAACAGCCTAACCGATTTTGGCCGAATTTAAAAAAGCACGCCAGTATTTTCTCTTTCGTGCTAATCGGCAACAGTTGGGCACATCAAGTGAAGTCAAGTCCTTCTCCACCTGATATTTCCAACGCAGAGGAGGCCTTCCTCTGCTGCCACCAGCTAGAACCACATCGAATACTTTCAGAGCCAGAGATTCGTATCCATTTGGACAGCATGATCCAGCGACTTCGTACGCTGGGCTATGTTTATGTCGTTGTAAAGCTCAAACAGCTGAGATATATTAATTCACTAAATTTCTAAGGTTTATAAATTCCTCGAATTGGCTTTAATGATAGTGGCGTGTATTTCACCAGAGTGGCTTCCACATATCTCTTGCCATTATTTCCGTTTTTTATCAATGTTCGAGTTGTGATATTGAAATGACTTTTTGAGCGTTAGTTGGTGTTCTAGTCACTAATCAAATATTCTACTCTGTAGTAACTTTATATTTCAGCAAGAGTATTTCAAAGTTTCATTTTTATCAGGCATTGTCTCAATGGCCTTTGAAACTGGGGTAGATCAGTATTATGGGAAATTCCTTATCACACAGGAGCACCACTTGGTATTCGTAGGTGGGATTGTGCTTCGTTAATCGCCGCAACTTCTTTTAATTTTCGCAAGAAAAGACGGCTACGTCAACTCATTCGGCTACCCCGACCGCCCGACTCCTTAACTGTTTTATTTTGTCTGATGTAATGTCGCTTGATGACTTCCATTTAATTTCGTCTTCAAACACATTTTATGTATATCAAAAGGCAAACGAAGTTATCACTTCTCCATTTATTCTGTAAAAATACGAAAGCTATGAACATTTTTAAAATCTCAAATCCCCTTCTTAGACTAATTGCTCGAGTAATAATATGTGCCTATTAATATAGGCTAAAAATTTTTAGTTTAATTCAGCTTCTTCAACGGATAATTATCGATTATTATACAAATTCGCCCAGATTTGCTATTCCATCCTCCGCATTTGTACTTTATTCTGTGAGGTGTATAATTATTTAAGTAAAAGAAATAAAAGTAAAAATGAATTTTGAGGTAGAATGAGGCTAGAATTTGGAAGTAAATCCTCTTACTACAAAATTTTACGTTCGCGAAAATGAGCATTTATAATATTAAATAAATATTTCTATCAACTGCTTATTAGCTACGTATTTTAATAAGAAGGCAGTTATATGGGTAAACTATTATATATATATAAACATAGTAGTCCTGTCACATAAGAATGTAATTATTTCGGTGAAATTGTTATCTGCTGGCTATTAAAAAGTTCTCACTTTTTACAGCACCGTCGCTCACCCCAAATGCCCGTCCCTGACGGCATGCCTCCGATGCCACCAATGCCACCAATGCCCCAATAAGGATTTTACTAAAGAACCAGTGCAAGGGTAAGAAGGAATTTTTTTCAAACAAATACGCTTTTGACTGAAACATTTCAATGTTAAGGGTAGGGCCCACCTAAGCTGAAACCTAAAAACAGCCATTCAGAAATTCAAGGTACTAAATTTTGAAAATATTTTAATGCGTCTAAGTCGACTGCTTAGTTTTTCTATACATTTGTTGTGTTAATATGCTAATTACCGACTTCCATGGGTCCAGACTATTTACTTTTAGTTGTGAATTACCGTATTATAAAAACACATCTCACGTTTTAATTCAAAGTTGGAAATTCGTTTCAAGCTAATATCAAAAAGTACAAAATATGCAAAAACTTATATGTGTCCGGTATTGCATGTATATTTTAGTTTTTAAAGCACTTTAAAGTTTTAAAAGTCTAAATTTATACTAATCTTTTCAATGATATTTAAATGGATGTCAAACGAAGGGGCTATATCCAGCTATTAAAAGAGTAGATGTTTGCCAGGTCAAATATAGTAAAATGATGTACTTTGCAAAATTTAGCCTTAAATATAATTTAAATTCCCCAATGCATTATTTTGGAAAAAATATATGCAATTGTACAGGTGGCGCAAAATTAACCATCCAATTTTATATTTGAGTAACTTTTCTAACGAAATCTGATGTCCCCCAATTTGGGTCGAACGAAAAATCCCACTTTGAGCCATTTAGAGTGCTCCAATCGAGTCCAAATGTATGACCGACCCCCACTATCTTTGGACGGCCGATCAACCCATGCCAGTGGCACACCCCCTAGAACTCTCCTGGGGGTTCCCCATACAATCATTTCAAAATATCACCATTTTTGGCCTTTACATGAGAAAACAAACTAAAAAGTTCGACCCAAATTGGGGGACATCAGAATTCGTTTTTGAGGTATGGTTCCTTCGGCAAAGTTTCTTATTTTGATCCCTAGAATATGATTTTCACAGAGCAATAAGCGATTTTTTTGCCTCCCCACAAATCGACCCGGCCTAGTGTTTATATATTATATATAGTACTACATACCTCAACTTTATCCTTCTTGCTGTTTTATATAAACGTAAAAAAAATAGTTGGACTTGTCTCCTATGAAATAAATTATACACAGTGGATATCTCTGCCCGCTTTGAAATTTTAAGGTGCTTTTAAATATTAAGTTTATGAGAAAATGAGAAACTGAGTATGCAGTATTGCTATACAAAATCTTTAGTTTGTTGGATATATGCATTTTTTTTTGTTGCCGCACATTACTATCAACTTCAATACAAATATTTATCCTTACCCATATCCCTACAAAGCTTCTATTCTTTAAGACACTGCTGGAAGGCCTTTCCTGTCACACAGCTTCAAATCTTGATCCTTTTATTACAAATTGCAGCATAAAAATGCATATAATTTGGTTGAGGCCAGGTTCGTCTAATACAAAAACAGAAAGTCTAGCATTGGTTTGCTGCAGTTTGAGAGAAACTCTTGAATGAGAATGCGGAAAAAGCCATCATCTTATCTTGTTTTTAAATTGAATTAAATATTTACCTAGAAACAAAGAGGAAGAAAAAACTACACTGATTTATTTACAGAAGTAAAAGGAACTGTTTCCAAAGGTTAAATTTTCACGTTAAACAGCTGACGGCCGCTGGCGTTTGGCGATTCCTTTGGCTTATATTTACAACACCGTAGACTCGCTGGAATAGACAGGAAAATTTTTAATATTTATTAGCTTGACAAAATAAAACTTATTCAAAAAATTAAAAATCGAATGCTTGATAGGATAGCTTCACGTTGAGCACCTAAAAATTTCAAAGAGCAAACAAAAACAGATAAAGAGAGAGACAAAAGAAAGAAAATCACAATCCTTTTTCTAGGTAAATAACCAGATTGGTTTTTGGAGAAGCATATTTTCATTAAACAAAATTATAAAATCAAATAACAAACAAAAAAAGTTCTCAATAAGTCCCTGTGATTTGTAGTTTGGAAAAAAGCGATGAAAAACTAAACGCTAATAGATAACCTTGATTTCAGGTCCGCCGCCACGTTGCAGAACATGGACTCCCATTCAATATGATGACACCATTTTGAAATCGTTACACGTATATTATTTCACACAACAGAGAGGACAGCCGAATTATTTTATCTTATCAAACAAATTTTTAAAAGAAACAAAATTTACAATATTTCTTCATTGTTAAAGTTTCGAGAATAAATACATATACTGATATTGATGGGACTACTGAGTTTCAAGTGGAGGTCTTTTAGTTATACTTAGAACTTACTTTGACACAACTATGTAGCTTAGGTTAGGTGGCACTCACACTTACTTTCTTAATTTCTTAGTGGCGCGCAACCGTGTATCGATTTTGGTCAAATCCAAAATAGCGCGCCAGCTGTTTCTGTCCTACGTTCGCTGATGCCAGTTGGAAATATCGAAGGCAATGGAGATATAGTCTTCTCTTTCATCATCTTTCGTTTTATTGTTGTCTGCGTTCAAATGAATAACATGACCTAGCTGACATAGTCGCTGTACACGCTTAACTATTTATGTCTATGTCTATATAAGTCCCCCAGCTCGCTGTTCCATCGTATTCCTCCGCACTCCTCACCAACGCGGAACGGACCATAATCTTACGGAAAATGTTTCTCTCGAGGGCTCTCAAAACTTTCTCATCTGCTGTTGACATCGTTCATGCTTCTGCACCTTATAGCAGCACGCGAATGATGAGTGTTTTGTAGATTGCCAGTTTGGTCCTTTGAGAGAGATCTTTATTTCTCAATTGCCTACTAAACCCAAATTAGCACCCGTTAACAAATGAATAAAAACCTAAACGTTTACCTTCCTCAAATATTAATTGAGTGAGGATAGTACGGATTCCGTGTTGGTTAAATGCGATTCTGGTATATCAAAAGTAATGGAATGAGATTTAAGGTATTGGCATCGAAATCGTCCCTTAACGTCTTAATTTGTTTTACTAACTTCGGTAGGTAGGTATAGCGGTTGTCAATTGACACACCTAGACTGCTGTAGGCCCATTGTGATACCACCAGGGCTGTCCCCTCTCCTCACTCTATATTGTCCTGATTGAACCAATTTGTGGCTTTAATGTATCTAAAAAGACTTGTTATTTTTAAATTCTCTATTTCTATCCAGTTATTGAAGGAACTGTTTCCTAAAATATTGAACCTTCTTCTATCCAGAGCCACGCACCTGCATAGAAAGTGTTCTATAGTCTCTTCTTCTTCCATGTCATTGCGGCTTCTGCAATAGTCGTTATAGGGTGCTAACAATCTACTGGCATGCCTACCAATCAGACAATGCCCTGTTGGAACCCCAAGAAGGTTTCTCATGTCCTTCCCGTTCAGTTTCAATAGGCGGTTTGTGAGGCCCATGTTCCATTCCGGCCACATCATTCTACTTTTTGCACAGGTCAGTCCATAGCCCGTTGGCAGATTAGATAGCGTGTTTAACTATAAGCATCTCACAAGTAGCTAAAGGTATAGGTATGTTCGCTTTGTCTGGTTGGATCGGTAATATAGTACCCAATATCGCTACCTCATCCGCTTTGCAGTTGCCTGCTATGTGGCTGTGGCCCGGCACCCAGATCAGGTTTATTGTAAAGTACTGTTATAGTTCTATGATTTTACTGTTTTCAAGTTAATATTAGCTGATTGTAATGATTTCAGGACCGATTGGCTATCTGAATATATATCTATTTCTCTTGTGATGAGAACACATTTCTTTATGGCTGACAGAACTTCCCTGATAGCCAGAATTTCAGTTTTAAATACACTACAGTGATCCGGTAGTCGAAATGAAATGTTGGCAATCATTTCCTCAGAGTTAATGCATCCGTCCCAATCTTGTCTCGTTGGGAAAGTTGTGGTAAAGGACGTGTTTACATGCGGCTCTATTGAATTACAAAAGTCTGTCGATTGATGTTAGAAGGGGTATCCATCTAATATTATTGCGTGACCCCTCCTGTTAGTGGCTAGGTTAGAAGATTCTGTTAATAGAACTGCACTTTGCTCTTGAAATGCATGCATCTGTGTTTCAAGCGGAGGTGTAAGCAGTTCATGAAGCGATGAACTTTGTTGTGGAAAACCAATGCAGGGGCAGATCTATATGGACAGCCCTCCACCCACATCAGGGGTAGTCGAGTCCAGTAAATCCAGGATGAACTATGACGGTAGACATAATAGCCTGATGCTAACATGGGTCCCGGAATATCGGGCGTAACGAGACGTCTGACTTCTTAGCTAATATGGGCTCTGAGGCCAACTTCTTTTGCCCAGAGCCCGTTTTGCCACTCCCTTCTGTGGCCATCAAAGCCACGGTTAGCAAATGGGCTACTACAACCCACAAGCGACTTTGGCAGGCTGAGATAGGCTGCAGATGGACTATATATATATATTTATTCCTTTTACTCCATAGTGAAGCATAGGGCTACAACAAAACTCTTAAATCTGTCCCTGTCCAATGACATTCTTTTAATTTCATTCCAGTTCATTTCACTTAATGCTATCTCCTTCTCTAGCTGTCTTCTCCAAGTATGCGCTGGGCGTCCCCTTCTGCGTGATCCCTGTGGGTTCCATTCAATGGCTTGCCTCGTGATATCTTGTGCGGGTTTTCTGAGCGTATGGCCGATCCAGTTCCAGATGGACTAAACAGATGTTACCTGTCATGTCCGATCGACTGTCGCAAACCCTTCAGTCATTAAGCAGAAGGGAGTGTAGACGGCTGGTTGGAGTGATGTCACACTCTGTGTGTGTGCGAAGCACATGGAAAGGGTGGGCATCTCAGACAGTGTACTCTGCCCAGCTTGTGAAGAGAAGGATGAGACGTCGGACCCCTTCCTGTGCGTCTGCCCCGCCTTCGCACGAATCAGGTTTGAGGTCTTTGGCACTGCTGTGTTAAGAAACGACCATCTTGGCTCCTTGGCACCACAAGATCTACTCAGATTTCTTTGGAGATCGGGTATATTTAAAGAAAATTAAAAGGGAATCCAAGTGTAGTACAATAGACTTAATTAATGTCTGAGTGCTGCACTTGCTAGTTGTCCCGATAAAGAAAACTAAGTACCGATTTCGCCACTAGCTGTTTGCTGTAGGCCTCAATCAGTAATAAGTGCACTCATCGCTGCAGTAGGCGTAGTCTTTAGTGCCCCGCTTATGCAGAATACTTTCTACATACCTTTTTGTTACTGTTGTTCTTATCTCAAGTATTAGAACAGGTTTCCTGTGTTTTCTGGTGAACATGATTAGGTTTGTTTTGTCGGGATTTACCCCAAGACCACCCGGCTTACATCGTTCAAAGCATTTTGCATTATATTGCAGAGGGTATCTGGAAATTTTCCTCTTATTAGTATTACAACATCATCGGCGTAGGCCACTATGGGTATCCTACTCTCCTCTAGATCCTTTAACAATCGATTCGGATGTACATACATATATGTTATGAATATTGGTTTACATATTCTCTAATTTGAGTGCCTACTCCAGTGGTATAAGTAAATATTCAAATTAAATGAAATCACCCAAAAACTCCGCAAACAAATATAATGAAACACCACCAGCAACAACAATAAATTACAACAAATGCTCATAATAATTTTACATGCCATTTGGCTAAGTGTTCATAATATTCGGCTTTCATTCGCATTTGATTCCCACTCCACACTGTTTCACTTCCTTCTGTATGCGATCTTCCTAAGCCAGCCTCATTGATTGTATCTTCCTGCGCACATTCTCCTTCGTAAAAAGTCGAATAAATAGTTGATATGCCTATTCTATGTAAATATGCAAATAAAAGCAGAATATTCGCCAAAAACACAAATAAAATAAACAACCCTTTTCATTTTTGTTTCCAATAAATTACACACATCACAGCCCATAATCTCAAGCGCTTGTTGTATTTACTTAAACAAATTGAAGTTAAAAAAATTTAAGTTTTTTCAGTAAATTTTTTTGTTATTCTTACAGTCTGAATTCATCTTCAAAAATACTTTAAGTAGTGCCATTACCTACTTATATATACAGTGGTATCATTGAATTGGTTAAATTCGGTTACAGTGGTTGCCACTCTCCATGGCTATGTGGAGGGACCGACTTACCTATGCCTGGAGGTACGTTGTAAAATCATTTGTTTGGGCTCGAGTCTTCACTACTTACCCTCTTCTTCCCGTTTTCCTGAAACCACTTCGAGAAAGAAACGACTGCAGCGCTTTGTTAAACTAGGCCAAAATTGCGTAAGTGGTTGTTGCGCCAATTATGAAGAAAAAGAATTGTTTTCGGCCGCCGTAGCGGAATTGGGTAGTGCGCGACTACGATTTGCAAGTACGTAGATTCGAATCTCCGTGCATGAAATGATAGAAAAAGTGTTTTCCAATAGCGGTCAACCCTCGGCAAGCCTCCGAGTGTATTTCTCCCATGAAAAGCTCTTCATAAAAAATATCTACCGTTCGGAGTCGGCTTGAAACTGTAGGTCCCTCCATTTGTGGAACCACACGAAGACGTACGCCACAAATATTAGAAGGATCTCGGCCAAACACTTAACAGAAGTACGGGTCAATTATTTATTTTTTATATGATATCTCAGCGGAATGCCAAGGATCGCTTTACACTTGAACAATGGTGGGAAATAGTGCAAACTTATTTCCAAAGTGAATGTTATGTAGTCCAAATAATGGATTTGTTGACGGTAAATAAAAATCATCTTGTCTGAAGTATTTTTCTCTCGGCGGTTATGTTAATAAGCGAAATTGACGAATCTGGCCATTGGAAATCCACCCGCACGTTATCTTCGAGAAGCCAATGCAATCTCAGAGAGTGACAGTCGGGAGCGAGTTTCAGAGGGGTGGCTACTGGTCCATTTTTCTTTCAAAATGCTGCGGGAAACACCATTTCGGTCAACAGGGAGCGCTATGGAGGCATGATAAACGATTCTTTGTATCCAAAAATTAAAGACGTAGACTTCGACAATCTTTGATTTCGATATCTGATAGTTCGGTAGTCGTGTTCTCAGCCGTATTGGCGATGTTCATTGACAACCTCAGAGCTGAGATTTTACGATGTTAGATTTTTTTTGCAGGGTACCGTGAGCAAGCAATTTTATGTAAACAATCTGTTAACGACTGAAACCCTTCAAATAAATTTTTCTGAGATAGAACAACCGTGAAAAAAATCTCGGAAAACTGGGCTTAGAGGATGCGATAATTCAAGACCAGCCGAGGCAGCTACTTAAAGAAAGCGTATTCCAAAAATAATGAGAATGTTTGCTCTTTGGTTATTGGTTATTTCAAATTTATTGGATTTTATAATACTATATGGAACAACCTACATATATATGTAGTATAGTAGAAAAAAAAATTTTTTTAGTTTAATTTTTAAATAAAAGTGCTCTCATCGCATACTGTTGTTCTAGATTTGAAAGGCACGGGAAGAGTAGGGGAGGTGGTGAACAGGCTCACAAGCGAATAAGAAATTCGTTTCGAAAACTTGTCGGCTTCTTCAAATTTATTTTAATTGCCAATCTATTCATACAAGTAGATATACCAACGTTTAGGCAATAAATGCGATTTCTTTTGAAGTCCGCCACTTCTGTTATAAATTTTCTTCAAACACAAAACAAAGTATTTTTAGAACAGAATATGACTGTAATGCCACATCAACATATTTCCTAATTCCATAAATTAACATCGAAAATTCACATAATCGTTATCAATAATTGACTTCTACGTTGAACGGAACTAACTGCTCTTAGTATCAAGCGTGAATTGGCACTTTGCGTACAACAACAAATACGAACCGCAATGAAAAGCACAACACATTGATTAGGTTCTTAAATTTCTCGCCTCAAAAGGTGTACTATAAAATTTCCAATTTTCCAAATTCCCAATCAGAGTATAACTAATGAATGCTGGCAGGGATAAAGCGAAGATAAAATCATTGCGCGCCGGAGTCCGCCATAATCACTACAATGAAAAAATCTCTATTTGCTCATAACTGAAAGGGTTTAGCAAAAACAAGCAAACATATATGTGCAAGCGCATACCCTGCAGGGAAAACCTGGGATAGTGAAACAAATATTTAGGTTCGCACACATTAAGACCGGCTGCTTATACTAACAATTTGCATATTGCGTCAAGCTCGAAAATGACTTGGTTCCACAAAATTCAATAAATATTTTACAATTTATATTTTCCATTTGAATTTCGATAGAATAAAAATTAAACTTTTATAATGCTCAATTATTCAATTTCCAAACTGAAACGAATTGAAGTATGGAAGGGTCTAAGCTCAGGCGAAACATATATTCATATATTCGGGACATTTTAACTACAAAAAAATCGTTTGTCTTTATTTACTTAAAGAAGGCAACACAAATTTTTCTACAATCGTACCAACAAACACTCGGCATGCTTGTGTAGACTTCTACAGCATATTTTTTAAATTCGACGAACTACCACATCTACCCCAAACAATTAAGTAGTTTTGATTTTTGCACAGGCTTTTCAAACTTTTTTATTTCAATTCTACGCAAAGTAAAATATTAATTTAGGCCACTGCCGTCATGCGCTGCTCTGCCGTTAAGGCAAGGTAGTTATAAGTATGGCAAAGAGTAGTAAGTAACACAACAAGGAATCGACAGAAATGAAATAATTTTTTAACTTAGCTCTGCTTGCTTATTCCTACCTAGTAGAAACTTGGTACACAGCCAGCATACACACAAACAGCCATTTTTTTTGGAAAAATGTGCCTTGATTCGATGCTCACTTATGTAATAACAGTCAGAGAAGTAAACAGTAATAACTGTCCCAAAGCCAAGCGACAATTAGGGCCTTACTTGCGAAGGTGGTGCACGTGAAATTGGTCGGAGAGTGTTTGATTTCCCCATCGCCTGCATCCGACGTTTTTGAAATGATGCTCATTTGGGTACCTGGTGATAGAGGCATTGCGATAAACTACTGAGCGAATGAACTAACTAAGTCTCAATTCACAAACCCCCATCCTATCCTCTTTTTTCTGGTTCCTTCCATCCTTTTTTTGCTCAAATGATATAACAAGGCACCGGTTCTCTTTCACGTCCAAATGGGTTCTCTCATGGGCAACATTATAACCTAACCTAACTTAACTCAATATATTATCTTTTGCATTTTTAAGAACATTTTTTTTAATTTGGCCTGCAACTTTGTCAGTAGTATGCAATGATCTAAAGCAGACTTTTCCGGCAATGATTCCTATTTGGAAGTCTACAGGTTCGAAACTCCGGACACTAAATACCATTTGATAGAAAAAGTTTTTTCTAATGGCGATCGCTCCTTAGCAGACAATGGCATACCTTCGAGTGTATTTCTGCATGAAAAAGCTCCCCATAAAAAAGCCATCTGCCGTTCGAAGGTGGCATAAAAATGCACGTCACGCCATTTTATTTTATTCTATTCTATTCTATCTATTCTATTCTATTCTATTCTATTCTATTCTATTCTATTCTATTCTATTCTATTCTATTCTATTCTATTCTATTCTATTCTATTCTATTCTATTCTATTCTATTCTATTCTATTCTATTCTATTCTATTCTATTCTATTCTATTCTATTCTATTCTATTCTATTCTATTCTATTCTATTCTATTCTATTCTATTCTATTCTATTCTATTCTATTCTATTCTATTCTATTCTATTCTATTCTATTCTATTCTATTCTATTCTATTCTATTCTATTCTATTCTATTCTATTCTATTCTATTCTATTCTATTCTATTCTATTCTATTCTATTCTATTCTATTCTATTCTATTCTATTCTATTCTATTCTATTCTATTCTATTCTATTCTATTCTATTCTATTCTATTCTATTCTATTCTATTCTATTCTATTCTATTCTATTCTATTCTATTCTATTCTATTCTATTCTATTCTATTCTATTCTATTCTATTCTATTCTATTCTATTCTATTCTATTCTATTCTATTCTATTCTATTCTATTCTATTCTATTCTATTCTATTCTATTCTATTCTATTCTATTCTATTCTATTCTATTCTATTCCGTTCCATTCCATTCTATTCTATTCTATTCTATTCTATTCTATTCTATTCTATTCTATTCTATTCTATTCGATATGACTGCTTTGTCCTGCAGAGTTCGTACAGAGTCACGCACATATGCACATACATACAGAGCCGCTGCTGGGTAAGCACCGCTGATTCAACTATTAACCGAAATTTGTAGTTGTTATTGACAGTGATAAGTAGTTGCAAGCCGTTAACCGTATTAATGATGCTGCTCCTACATTGTTGTTGCTTTTCGTTGCGCTGCTGACATGGTCGCGGTTGTTAGGTGACGATAAGTTTTATAACTAACTTTTTGACGCAATAATCTCCGGTTGGCGCTACGCAACGATGTGACCCTTCACAAGTACAACAACAGCTATAGCAACAAGAACAGCAATGAAAGGAAGGCTGAATAGCACACATACACAACCTTTTTGTTGCTTGCCATGTACCATTCATATCGCCCATCCATCGCATCATCAGCAACGCCATGACATCGAAAATGAATCGGGTTTAACGAGTGGCTTTGCAAGCTATTCCTAAGTAATGCATTGCTAGACTTTCGCATGTCGTATAAGGGCTGGGAGGAGGTGCTGTGGTGAGCAAAGAAATATGATGTGAGGTGCCTTTGCGTGGCAGTCAACTTGGCGACGGCTTTGGTGACTGGGCGATTGTTTGTGAACTTAGGTGAATGAATGACTTTCAGCACCATTTGGCGGATGTTGTTGATGTTTACTTTTATTACCGCAGCTTATGCACAGCGACCTGACAAACACAACAAAACTTTGATAGACACACTTAAGCACACAATTGTATTAACACCAACACCAACAACAATATACGCGATAATAACAACACAAACATCAATAAATATGACATGTCGTGGCAGCACAGCCTTGCGCTTTGTCGACCTTCTCATCGTCCTGTCGAGCTGTCTTGCTTGATGTGCAGGCAGGACCTCTGATTGTGATTCTGGTTGTGGCATACACCGTTCGCTGTTCGGTTGGTTGGCTTCTCATTAATATTTCGAGTTTATTGTGCAATATTCACCGGCAATATACGGACAATATGAAACATTACATTCAGAGCGCACGCCGTGTTTATTGAGTTTGATGCCGCCTACTCCTTAACCTCCTCCTCCTGCTCCTGTTAGCTCCTGCGTTACCACAAAGCCGCTCACCAAGACATGACAACGAGGCACAAGAGGCTGACCATATTTTGGCTTTATGCTTCGATAATCCCGTCTCAACAAGCGGTGATGGCACTAATGACATTGGTTCTATGTAATGATGATGCGCATTAGCTGTGTGTATGTATTGTGAGGCTCCTATTATGCTGATAGTTATTTACGTGCAAAGGTGTTGTTAATGCGAGGTTGTTAGGGGAGACACTTTTGAAGCTACCATTCTGACACAGGTGCTAAGGCCGTAAATATTGGAGAATTTGTGTGAATGTGTGTATATATGTATTTGCGGGGGTGGTAAGATCTGTGCCATTTGCAACTTTCACTCTTGAAGTATTGTAGTAATAACCCAGGAAACTAATAATAATTTTTATAACTGATAAGCATCAAAAGGGAACTTTCGACGCATACAAATGTGCACATCTGTTCGAAAAAATAGCAGTGATTAAAGCAAAAACTATTTCGATTTTTTTTTTACATAACAACTGACAATGAAGCTTTTCGATGCAAAATTGGAGGCCTAATTGTCGCAGGAGAAGGCCCAGTTGCCAGGTTCAAAAGGCCCCGTTAACTCCTGTGCTACGCTACTCCTTTATTCTCTGGGCAAAAATACGAGTAGCAGCGCAAAAGAGGTAGTCGAGGCACTACACAACTCAAAATTTGAGTACGATTCAAGTTTTTTTCTGTATTATTTAAAACGGATGAAAACACTTATTTCTTATAATAAAACACCTCTGTCTTCACTAACGGCTCCAAGATGGAATCGGGAGTCGGAACAGGGCTTTTCTCTCAATCAGCCAATTGATCTATCTCCTTAAAATTGGTGAATACTGCTAATATATTTCAGGCAGAAGCATGCAAAATGCTTCGGGAACGTGGGAGCGAGGGAAATATTTATATTTTCTCGATAGTCAAGCCTCGATCAAGGCTCTAACTACGCTATGGCACAGAACCACACTAAAGTCCTGGGGTCTCCACGCCATTCAATTTCCAAACTTTTATCTGTGTTCACCAGTCATTGGGAGATCGGAAAACACGCATAAAATCAAGATTTATCATTTAACCCCCATTGCAGGAGCTGTGGGGATCTTTCAGAGCAGGAGACAGTTGAGCTCTTTCGCTGTAAATGTCCAGGTCACTGGGTGCTCCTCTCTTCAACAGCCAGGGGCAGTACGCCAACCTTTATCCCATCAATCTTCTCCACTATATCAACAGCTCTGGCTGGCTGAAGATATCTTCCTGTTGGAGGTATCATAATGATATCAGAATGGCTCTTTAGTGAGAAGTGCCAGGGTGGTACTTCAACCATTTCACCTACCTACCCATAAAAAAACGTTGATTGCAAAACAAACGAGAAATGAGTAGCTCTAAGCATTATATGGGTGAAAAAGGCGACCTATTAAAAAATTGCTCCTGGAAGACAAAACTTCTGAGTTTATCCAAAGTTTGCTAGGCTGTTCGCTAAAAGACGAAACGATTAATCGCAAAGAAGATCTTTCGACTATAAAGTATTGCTATTATTTTGAATAGAGTTGCTTAATATTGGTAGAGCTGTTATGCAGACATTATCAGGGCCGATCCAAACTATGGTGCCGATCACGGTCCGTTCTCGGTCAGGTAAAATATTATCAAATAAGAAAAAAGTGTTTATGTAGCAGTCAAGGCTCGATTTGACTCCGTTTCAGCTACGAGTCTCAAAAAAATGGTGATGTGAGCGAGCTATTACCCTAATAAAAGATTGAGTCGTGAAATGTCACTCAGATCATTTAACGCCAACCTGAAAACATTTTACCAGACACTGAAGGAGCAGTAATCGACCCAATTAATTATAGGCACCCAAAGCATTGAAAACTGATTTGCACTTTCAAAACCGCCTTGCCCATATGAACGTCCTTGAGAAACAAATGGAAGCTAATTTAGCCCTGGGCAAATAATTTTGCTATAAAATCAGATACACAAAGGTTCAAAATTTCGTTGTCTGATATTAATTTCTCTTATTAGCAAGCGTCAAATCAAAATTATCTGATCTATTGGTTTTATGCGAGAATTTAAGAATTCAAGAAAATATAAACAAAACGCATTTGGCAAGTTATCAGATTCCATACACCTTGCCTTTTTTTTTTGTCCAAAGAAATATGAGTAGATCTTGTGGTGCCAAGGAACCATTGTTGTGGTCGCTTCTTAACACAAGACTTCAAGCCTGATTCAAGCGAAGGCCGGGCACAGAAAATGGTTCGCTGTCTCATGCTCCTCTCCACAAGCTAGGCAGAGTGCGGTGTCTGAGATTCCTACCTGTGGACTGTCATCAGTCCAACCAGCTACATACAGTCCCTTCTGCTTAATGGCAGGAGGAGGTGCGACAGTCGGTTGGACATGACAGGTAACATCAGCAGTGTCCATCTGCAGCCTCTCTCAGCCTGCCAAGCTCACTTGTGGCTTGAAGTAACCCGTTTGCCAATCGTGGCGTTAATGGCTGCAGAAGGGAGTGGCAGAACGGTCTCTGGGCTATGTAGACCTACTTTTACCTACGTCCTTTCTTGGGTATTTGACCGAAATCTTGCTCCTATGTTTCCTCGAATAGAGGGACCCTAAATATAGGATTTTATGCCGTATCCGAACCGCAAATGGTTTTTTTAAACAGCTTTTTCATGCCAGAAATGAATTCGGAGATTTGCCATTGCGTGCTGCTGGCCGAGCGCTATTAGGAAAACAATTTTTTATCATTTTGATGTCATATCATTTAATTACATTTTGTAGTAAAGATATTTACAAAACAAATTGGTTTTAGTGTTAAATAAAATTAAAACATTTTCTACAATGTAGTGTCAGGTCGGCTGTACTTTTTTTTTGGTTCAGAGGAGGCTAAAATCGAAAATGTGAGAGGCATCATCAAAGGTGCCGTCACACCAGTGCTATATGGGGCATGGTCCCACTAACCCTATAACATTCTACCCCTTTCGGCGGATTCCAACCTGGGATTGCTAAAACATTTCATCAAAGTAGATCCGTGTGTATGTCTTTTAGACACACCAGGTACCTGCGTCCAGGGGTTATACGTTATCGATAATCTCCATTGGCTTGTGACCAATGGGACATCGGAAAACTGGAATATAGTTACTCGATATCGACCTCGAAATCTGTTTCAAAATGGCTTCTTTGGGCGACGCAGCTCTCTTCTGGATAAAATTTAATAAAAGTCTTACTTTTGCTAATCCTACATTTACTGGTCTCCTTAAAAGTTCCTGTTTTTTAGGCAGGAGTTGTTGCCATAAGAGAGATCTTATTACTATTAAAGAAGAGATGCCTAAATAAGAGGAAAGTATACATCTATAGTCAGGCAACTCTGAAATCGTTAGAGTCAGTAAAACACTCATCAAAAACTATAGTTTAATACCACAAATTGTTCAGCGAAGTATCGCAATATTAAAAAAAACCTGATCAGGGTGCCAGGCCACAGAAATATAGAAGGTAATTGCAAAGCAAGTGAGTTGTCTGGAGGAAGGTATGCAAATAGACTGGTTACCATATAATGATTTTTGTCGAAGCTGTACAGATTTTGAAGAAGAGGAACCCGTGGAACACCTCCTCCACTTCCACACTCGGACTTACCTTTTTTTACCAGCATTGAAGAGGTCTCACAAATACGTTTGCCGAAATTAGCAAAATTAATTAAATCCACAGAGAAGACTCAGGAGTGTAAAGGATGAGCTCCAGAAGTATCACTATGAGACAATTCAGGACTAAGGGTGTCAGATAACAGCCCGCAACCTAACCTTACTAAGCCTCTCTGTATTTCTTTGTTTCTAAACTTTCAAGAAATGAACTTACTTATAGAACGGTAAGCCTCCACCGCCACTTTTCAATCTCTCTCATGCTTCTCATCACAAAAATACAGCTGCGTTTTTGGAAACACTTTCCCACTCTTTGGAAATGCTGTTAAATTAGTTTGATCCCAATAATAATAAGCTGACTTCCTTACACAAAATATTGTAGGTACCCATGCACACATAAGCACATACTTGTGAAGCAAAATTTTTCTGCGTGTTAGCAAAATGAGATTCTGTTTACAGTTACTGTGACATAAAAGCAAATATTTGCGTTCATCTGTCACTTGTCAACGGCTAAAATATTATCTTAGAAGAGATGCTGCGGTCCTTTTGCTTCACCCGGGATTTACATACCTGCGCGGCTTTACAACAAATAAGTACCCATATAATCGTTGACTTAGTTGCCTACCGTCACAAGTATCCTTTGAACATCATTTCGGCGCTGGCGCTACATTAAGCTGACGCCCATCGGTTGCAAGGGGTTGGTTAAGTAAACACTCAACTATCTTACACGCAGGCTCATACTCGTACTCGAACTTACATGAATGCTTATGCTTATGTGTGTGTATTCTTTTGTTTTCACTAATGTGACAAATTGTTGTAATATCCTGAGGATATTTGCCCTTATGCTCTGATGGTAGCTTCACTTTCATTTCTCTGCTCCTAATTGTGTGTGAAAAGAAAAGAAAAGAAAAGAAAAGAAAAGAAAAGAAAAGAAAAGAAAAGAAAAGAAAAGAAAAGAAAAGAAAAGAAAAGAAAAGAAAAGAAAAGAAAAGAAAAGAAAAGAAAAGAAAAGAAAAGAAAAGAAAAGAAAAGAAAAGAAAAGAAAAGAAAGGAAAGATTATTCCTTTTTTCCTTTCTTTATTTCGATCCTTTTCTTTCCTTTCGTTTCCTTTTCGTTTTCCTTTTCGAAAACTTCAAGTTCTATTAAGATGCAAACTCATTAAAATGAAAATTAAGAAAAGTTTAGAGCAGACCGTGACCCCTTCGGCATTTTTTAAAAGCTCTAACGCTAAAAGGCAGATGACTGCTGATGCTTGGCAGTTGCGTATTTCATGCCATAGCAGCCTCAGTATTTTAAACATCCTTTTATACAATATGTTTAAGTCTTTAATAGAGGATCTAACCCTAATGTCCAAAGAATAAATGTTTACAATTAGACCTGATCAATAGGTCTTTCAGAACGCAATGCCATATACTCTCATAATAATAATGATCGAGCAATGTAGTTTTCCCACTGAGTCCGAAAACGAGGTGAGAAATTCCTGCCTCTTTTTTGGTGACACCGTCACGAAACTGCCAAGAAACAGAAGTTAAAGGTGGCATTACACTTCCCAACAAGTTTCTTGGATATTTTGTCTCTTTTATGAAGCGTTTTTGAGTTTTTCGAGCGGACGGTAAGCTGGTCATAGTTCGTTATACAGGTCTCTTTAAAATACAACGTTATTCCATTAGGAGAGCTGAAAGAAATAAGGTTATGTCAATATCGCCCAGCCAAGCTACAGGTATTTCACCTCTCCCGTTCCACAATTCGCCACGCTAATTTGCTCGATTAGTAGTAGCTCATTTAGTACTGGAAACCTTGATCTCCTTTCTTTCTTGTACATTTTTAATCATTTGTAATGAAATAAGAAAGCAGTTCTCTAAAAATTTATGCATTTTATTTGTTTCTAATAGGATTTAGCTAATGAAATATCGGTGTATTACATTTTTTATTGTTAACTCATGTGCCACCCACACATTGAAGGTACATATTTTACTATTCAGTTCCCTGCTTCAGTTCATAGCTACTTAAGCTGGACGCAACAACAAATGCAAACAATCGGTGGCGCAGTTGTCAAAATTTTTTCAACTTGCAACCCGTTGCGTATGTGTGTGGCGAAGTTGACGATTTTCCTATCGGATTTTGCAATTGGCTGCGTGTGAATGACCCAAAGTGAACGATTTTTGTCATTTCTTTTGAAATTTAGAAGAGTGCACATGAGCGGACAAATGACAACATTAAGCAAAATATTTATTGAGGTAGGCCCATAGTCTTATCTACTAGTGCCTTTCGTAATAATTAATAATTATAATTGACAATGATAAACCCAAGAAACATGAGTAGATACTACGCGAGAGTGGGCCGTCTCCAATGCAGACCTTCTTTCGCTCACGGATAATTGCGTAATCAGTTTTGAAATTAGGAGACGAAAATGGAGCTGGATTCGACAAACTCTACGGCGAGAAAAAGACAATATTGTCAAAATGGCTTTTCAAGAAGTTGGCGCACATGAGGCCCACGACAAATGATTGCGTGCAATCCGAAAATGAAAGCTCGTCCATCGCCACCTCGAACGAAATTAGACATATGCGGCGAAAAGAAAGTCCAGTGAGCAGTGAAACGTAGATATATATATTTAACTATACTTTTTTGTATTAAGTTTTCATTGCGTTTAGTTACAGAATATTTAAGACTAAGCAATTTGTAGTGAGTTTGTATAGAACAAATTAGTATTGGGATACTCTACTTAAATATTATGGAAATAAATCAACCGGTTTTTTTATACATAGATATATGTTACCGAACTTTATGGAATATCAAAGTTCACTACTCTTGTATATTTACAATAATATAGTAATTACTTCATTATTAATGTTCAACAAATCTCTCGATCGGGGAGAGTTCATATATGACTGGAAAGTATCAAATATTAAACCAGTATTCAAAAGTGGCAATAAGAATAATATTGCCAATTATACAGCAAAATCCAAATAATCCACGGTTTCAAAATTATTTGAACTTATTGCGAATGATGAAATTTATTTTGCGTTTAACCGTTTAATCTCTGTAGCCCCACATGGTTTAATCTTGCAGTATTTTCTGAATATTGCATATCAGCTTTTCAAAGTAAAGTTCAAGTTGAGTACTCAAACTTTTCAGAAGCATTTGAAAAACTTAATCACACGGTTTTATTTTCGAAATTGAGGGCTAGAGGATCTCACTACACTCCTTTAAAATGTATTAAATCCTATCATTACTATCGCAAATGTGTGGTTAACGTTGATGACGCGCCATCTATGTTTTTATTGCGTCCTCTGGTCTAACCCAGGAAAGTATACTGGCTACCCTATTTTTTATTATTTTTGTTAATGTTATTCCAGTTGTTTTAATAATGCAAATTTTCTTGCTGCTGATTTAAAGATATACTAGTGATTGCAAGTACAGTAGACTCTATACACCTTAGGCCGGGTCGATTTGTGGGGAGGCAAAAAAATCGCCCATTTCTCTGTGAAAATCATATTCTAGGAATCAAAATAAGAAACTTTGCCGAAGGAACCATACCTCTAAAACGAATTCTGATGTCCCCCAATTTGGGTCGAACTTTTTAGTTTCTTTTCTCATGTAAAGGCCAAAAATGGTGATATTTTGAAATTATTGTATGGGGAACCCCCCAGGGGAGTTCCAGGGGGTGTGCCACTGGCATGTGTGGATCGGCCGTCCAAAGTTAGTGGGGGTCGGTCATACATTTGGACTCGATTGGAGCACTCTAAGGGTAGATTCACACTATGGTGCCGATCACGGTTCGTTCTCGGTCTAGTCTCGGTTCGGTAAAATCTTTCGACATCTACATTTGTGTTCTTACATCGGTCCAGTCGCGATTCATCGTTCGTCGCACACACACACACTATCAGTACAAGTCGCGGCCAGTTCGATCACGCTCCAGCAAAATATTCTTCGAGCTTGATCGATGCTGGAGTGTGACTGTACCGAAACTTGAACAGCACGGATAGTGTGAATACAGTCATTGTTTTTCGTTTGTGAATATTTTACCGGACCGAGACTGGACCGAGAGCGGACCGTGATCGGCATCATAGTGTGAATCCGGCCTAAATGGGTCAAAGTGGGATTTTTCGTTCGACCCAAATTGGGGGACATCAGAATTCGTTTTAGAGGCATGGTTCCTTCGGCAAAGTTTCTTATTTTGATCCCTAGAATACGATTTTCACAGAGCAATGAGCGATTTTTAAATCGCCTGCCCTTCAATTGATCTAGACAATGTCGTTGGTGGACGTAAAAGAAATAAGTTAAATTTAAATATTAGCAAGTGTTTTTATATTTCTTATTCTAAACTTTTTCTCTTATACCCATTTCCTCACACATTGGTGGTTCTAGTTTATTCAATCCAAGTGAAATTATTGATCTTGATGTGGTATTTGACTCTAGATTCTCTTTTCAGAGACATATTAAGTACGTCATTGCAAAGACTTATTCTGGACTTGCTTTTATTCGACGTTTTATTCCGGACTTTTTTAATCCCTATATTCTAAAATTGTTATTTATCTCTCGTTTACGTCCGAAGCTGAAATATGCCCTCTTTATTTGTCTTGTGATATTAGTAGGCTTGAACATGTCCAGAAAGTCTTTGTCCGTTATGCTTTGCGTTTTTTGCACTTCACTGATCCAATTCCATTCTATAAAAGCAGGTGCTTGCTCATTAATCTAAAAATGTTAGGTATTAGAAGAACTATTCTCTCCCTCACTTTCACGGGACGATTGGCGCTCCATCGCTACTCGAGAAAATCAATTTCAATATTCCTCATGGAAGTTTACGACATCGTGATATTTTCTGGTTGGGGATGGTTAGAACTAATTAAGGTACCAATGCTCCGATTTCTAGAGCTTCGAAAGTATTTATTTAATATATTTCGAAATCATATTGTCCAAGACTTTTCTTCCACAAAGTACTACTTTAAAATATTGCTAAATGAATTGTTTAATAAGATTCGAAGTATTTTCTAATACTCTTTCTCTGTCAACTATAAGAAATTTTACGTTTTCTTCATTAACATGAAATGAGTAAGTTAAAAATTTAATTTATTTTTGTTTATATTGTTTAGCATTAATCTGTTCTTCATAGTCTGTAAGAAATTCTGCATTTTTAGATAATTAAATAAATAAATAAAACAATATATATTTACACATGCAGCAACATCGTCAGTTAATCATATTTTATTTATGCAAGTGGCCACGTGCACCAACTCGGCAACCCACGACGCTCTCTAATAATCTTCTAGGCTGACATGTCAAAGGGTGCACACGCGTTCGGAACCTACTCGTATTTATTATAATTCATAAACAAAATATTTCAACATATGCGCCCAAGTATTTCATATTTCTGTGTCATTACATGCATACATACATATGTACATCTATCTATGTAAGCGAGCCATACAAATACTTGAGCCAGTTGACAATTTACGAGAAGCGATTTTTCTTTTTTAACAAATACATGAAAATTTTCAATATTTCACTATGAAAACCAAAAAAAGGAGAAAAAATAATAATTTTTAGTATTACATAAAAAAGATCAAGTATTTTTTCCCCTCGCTTTCACTGTAGCGGTGCGGTGTGGGGCCGATTATTTTGTTGGGCAGGCCGGATTGGTTAGCATTTTGCTTGCTTTGTTTGCTGCTGGTTGTTTTGTTGGCAGCCGCGTAGCGGTTACGCAGCGGCGCCAGAAGGATTTATGAGCGCGCGGAAATAAATTAAGCTTTTTTATTATTTTTTCTACTCGTTTCACTTCCTTCCTTGCCTCGTTCGCTTAGTTTATTTGTATGTGTATGCGTAGCATAGGTGTATATATGTGTGTATGTATGTATGTGATATTCACATAAGTACACTTCGAAACTTCTTTGTTGGTAATGCGAATGCGTAAAGATTATCTTTATTGGCTCTTAAAAAATGTGTGTGTGTTTGTAGTCGACTCTGCGGGTCATAGGGCTTATTTATGTATCTGGCGATCATTATCCCTCGCGAGCTGTAGCGAAGTAGTGAAGTTGGGAAATTTTACAATTTTTTATAGTAAAAAATATTAAATAAAAATTATTTGCCTGCGCTGCGTGAAACTTCATGCGAAATGCGACTAAAAGCTGTGACATAAAATTGCAAGTAAAATAAATCAAAAGCGAAATTGTGAAGCTCGTATTTTATGCGTTTCAGAAAATAGTCGATTAAGTAAGATGGTATGTTAGACGTATTTGCTCAAAAAGGGATACGCAAATTTCGCAGAACTAAAAATTCAGTTTTATATGTTTAGAGGATTAAAATGATTTTCACATAATGTGCTTACATGGGATTTATTGGCACTAAATATGGTAATAAAAGATCTAAAAACTATATATTTTTTAAATATTTTTTTCAGCGTTTTATCTGTACCGATTACAGAATTACTATTACATAAACCACAAAAAAATTCTAGCTGAGAGTAAAACTAATATACAAAAATAACAGCAACAGTAACCAAGTGTAAACTTCATTTATTTCCCATGCCACTTTTTTTCACTTAACAGTTGCATTCAAATTTGAATTAATAAACTGCCAAAGTATTGAAATAACTTGAGAACAAGTGCGCAAACAAATTAGCAAATCCATTAGAACTGAATTTATTACATGAAATTGATGTGGATAACATTTGGAATGCTTTCGAAAATTAACTCTGCATAATTTCTGGCGCACAACCTCCGCAAGACACACACACACATAAAAAACTACCAAATAGAAAACAAAATGCAAATGAGCGAAACGAACGGCAAACAACTCAAATAACCGCAAATAAAAGCTGGAGGTAAACAACATAGCGGATAAATGCGCAACAACAAAAGCATCAAAAAATAAAAAAATAAATAAACCGCGCATAAATAACAAACAATCAACGGTCGCTTGTTCCAGTCCTTTTTATTAATTTTTTTTTTTTACTTTTGTTTTTTTGTTTTTTTTTTTGCTTTTTGTACTGCAAAGTGGCGCCTTTCAACCACTTCACTGATACGTTCGCGGCTTTTCACCTTCCCCAACAACTGGGTAAGCAAACAACAACAACAATTGAGACCCGAAAATTACACAAAATAAATGCACAATCGTTGCGTGCGACGGAAATGTGTAAAAATGTGCGGAAAAGCGCATGGAAATCGAAGTGGCCGGACGGAAATTTGCTGTTTTTTGCAAAGCACTTTTTTTCGCATTCGCCGATGAGTCCAAACACAGGTGGATTCCACAAATAAATACGAAAATAAATAAACAACTTTTTCGGTCAACAACAGCCCGCTTTGTATTCGGCCGACGTCGTACGAGTTTGCCAGCCAACGGCACATATTCACTTTTCAGCGCATTCCGTTACATGTGGGGCATTTGAAACTACCGCTGCTAACGAAAGTGGCCTCACTTCTGCAAGCCAGTCAATAATACTTACAATTTCACCATTTACCCCACATTGCGAATAATATTTTTTTTAGTTTAAATAATTTTTTTATTTTATGTTGCCTCGAAACTTTTTTAATTTTAAAAACTCTACCTTCGCTGGTGTAGGGATTTATGTGGTGGTCGTTGTAGGTGTTGTATACGATTGGTACTTTTAAAATTGTTACTATTGGTCTCATTGCCAAAGTCGATCGGTATCTGAAAAACAGAAATAAAATCAGAATAGCATTGCTCGTCAAAATATTCACTGTCAGATTGACTGCTTATTTACATTCAGTGGCGTTGCAGTAACTTTTGAGAATTTGCATACACTGTTTGCTTATAAGCAAATATGAGCAGCAAGGTTGGCGACTAAGTGTAACTGATAAATTATGAAATGAAAAAAGTTGTCGATAGCACAACTGGAATGTATTCATAACTTAAATAGGCAATTTGGTAGTGCCATAATCTCGCAGAAGGCTGTGAATATTTTCATGAGAGCTGGAATCAAATAATGAGTGGTATTCGAACCAGGAAACCACTGTTTGGTCTGTTTTATCCGTTTATAATTTACCCGAAATGATGCTGCAGCCAACGTCAATCAGAATCGTTCCCACGACAGTTGATTCTACGTATCCGGAACGACCCGGATTTATTACCGGCCAAGGACTATCATTTCAGCAACATTCGCCATATGTGTATGGGGAATTTTTATGCTGGTACAACAACAACAAACACAACAACAAGGATCGAAAAGTTGTTTTTTTTTATCGAATTCTAAGCAATTTTCGATATTTTTTATTGTTGCATAAGTCTAGGCTTGTCTGCAGCGATGAACCGGCTAATAAAGTTATATGTGCTTACATAATTTCAATGAGTTTTTTGAATAGTCCTCAGTTCCTGCACAATGCACGCAATGATTTTCATGATTCCATCAATATTTCCAATAATCGGCTTGCCAGAAAACAGAATTGTTGAAGTCATCGCTTTGCTGTTGCATTCGATACTGCATTGGGTTCAAAAACAGAATAAGTTTTTGGGCTCGCTTACTCAGGCTGAAATTCTTGCCATTGAGGCAGCTGTCTGATTAGTTTCTTTTCCATAACTCACTTAAATTAATTTTTTCATTTACATATGTTCTGACTAAATAAATTTCTTAAGAGAAAAAATAGATATTATTATTATAAATAAATAATACATACATTTGGACTCGATTGGAGCACTCTAAATGGCTCAAAGTGGGATTTTTCAAAATTTTCCCCTACCCAAAAGTTCGACCCAAATTGGGGGACATAAGAATTCGTTTTAGAGGTAGTGTTCCTTCGGCAAAGTTTCTTATTTTGATCCCTAGAATACGATTTTCACAGAGCAATAAGCGATTTTTAAATCGACCCGCCCTAGTATATACATATTTTTTTTTAAAGAATAGACGTATATACCTTCTTCACCCCCAGAATCTGCAAGAATGAAGAAAAGGAAGAGTCTATCAGACGCCTTTTTTGTCACTGTCCTGCGTGGCATATAGATACTTTGGATGATCGTCTGGGATGACACTCATCGGCCGGCTTGCTGGGATCCCAGTCACGCGCTCTTGGCTGAGACGGTGTGTTTTTGAAGACAACATTCTAGAGATTTGCGCCTTTACATACCTCCAACCTTTTCTGTAACCACCTTGTTTAATTTGGCGGATTTCGTTGTCACAAGCGGATAATTTGAGGCACTCTTGATACCAGCCCGCGTCGCTAGAAGACGAAGAAGGGCCAGGGTGCTCGTGCAGTATGCTAAAGATAAAGCGACCTCACTCCACCTCCTCCACTGGTCCATAGGAACATCACAGCCCTCCTTCGCACTATCCACAACAACTTCCATCTTACCGCCACAGGGTTATATTATAACCTTAGAACATGCTTAGCGGCATTATGCCTTTTAGCCGCATGTTGTTCCTCAGAGGGTCTCAGCCGTTGAGGAGCTGGCCCCCTCGATGCTTGCATGGGACACCGGAGAGGTGCTAGATCCATCAAAATCTATGGACTTTGTCTAAGTCAATGAGGCCTTATCCTTTGCGGATAAGGAGTCCTCGTCCTCGTTCTCGACCGGCTGACCGCGTCATTATATAGGCCGGCTTAGAAGGCCACAAGTGTTTCACAAAACGTCCCTCCACGGTTTTTGCTGCAACGGCAGAACTCATAGTCGATCGTATTAAAACTACGATCGTTTATAGTCAAGCCTAACGCTTTTGACTGCTGAGAAGTGCCAAAGCCTTAGTAGCGCCACATCTCAAAGATTGAGCATTGACGATAGCTGAATTGGAGAGTTTCCTCCTTCCGGTTGTTTAATAGATCCAGACTCTGTTTTGTTTTTTGTCTTTTGTGTTATTTTTTCCATAAAATCCATGTTTTGATCCCAGGAGTGGGGAGCAAGGGAAGGTCCACTCGCACAGAGGCCCGTGTCGGCAAGCAAGGCTGAATAATACAAAGAATTTTCTGTATACTTCGTTTGCGACTGGGCTATATGAGAGAGTGGGCCCCCAATCAGGTTGAGTTTCGGCACGGGTCGTATGGGCCTTATTCCAGTCTAGGGGAGAGAAAAAATTAGGATACCAAAGCTAATGGGATTGGGGACTATCCCGTAGCTTTAGGACTCATGGGTGGGAACCGACAGTCTTTGCCTTTACTAGGCCGCTGCACGGCGCCGACGTGTGTAGTCTTCGCAGTAGATGGTTTTAAAATAAAAAAAATAAAAATATTTTATTTCAAAATACAGCCCTTAAAATTATATGTGAAATATGACATCATTTAAATATCCACCACACGCACATTTACAGGCTGTCATACGAGAATTAAAAATTTTAAGGACTCGCTCACACGTTATCGCATTGAGTTCAGCAAACTCGATCCGAATGTTGTGTTTAAAGGTCAACTAGTCTCATAGTAATTATTATTCAGTAATTTTAACGCGTCGTTCTATCGTGTAAAATTGGATATCTCTCTACTTGACAAATGTCACAGATGACATTAAAAAATTACACTGTATAAAAATTATTCATTACTGGCATCGCTTCTGAAGTTCGAATTCCTTATATCGAATTTTCTAGTTGTCTACATCCCTTTTGACACCCTGTAACACACTGCCTTCATAAAACATAAAACTTTTTTTCTGAAGCTGTATCTTAGCGAGACTCCAAATAATAGAGCAAGTTTCTTCTAATACCAGTCGTCCTTCAGCAGGCAATGACATATCTCCGAGAGTATTTCTGCCATAAAAAAGCTCCTCATAACAAAAACAAAATACGTGCCATTCGGAGGCGACATAAAGCTATAGGTACCTCCATTTCTAACATCAAGATGTACATCACAAATAGAAGGAGGGCATAAAACCCAAATCTGTTAGCATTTTTAATAAAATAAAATAATAGAATCGCCATAAAATGAAATCTTCATGCCACGCGTATTTATGAGAATAATTTCAGACATACGAATGAATCTTAATTCTTTCTGTATTCATAAAATTATGCATTTCATTTCGTATTATTTATGAATTTGCATTTATCTTAAATTACAGCAGAATATTGGCTGAAATCAATCACAACTATTCGAATGCATTGCAAATTTACTTAGGCAAAGTGCAAATGAGAAAAGCCAAGCCACTCATATTTGGCAATTTCCTCGGAAGCTGAAATGGAAAAGAAAAAAAACAGCCTTCATAAACCTAAAAAGGCATACAAGTGGCGTGTAGACGGTAGACTAAGTAGTGAATCAGGCCAAATGAGTGCGAAACCCATGACCAGCTGCAGGCGCCGAAGGGGCACAAATTGTGCCGGTGGGGTAGAAGGAAGCAATGCACTCATAGTGTTTGCAATTGTATTAACTGGCAGTGCAAGTATTTGAAAATTCCATTTTATCCGGGCAACAGAATTCGCACACACACACACACACATGCAGTCGCTGCAAATGATGCTTGCAGGCAAGTTAACCCGCTTAACACCCGCACTGAGTGCAACATCATCCCTTCACCCAACACAATCAGCCCACTAAGGAATATTGAGTTGAGAAAACTTTCTATTCCTTGCTGGTTTTTTTTTTCTATTTTTTTTTTTTTTTTGCCACATATACATATTTTACAACCCCTTCAACCGTATTCGTGCAGCGCACTTTCCTCGAGCACCTACTCATCGCGCTGCTTTATAGTAGTTTTCAGAAATTTACCATACGTTGTTCGCCCTACTCTGCTTCATGCTTCAGCCGACCAAACCGGCCAACTAGTCGATTTGTGTTGAACGAATTCTTTCGTTCTGTTCGTTTAAGTAGAGTTGTTTGCATAAAATTGTAATATTATTTAAATTGCCAAAAATCCATTATGATCTCAAATATTATTCGAGTAAAATGCCAAAAACTTCCCTTTTCTCTTTCGCTGCAGTTTCTCTAGTTTCTACTCTAGAGTACATTGTTCGCCTCATAGTTATACAGTTACGCATACGAGCACAAAGTGCTGTAGATGCAAGTGAATAGATACACAAATTCCAGATGCACTTACGATAATACAGACATGTATGTATATGTACTTGCGAATGCATGTGTGTAGTTAACCAACACATATGTAGAAGTACATACAGACGAATGTACTCACCCTGCCATAAATTGTCGTAATAATATTTAAAGCGAGTATACCCGAACTAGTCTGGTTGCAGCGTTAATATAGGGTGTTTTTTTAGAGGTTAGGTTTTCAAGATGAAATAAAACGTATATAATTTAATGTTATGGCCAAGAATTTAGCTTTATTATAAAGATAAGGGTTTGCCATTATGTTTTAAAAATGATACCCATTCAACCAAAAGTGAGCTTCATCGCTGAACAAAATTTTCTTCGATGCGTCGCGCGAACCGAACCATTATTTTCGTAATAAATTTGCACGATTTGCAAACGTTGTTCAGGTGTAAGTCTATTCATTATGAAATGGCAAACCAAACTGAGCATAAATCAAGTGGCAGCTGTCAAAAAGACCATCTACGAAAAAAGTAGTGCCAACTTGAAAACCTAACCCCTAAAAAAAACACCCCATACGTTTAATTCGGCAATTTTGAATTATTTCTTCGATTTTTGAAAAGAACAAGACTGAGAAGGAAACGTAAATAACTAGTGAACACGCGCTTATCGACAATGACATCATGCGACGGCTACAGCTTGCTATTCTATGTTCTATTCTAAATTTTAAATATTAAAATTTACAAAGTAAAATGAAATTTGGCAAAAGCCAAAATGGGTATCCCTAACAATTTATACTGTCACAATTGTAATCGACCGGAGAAAGAGGACACTATCTTCCACTTCCTCTGTGAATGCCCTGATGTATGGAAAGCGAAAATGTTAATCCTTGGCAAACCGCATTTTGAGAACCTCTAAAAGCTGGCCGCTATAGACGTAAATAACCTTATAAGGTTTCTCAATCGCACATACTGGATATAGTCGTGAAGGAATAACCGTATTACTTGTTAGTAGCGATGATGTAGCAACAAAATGATGCGGAAGCCGTAATTGGATTCTTGAAGAATCACCAATTGGGCAAACCAACCCGCCAGAGTAAAGTTTGGAACGGAAACATAAATAAATACCATTTTTTTTACTGTATGCCAATTTTCAAGCGTTATACGACACACTCTACCCCATGGACTAATGCATTGCCTCCGGCGAAATTTCAGTTTCTTTTCGCCTACATATGAATTTCGTATTTCGAAAACGACTATTCTCATTGTATACCTGTTCGTGTACAAAAGAGTGCAATTTATCTCTTCATAGATTATGCTCAAACAAAAAGGAACAGTTCAATCTACGAGTATATAAAGATATCAAAAGATCACAGACTAGTAGTATTTTTATACAGGATTATAAAAAATAGTTTATCATGAAGTTCTATGTATGAGGTGATGATCCCTGCAGTGGAACATGTATATCAAACAGTGTAGCCTAGTTCCGAACTAGTCCATTTTGGAATGGTTGTACTACTACTGATTTCATGTGGCGATATAAATTAGGATACTTTACCATGTATATATATGCGCTTACACCCTTTGTGGTTGTTTGGCAGAGCTTCTCCTATTTGTGGCGTGCTTCTTGTTGTTGTTCCACAAATGGAGCCGATCTACAGTTTTAAGCCAACTCCGAACGGCAGATATTTTTTATAAGGAGTTTTTTCACTGCGGAAATACACACGGAGGCTCGCCATTGCCTGGCGAAGCACGACCGCTAGACCGCTATTAAAAAAACAAAAAAATTCTTTACGTCTCCCACGGAGATTCGAACCTTCCGAATGGTAGTCACGCACCAACCCATTTGGCTACGGCGGCCGTGACCCATCTTATGTTATAAATTTCAATAGCGATTTCAAGAAACTATTTTATAACTGATTTAATTTCTTTATTCAACTCCAAGTGCTTGGTTTTTGTATCGGGTGTTTTTTTAGCTGGTTGAGAACTATCGATATCGATAAATATGGGGGGGGGCAGCTGAGTTTGGCAGACTGTGCCGACATTTCTGTGCAGTAAGTTTTCATCATGAATCGTTTAACCTCAGAGCAACGATTACAAATTGTGGAAATTTACTTTGAAAAAAAAATAAATAAATAAAAAAAAAATCTGTTCGCGAAGTATTAGAGCAGCGGCATTATCAGAGCGCAAGTAAAAACCAGGCATGGAAAACAAAAATTTAAACTCTTGCTATAATTTGTTTGTAGAAGTCATCTTTATGAATACTTGGTTGTGACTTGGTTTTAAATTTTTTTTATAACTGGCGCGTTTTTGAAATGCATCTTTTAATTAACCCCAAAATATTAAAAAATTGATAACATGTATTATGACCTATAATGGTTGACGGGTGTTCGATGGAATTTGTCGATAGATTCTGCTACCTCGGCTGCACTATCACGACAAACGGCGGAGCAGATGAAGATGCCAACTGCAGGCTAAACAATAAAATAGCGGCGTTCGGGCGAATGCATACAGTATGGGCGAGTTCGCAAATCTCTAGGCGCTCTAAACTGCGAATATTCAGCTCATGTGTGAAGGCTGTACTGTTGTACGGAAGTCAAACATGGCTGGTCTCTAACACCATCACACAGAGGCTACAATCTTTCATCAGCAAATGCTTCCGCATCAATATATTCTGGCCGAATACCATTAGCAATGACGTGCTAGGCAGATCAACGAATGAAAGACTCATCCTATGGCAAATCAAATGCATGAAGTGGCGGTGGATAGCTCGCACCCTACAAAAACCACCAGATAGCATCAGAAGAATGGCACTGGCCTGGAGCCCGCAAGGGAACAAAGGTCATGGTCGGCCAAAGATCACTTGGCGAAGGTCGATGTTGCGCGAGCTACCAGCTAACAGCCCAGAACCCTATGCTAACGAGCGAAGTGAACAAAATATAAAAATAAATAGTATTTATGTAAAGTGGACGAAAATCCTCTGACGTGTTTCCAAAAGAAGATAAATTTTCAAATAAAAATGTTGAAAGCAGCGGCGTTTCATTTCGAAAAATCTTGTGAGCAGAATTCGAAAAGAAATTGGGAGTTTGAAAATATGTTATAAACGTCAACAATGCACCAATTGTTCAAAGGTTTACAGTTTGTATGCATTAGAGTTGGTCATTTTTGAAGATTTCTATATTTTAAAGTTTTTTTTTTTTAATATTAACTAGACAAATTCTTTAATTGTTTACAAATAACTGCGCGTATGCATTGCTGGTTGTGGAAGGGAATGAGGTTTATGAAACTTTAAAGAGTTATTTGCTAGATTCGGATATTTTCAGAGTAGGAAAGTTTTGCATTGCGGCAAAGAGTTTGCATAATATTACAATTTATTTTGAACTCATAAAATTCACTTCTGCTTCTCTCAACAAATATAAACAAATTCAACTATTTGAATAGATGCAATGCGTAAAGTTTAATTTGCATATATATGCATGCACACATACACATACACACGTATGCATCTCCATCTGTTTGCGATAAGCATATTTGCTGTGAGAAACAAAGTGCAAACGGAATTGCACGTATATATGTATGTGTGTGTGTGTTTACAAGATTTTCAATTAAGGAAATATTTATTTGCTTGCCCCGAAAATATTGGATTGCCAGATTTTCTCTTTTTATTGTACTTTTCTACATTTTAACTTTAACACTTAAATGCGAAGTATCAAAATACAAATTTTTAATATTTTTAAAACGAGCAGCAGAGAAAGTTTAACAATAGACAGGAGGTTAAACGGTTTTTGTTTTTGGGATACCAATAATTTTAGCTTAAATTCTTTTGAACATTTTGACGTGAATTTGCAATGAATTCAACAAGCTAACGATCCTAAAGAAAATTCAGAAAATAGGTGCAGTTGCCAGTGTCACCCACAGGTGACGAGAATTAAAAGAAATTGTTTAGTCTAAAGAGATTCCAGAGCAACATAACGATTGCTTTGCATTCTGAGTTCCTTTGTCTAACACTTATTTTTTACTAACAAAAAAATATCCATTAGCCTTACCCATTAAATGACAATGAAAAACATGGTGCCTTATTCTTTTTGAAAAAGTAATCCGATTTTATTTTTTCCCACTTTTTCACTCCACTAGGGAGCATAGAGCCTCGATAAGACTCTTTCCTCGTACACGGTTCAGTCGGCATCTGCTAGCTCTGGCAACACCGACCTCATCCAGGTGTCCTTTTGCCAACCGCGACCTCTGCTCCCTTGCGGGTTCGAGTCCAGTGTCATTTTCGTATTACTTTCTGGTAGTTTTCGTAGCGTGTGATCTATCTAACGCCACTTTCTTTCTTTAATTTGCTATAGGATGGGTTTCTCATTCATAATCTCCACAGCGCATCTTTGCTGATGGTGTTCGGTCAGAATATTCTACAGATGTTGCGGAGGCATTTGTTGACGAAAGATTGTAGCCTCTGTGTTATGGTGTTAGAGCCCAGCCATGTTTCACTTCAGCACAGACTTCACACATGACCGGAATATACGCAGTTTAGAGCGCCTAGAGATTTGCGAACTCGCCCATACTCTATGCATTCGCCCGAGCGCCGAACTTGCTTTGTTTAGCCTGCAGTTGTCATCTTCATCTGCTCCGCCGTCTGTCGTGATAGAGCAGCCGAGGTAGCAGAATCCATCGACAAATTTCAACGGACACCCGTCAACCATTATAGGTCTTGCTTTATTGTGGTTGGATCTCATAGGTTTGGTTTGGCGATGTTAACCTCCAGTACGACGGTGCATGCCAGGGTGCCTAGTCTGTCCGCTTTCTTTCGCCTGCCAGTGAGTTTGTAAGAAAGGAAGCAGATGTCATCGCCGAAGTCCAGGTCCTAAAGATGTCTGGTGAAACTCCATACGATACCTCTTTTGTCTGGGGTCAATTTGCTCATGACGACGTCTAGGACGATGGCGTAAAGAAGGAGCAACAGGGGATAACCTTGCCTTGGTTGTGAATGGGTCGCTGATGTTGCCACTGAATAGCGAGTGTAATTATGCCATAGAAAATGATTAATGCGAAGTAAAGCATTAGCTGTGCTCCAATGGTCAATGATCGGGATCCGGATAAAAATGTTGTACGCAAATGCAGCAATAGCGGTTTGATCCTGATAGAGATCTGTTCCAATTTATGCTCCGTTCTGTTCGTTATCAGTTCATAAGTCGACTCATTGATGAGGTTACTGCCCTTACAGGAAAACCAAAACCAAGGAAGACAGAAACTCAAAGTTTCATAGCTATTAATTTATATTTAGATATTGCTTTTTATACAAGGAGACACAAAATGAGGCTTACAATTTTGTTTTTGAATAAGTTTTAACTAAATCCAAAAATTATTTTGAGTGATGGAGTTGTTCATTTGACCTTTACGCGCTCCAGTTCTTTCCAATTTGTTTAGTATACTGCAGGTTTCTAGTTCACAAATATCAAATGTGAATGACGTACCACGCTATCTACCGATAGGGTGATTAATTTTGCACCACCTTGTATGTAAAAAAAATACATGAATTAAAAATAATAATAAATTTTACGAAGGGTTGTATTATATGGAAAAATATCACAAATTTGCCTAATGAAACTCATTAGAAACTACATCTTAAACAAAAGTTTATAATAAAATAAAATCTTTCTTTTTTTATCATAATCTATTGGACACGTCAGACGTACGAGTATACCCATCACTCTCCTTTCTGAAAACGGAACTAAATGAGGAACTAGCTCTGGAAGCGCAGTCGACATGGGAACACTCAACCTCGTACAAGACTGCTCAAATTATGCTAAGGACTTGGAATACCAAAACTGTAAACTTAATTTTATCAGTGTCCAAGATGGGATTAGTCCAGAGCGAAGCCTTATAACACCTACTATACCACTGCTCTGCTTTTTGTAGGACTCGACATATGTGCCTAGGATCTCCAGGTTTGCCAATATTCGACAGACCCATCTGGCAACCCTGTATCTTTTGACAGAGACGTCAGATCGCTTACCGACATACCGCGTTGGAAGCATCAATCCAAGCAGATTTTTTCCATGGAACAGTACATGCCACGCGAGCGCTCCCAAATTGTTGAAATTTACATTCAACAAAAGAAGTTAATTGTGAAAACTCAACGTGCGTATAAAAAATTAAATAATGAAAAGTAAGAACACCAGCAAACATTCGTACTAAAGGTTTTCAACTGCTCTTTCTAATCCAAAGAGGCCAAATTGCTCTTGTACGGGCCAGTGTTGATACGTCGCCAAGGACATCCCAAAATCGCCGTTCTCAGCAGTTGGGCATTGCTCGGACCACTTTACAACGAATTATCCGCATTGATTTGCATTTATTCCCATATAACATTCAATTGACGCAAAGTTTGTTGCCTGCGGACATGCCTCGTCGATTGGAATGGGCCCAAAGAGTCATTGAAATCTGTTGGATCCATCGAATATGAGCAACCCTGTACATATTTTTCATCCTTGAAGGATATTGCTGAAAAAGGCTAAACGGCTTGTTAAAACACGCGAAGACGTGCATTATGAATTATATAAAATAATATCTTCGACTTCTGATACAAAGCACGGGGGTCTAAGTGAGATCTTTTTACAGATCAGTCAGCACTGCCTAACCTAACATGATCCATGATTTCTGCAGGTTCCTTCTGCAAAAGTTTCTAGAAATGTTTCTTTCTTTTATCATAATACCTAACAGAAATGCGCGTGCCGGCTCACGGTTTGACTTTGTACCATCCGTACCAAGTTCACTTAGCAAGAGCCTGCAGCAAATTATTTTTAATTTTCGTTAGATGAATGTATGAATGCTCAAAGTATGATCTTATAAATGGGTATTGATGCTGAACATTCTAAAACAAATCTTCAGAAGAAGTTTAGTTCTTTGGAGTTTACAAGAAATACTACAAAATTTACAAATATAAGATTTCTTTTGAAACATTATCGGTTTGGTTAGCCGGGGAGTCATGTCTAGACTGCATTTAGACTGTCACGAAAATATTTGAAGTTTCAAACACAATTTGTTTTAAAATTTTGACCACTGAACTTATCAGGCTGATAAAGTCATTTATTTTAAGGCTCATCAGACATCTACGATAGAAGGTGTGAAGCTAAACAAAAATTTATTTTCGCAAGCCTGCGCTGCATGCCAACAATTTTCCTGTTCATATTTTTACATTTAACTTTAAACAGTTTATTATACAAAACGCGGTCTGTAACAATGGCAGCCTCTTAAATTTCTCACTTTTCTTTCAGCCCATTAACATTCGCTTCTAATGATTGTTTTTGTTGTTGCCAAGTAGGCTCTGTGAGCAATGGCCTCAACACACTAGGGGCCATGTGCCACAGTTGTAACGCATAATTAAGCAACACTTTTGCCTTTTTCTTCTTACACTTTTATGCCACTACAGCAACAAACCGCCCAAAAATGCCGCCTACCTTCTGACTTGTTTTATGATAGATCACAGCATAATTAAGTGAGTAGTTACTGCACATGGGCCACCTGCCTATTACCCTCGTAAGTCTGCCCTTTCATTCTCTCAGCGCAATTCTTTTGTTTTCCACCCAAAGGCTATTTTTTGTTTGTTTACTATTTGCTCTGTGTGTTGATATTTTTGCTTTGCTTTTTCGTGCGCACTTTGTTTTATTCATCTTTCCCTTTTGCTACTTATTCAAGTTGTTATTTTTTTTTGCATTTTGTGAAGTACTTGGAGCTGCATTTTACGCCCGCGGTGACACCTGCCTTTAATTACTTGTACTCGTTTATGATTATGTCAATGGTGAAACTGAAGCAGACCGACTCGCAACTGCTTACTGTTGTACTATTTTTAAGCGCAGCAAAATGTTTTACATTCAAGATGTGACGCAATGAGTTCAAAGTTTATCTGTCAAATATTAAGTAACGAATATAAAAATGCATAAATACACACACAAAATTGCACTAATTTTCCTCTCTCGTAAATTTGTCACAATTACATTTTTCAGTGTCGGTAATTAAATTCGTTTATTGTTGTTGCTGCGTGCTATTATTTATTTGTAGTGGAGTATACTAGTGTATGTGAGTGTACATGAGTATGTGTGTTCATGCATGCAGAATTTATGACCGTTTTCTTTTCAATTTCTCTTATAAAATTTTTAATTAAAATTTACTCCGCACTTAAAATTATAAATAAGAAGGGTTTAAGACTGCATTGCCATCATCAGGGTGTAAAACATGCAGTCAGCTCAATTTTTTGTAGATGTGCACTAAGCAAAACAGCTATATGGGGCACTTAACAAACAGTTTTTGTTGTTGTAATAAAAAAATAAGACACTAAATCATTTAATTTTTCCATATCCATCAGGATTTTTCAAAAAGTTCTGTTTGGTATTTTTATTTCGACTTAGTTTTAACGGATTCCAATTCACTATTGGCTTAGTGTCCTAAAACGTCATTTTCCCCGCATAAAAATTAGTTATTTGACAATGGAAACTACTCAACTTACCCTAAGGAATCTTTTAAATAGGGAAATTGATATCAAAATATCACGCAGTTACCACAGTCATCCTGACGACAGGTAAGTTTCTCTCAGCTATCGGGGACTCATGATATCAGCGTTACAGAAACTCTCTAAGTGAGCGATCACACACTGTTAACCCACCCAAGACCAAAGTAGTTCTGTTCACTAGAAGATATAAGATACCGAGTTTTCAACTACCGTCTATAGGGTGGAGTAACACTAACCCTATCGAACGAAGGTAAATACCTTCGTATAATTATTAACTCAAAGCTTTCTTGGAAAAGAAACACCGAGAAAAGGATGAAGAAAGCGTGTAATGCCCTCTTAATCTGTAAGAGGACATTTGGCAAAAAATGGTGCCGGAAACCGTATATCAACAATTGGCCGTACAATACGATCAGGAGGCGTGCAGGAGTTGGTCCAGACACAATCCCACCTATAGAATCTCATAAAAGTCCAACAATTAGCTTGTATAGGAATAACGGGGGCGCTCCGATCGACGTCTCAGGCGACGCTGAAAGTGACCCTACATACATTTTATATATGTTAAAAGGCTGGCGGCCAAATCTGCTTGTAGGATTAAAGCAGCAGGCATACTAGAAGAAAATTCGCACGGTCATGCACCATTTCTACTATCTGTCGAACGCTTGCAAGACGCATCGAAAACCAACTATCTGGTTGCCAAGATAAATCTTCAGAGATAATATTACATACGAGTACCCGACGGTGCCGAGTGTCCCATCGTTGCAAAGCAACCTTCAAAATACTTTCCCGATAATATTTCGCATTTACCTTGACGCCAGGTTCGATGAAAACGATTGGAGGGCGCCCATCTGCGGTTACAGCATTCCAAACCATTACCTATGGTGGGTGCTGCCTCCTGGGGGCCAATCGAAGGTTCAAATTCTCGTATAAACTGTCGGTCAAATAGACCCTATCGTTTCGGGAGTTTCGAATTGCTCAATTTGAAAAATTTTCTCGTCAGAAAACACAATCTTTGGAAATTGACCGCTTTCGGCCAAGTGAAGCAAAACCTTCGCTCTCTCAAATCTGACTTGTTGTTGCTTTGGTGTGAGATCATGCGCCTTCTGGATCTTGTAAGGCTTGACTTTGAGATCATTTTTCAGTATGCGGCGGATGATATGGCCAGATATTTTCAGTTCTTTCGCCATATGATTGGCACTTTCGTCGACGTTGCAGTCTTTCGATGACCACCTTCATGATGTTTTACGATGCTACCAGTATCATTGTAACGAGTAATGGTGCGAGAAACAAAAACATTACGAGCGGTCTGAAGTTGGTTACACTTCGAGTGCCGGACTCTGTATATAAGTTAAGTACATTAAGCAGAATCAACAGAAAATTAAAATGTGATTCTCATTTAAACTCAATGTCTAGAATGTTTTGGAGAAAAGTTTTATTGCACCTTTTTACGATTTTCTCCATACAATAAATGCACGAATTTTTCTTTTTTTTTTTGTTTTTGAGGCAAAGAAAGAGCAAACTCAATGTTATTAAAATGCCAAAAAATTATGCGCTCTATTTTTTGTGTTCCATAAATTGTTTTCTGCGAAAAAAAATTAATTTGGTCGGTCCTGGCTCATGAGTTGTTATTGTCATGATCTTCGAAATGGTAATGCGGAGCTCGCTACAAATGGCAAGGTTCAGATTTGTTTTGTTCGTTCAAAAATTAAATCTAGCATTTACAATTAAATATTAAAGATTTTATTATCACTCTTATGGAAGAAAAAATCGGCGATCACTGAGTTTATCAGCAGAACAACATAGCGATCCATGTCTCAAGGACATCTTTGTAGTGATTTAAATTTCTCCTCTACAATAGCTGGGAATACCCGAAATATTCCAGGTGTTCCGAGAAAAAGTTGTGAAGCATCATGACTTGCAGAAACTACCATTAAAAGTCACAGAGCCGTTCTCTTCGTACATTTGTGGTGCTCACATTGAAAATTGAGCAAATGTACCCGAAATTGATCCAGTAATACCTCAAAACTTAATAAATTCGATGCTAAAAAACATATTTCAGCTGCTTCAAAAGAAGTGTAGAAGTGTTAAATTCAACCAGAACCGATCTGTATGTACCCAATCACATTTCAGTACAATTTGGAAGGGCAGTTAATTTTTTTTTCTTTTTTTGTTACATTGTAAAAAGTAAAATAAAATATTTTTTATAAAAAAGAAAATATTTTTATATTTATGTAATTTTATATTAAAATTTTTGGTTATATCTTTTTTATTATTAGCGAAAATTGACGCTATGGTGCCGTTAGGCACGATGCCAATACACGTCTGGTGATTTCATTATGCTCTCCATAGGGCCTAAAACTTCCATTAGAGTAGATTCCCACGTTAGTTAGATGACAGTTCAATCTCTAACCTAATTCAAAATTCTTGTAACGATTCAAAATTAGTCTCATTTGATATCATATAATTTTGAGATCGGCTTAGAGTAAAGCTACCTCTACGAGGGGTGTTCAAAACGTATCGCGAATTTTGTGTTTTTTATTTATTTATTCCCCATGAGATATTATGCACTTGTGCCAACGTTTTTTCCAATCTTGGAAGCACTTCAAAAAATATTTTTTTTTTTTAATCTTGTTCAGCTCCTCCTGCGATGCCGTCTTTATCTCGTCAATCGTAGCGTAGCGTCGTCCTTTCATGGGACTCTTCAGTTTCGGGAACAAGAAGAAGTCACAGTGTTATTTTTGGCCAAAAAGTCGCGCAGAGAAAGAAAGAAGCAAAAAGAACACAACTCTCAGCTCCAAAATTATCTCAGCAAACTTGATGCAACCTCTGCCACTGGCTACTCTCTATAGAAAGCAACAAAAAATCCCAGCGCAATAATTCATTAAAATGGAAACTCAAAAATGAGCTAAAACATATCTCGAGAAGCCAAACACATTTGTTTGTCACTTAACTCGAATGTTCTGCCCCCACGCAATCAAACACTCTCCAAGGACTGCGCAAAAAGTAAAAGATACCCTAGAGCACACACACCTGATGGGCCCACCCATAAAAAAAATGTCTAAAAATTAAGTTAATCAAGTGAATCAAAAAAAAAACTTGAAAAAACGAAAGCCTTTTGATATGACCTTATAATAGGAGGAGTACTGAAACAACTCCCAGGAGAAGTGCTCACTTTCTTTACGTACATATATAATTCTATTACATTATCTGGTTTTGTTCCCACTCCCAATGGAAATGATCCTCCAACCAGGAAAAACAAGTCGAATCATATCGGCCCATCAGCCTATTGCTTTTAAAGTAATGGAATACCTTTTCGTCAAAGGAATGCTGCCTATAATTAAAGAACAAAATATAATCCCAAATCACCGATTCGGTTTCAGGAAAAAACACTGTACCATCGAACAAGTCTATAGACTCATAAACAGCATGCACGAAGCATTTGAACAAAAAAAATATTACACAGCGGCTTTTCTCTTATATATCTCAAGCCTTCACCGTGTTTTTCATGATGGCTTACTCTATAAAATAAAAGACTATCTTGCAATAAATTATAACATATGAGTGGCTCAGTGCCATCCTTGCCTAAGCCTCAATTTAGTCATTTCCTAATAATTAGTGACAAAGTTAATAGGTAATTAAAAATTAAACAGCCTTTTTAGGAAGGTTTGAATCATTTAATTAGATGTCAGCCTTGTCTCGTTCAAAAATTAGGGATGTGCAACTTTAGCACGGATAGTTTGGAGTATTTCTAAGTAGTGTCGCATAATAACTCCATATATGAAATTTTGAGGGTTAGGCAAGGATGGCACCGAGCCACTCATATATTTAAGTCGTTTTTCGAAAATCGATATTTCTTTGTCAAACAAGGCGAACAAAAGTCTGAACTATGTGAAAGTTCAGCTGGTGCACCTCAAGGTAGTATCATATTATGGGCACCATCCTATACACATACGATCTACCAGCTTCTCAAGAAATAATAGTTGAAACGTTCGCAAATGACATTTCCGTACCCACAATTGACTCCAGCCTCCATGTGGTCTCCCAAATACTACTGGTTGAAAAAATAGCGCATTAAGCCAAATGAAAGAAAATCTTCCCTAATCACTTTTAGACTAAACCGAAAAACATGCCCACCCGCTAAGCTCAATAATATAATCATCCCCCAAACCAACGTCACAAAATATGTATATCGGCATGCATCTTGAATTTACATGGAAAACCCATATTTTCACCCAACGGAAGGCTCTAGGAATAAAACTCAGAGGCCTATATTAGTTACTACATCGAAATTCTCATATGTCTCTCTAAAGTAAGTTCTCACTTTACTCAGCTATCTTGAAACCGATACCGACATATGCCATTCAACTCTGGGGCACTGCAGCTAAATCAAACATCGAAATACTTTAAAGATTCCTGTCGAAAACCCTCAGAATGATCTCAAACACCATATCACACAGTCCACGCTCTAATCGCACTCAAATCCTCTCGTCTCGTGTAATTGACAAGATGCTAAGTAGCGAGGAAACGTGGGAGATCATCAGTAGTTTCGCGGAAAGGGTTTTCGGAATAAAAAAGCAGGACCTGTACGCAGGCACATAGGTATACCTTTGTAAAGAGGAAAATGGAACGCCACTCTGAACGAATACGAAAGCGGTTCGTCGGCAGCTTTGATGAGATATTCGGCATTTTCCAGCCCCTCACCCGCAACAAAACATCCTCTCGTAACAGAAATAAATACAAATCCCATAATCTTCACCAAACTCAAGAGAAAATTTACAAAAGATTTCATAAGATCATAAATTAGTCTAAATTATTTTGTATCTTACAATTGGCACCACCCGGAGTATTCCATACATGTTTTTTCGCCTAAATAAATTCAAAAGCTTTAAGCAAAAATTAAGCTTAATGTTTAAAAAACAGATCGCAATAAAAAACGAAATAAATATATATATATCTATATTATGGCAAAATAAGAAACTTTGCCGAAGGAACCATACCTCTAAAACGAATTCTGATGTCCCCCAATTCGGGTCGAACGAAAAATCCCACTTTGACCCATTTAGAGTGCTCCAATCGAGTCCAAATGTATGACCGACCCCCACTAACTTTGGACGGCCGAACCACCCATACCAGTGGCACACCCCCTGGAACTTGCCTGGGGGGTTCCCCATACAATCATTTCAAAATATCACCATTTTTGGCCTTTACATGAGAAAAGAAACTAAAAAGTTCGACCCAAATTTGGGGACATCAGAATTCGTTTTAGAGGTATGGTTCCTTCGGCAAAGTTTCTTATTTTGATCCCTAGAATATGATTTTCACAGAGCTAAGGGCGATTTTTTTGCCTCCCCATAAATCGTAAGAAGTGAACCGCTCTCCAATAAGTGCTGACTGCATTGATCGAAACAGATAGTAATCCGAAGGCGCAATGTCTGGGGAATACGGCGGGTGGGGCAAGATTTTCCAATTCAGTCCCTCTAAATATTTCTGGACCGATTTAGCAACATGTCATACCTATTTACAGTCCCATTCTAGCGGCCTTTCTTTGAGAGCTCGATTCAAACGCATGTGCTGCAGTCGGTAACGATCGAAAGTGATTGTTTCAGATAGTCTAAGGAGTTTATAATAGGAGTTCACCCTTCTGATCGCATCAGATGCACAACGTAACCTTTGAAGCATGAATATTTTTTTTCGCATGATTTCCTGCTGTTTTCTCGGGACGAACGAATACATTTTTGACGTCAGATAAAAAAGGATCTTCACGCTTCAAACGAATGTCAACTACTGCGATCGAGACCTCACATATGCACCTTCAAATCACCGGTATATTACTAGATCGAACACAAAAAGAGTATCAGCAGCGACACCTCGTTTACGAGGGCGGAAACTTATTTCCATACCCAATATCTCGACTCCTTTATGCTGTCACATGCAAAAGTTATGTGAACAAAATTATACTCGTAATATGTGCCTTAGGGAGAAATGCGATTCGTGTAAAAAATATATATTTGTTTCTCTTAATGTATTAAAGTTCAACAACTACACTTTTTTTAAATGTAAATAGAGGAATTACATTTAAAAAATCTGAAAAGCAGCAGAAAATTCTGATTATTTTTTCATTTTGTTTTTGCAACCTGAACTTTTCTAAATAAGTTAATTGTTAGAATACTCTATGTAATCACCGAAATCACGAATTATTTAATTAAAGTCGATGACAGTGATGATGAAGTCACATTAATTGTGATGACAATGGCAAAAGCAGTGATGAAAAAGCATGCACAACTATTAGCACGCACATACCTATTCTTCATTGGATATATGTACATAAGTATATGTGCACACACACATAGATGCCTTGTGAACTCCCATTATCTACCAATTTTTTATGGTTGCTCAATTCAAATACAGAATTTTGTGTAATTCGAGTATTTTTTGCAAATTTTCTACAGTATGATTTCTTTCTTTTTGGCTTTTTTCACTTGATAGCTGGAACTAACGTTCAGGGCGTCCCATTACAGGGCGTCGCCGATTGTATTAAAGCATACAAAAAGTAAATGCATACATACATACTGAAAAAAGTGAAAAAAATGCGGAAAACTTTTTTACACAAATTACAATGTCGAGAAATTCAATTAAATAATACAACAAAGGCACGCTTCCACGCACAAAATACACGCTTACATACCTACAGAGTACAAAAAAGAAACCAGCATATGACAACCAATGAAGCTTCCATGGGAAGCACGCACGAGAAGTAAAGACAAAGCTTTGTGGAAGGTAACAGCGTCAGTGATGCTGATAAGCGCAAGCAACAATGTTAGCAGGCGGCCAAAAGAAAACAACAAAAAGCCAAAAAAAAAAACAAAATAAGCAAAAAATGGAAAATATCTGGTTGCATTGAAAATGAGGAAGAACTTGCTACTGTTGTTAGTGCCTATGCATGTATTTGTGTGCATATACAGAGAGAGTTGGGGTGCCGTAATGCAAAAATACATGGCTGCCAAGTTAATGAAATTTATTACCACATAACTGAATTTCAAGTAAGTGTTTCTCGCAGCTAAATATGGTAGCTTGCAATAGCGAATAGGTGGAGGTTTACTGATTGTGGGTAGCAGCATTTTTGCGTTTGCGTATGGGAGAAAGGTATTTGCAGACACTTCTCACCTCCTGCTCAAGGTGTGCACAATATTTTTGCCATACCAAATTTTTCCCCAACTACCGGCATAAAATTTAAGTCTGTAGGGAATTAAAAATTGAACATTTTTGCATATGATTTTTCGTAAAGTTACCCAAGCGGTCTTACCCACTCACTTATAGTGTAGTTTCTATAGACGTAGACTTAACTTAAGTTACGTAAGAATAAAAATATATTTACTCAAGCTGGCAAATCAGCTTACGTATACAGCCTCCATTGAGTTTCCGATAAATACTCTTAGCCAAAAGTAATCCTTTCCACCCGTTACTTGATGCTGACTCTCAATTTGATCGCCTGATGTTCTTCACCTAAACAATACTTTTAAAATTTTCACATAAAAATAAAAATATTTGGCGAGTGCACTTCTTTTAGGTGTTTGGCAGAGTCCTCCTCCTATTTGTAGCGTACGTCTTGATGTTGTTCTACAAATGGAAGGACCTAAAGGTTTTTAAACCGACTCCGAACGGCAAATGGTTTTTTATGCCTGCAGAGGAGCGGCCGCTAATAGAAAAAAAATATTCTGTCATTTTTCTGTTTCATGCACGGAGATTCAAAACTACGCACTCCTGAATGCCAAATGGTAAGTTTTTTCGAACTCTCCAAAATACACCTCTGCCACGGCTATAACCTCTGCGTTTGTACCAAATTTTTTTCCCGCGAGCCATTTCTTCATATTAAGAAGCAAGAAAAGGTCGTAGGGAGCCGGATCGCGTAAATACGGGGGATGCGGCAGCAATTCATAACGCAATTCACGTAGTTTGGCGGTGACAACTCCAGTTGGATGTGCTGGCGCGTTATCGTAGTGGAACTGCATCTTCTTTTTCGCCAAATGCGGCCGTGTCTCCTTCAATTTTTTGTGAAAATGGTACAATATCTCATTGTAGTATTGTCCAGTGATCGTTCTTCCTTTTTCTAAAAACTCCATGAGGATGACGTCGTTCGCATCCCAAAAAATTGTCGCCATGACCTTTCCGGCGGATGGGGCTGTCTTTACTTTTTTTGGAGCGGATTCACCGCGAGAAATCCATTGTATTTATTGTTGCTTAGTTTCTGGTGTGTGATGATGAATTCAGGCTTCATCAACGGTGACAACTCGACGCAAAAATTTCTTCGGATCTCGCTCCAATTGCTTCAAACACTGCTTCGAAGTTAACAGCCGTATCTACTTGCTGTCCACTGTGAGCAATCGTAGGTAAGAATCATGTCGTGGACTTTTTGAATTGATTGAATAGTGGTAAAGATAAGAGCCATTATCTTCAAATTTCATTATCTTCTTACCTCTCAACAGTGGTTCATCCCGACTTGTGATGCTATGATGATAATGATGATGAAATGCTCCACATAGTAAATAATAAAATGTTCAAAAATCAACACGATTTTTGATCGACTTAAAACTTGTATTTCATTGTATCAAAATTAAATGGGCTATGAAACTACATACCTTCAAGATGCTAATTAACAAGTTGAGAATTTTGAAACACATTTTTGCAACTCTTTTAATATTTGTGATTTTTGTTCTGCAATGAACCATATTTTTTTTTTAATTATTGAAGGAAAATTAGCATGAAAAATATTGCGAATTTTCTAAACAAAATATAGAGCCTTAGCTATGTGAGCACTAGTGTACACATCCATATATTGTAATAATAGTATTTGCAGAAACATAACTGACTGAAACTGTTGAAATACTGCCAAACAATTACCATTTCAGACATTCACTTTTAGTTGCCGCTAGCGATTCTCCCCCATGAATGTAGAATCTACCATATACATGCATACCTATGTATGTACATACATTTATGCAAATTCAAAGGCGAGCTTCAGCTCTGCAAACAGGTGTTTCGAATTTTTATTTGTACACCAACTTCCCCGCTATCTATTCATTTACTCTTTTCCCTAAAAAAAAAAACAATATTATGTACATTTGATTATCCATGCTTTAAAAATTTCTCAACGCCTCCACCATAATCTCACAACAACTCTCTAGGGTGTTTTTTAACTTGCAACCGCAAAGTTTTCATCTTTCCCCACTCCCTCTCACGCAAATATAAATTTTTGTATATATATTTGCTATTTCCATTTCCAACTTGAGTTGCAATTGTGTTTATTAAAAATTCGTAAAACGTTTCATTAAATGTGCATGCCTGGCATAAATAAGTGAAGCGCAGCGCGCGCCTATAAGTAGTCCACGAGCACCCAGAATGCGGTCGGTAAATATCGTACACCGTCAATTGTGCACACTTGCACACGCACAAGTCAAGTCGCATCCAGTCAAGCGACTACTTCAAGCCACACACCCATCCACATATACTCGTACGTATGTATTTGTATGAAAATTCTTGCACTCATATCTCAGAGCATATTCAAGCACGTTGTAAAATGGTTTTGCCGGCACGCACCGCTTTTAAGTGATGAATTAGATTACTTTGACCACAAAGTGCATAACTAAAACCTGGCACAAGTACCTACGCTCATGAAGTCTGATATACCTCAGGCACAACACTTAACCTTCATTAGTACAAAAGGAAATTAAATTTCACCGCTTTACAGACAAATATTTTCTTGTAAATGTCTACGAAAATTTTACATATAATTTAGAAGAGAAAAGTAGTGAGGGACTATTTGGATGCTACTCAGAAAGCAGGATAAGCACTATCACGAAAGCAAGCCTCGAGATGAGGTGGTGAATAAATCTTGTCAGCAGATACTATTTAGAGCTCAGTAGACGACTTGAAAGCAGAACATAAGAACTGTACCATCCGGCAGGGACTGTAATCGTTATGAGTTTTATCAAACTAACTTGTACATTGTGTAAAATAAGTACCCGGAATTAAAAAAAAAAAACACGTTTTTCCATATTATTCATCATTATTTGTTGGATCGCCTTCAAAATAGGCTCCTTTTGAGCCGATACAAATATTCCAACGAACAACCCAGTCATCCATGGCCCGCTGGTAGGCCGGCGCCGGGATGGCCTTCAGCTCCTTTAGCGAATTTTTTTTAATGTCTTCAATCGACTCAAAACGCCTTCCCCGAAGTGGCAATTTTAGTTTTGGGAAGAGAAAAAAGTCACAGGGTGGGAGATCTGGCGAATACGGTGGCTGTTCGATAGTATTTATTAAGTTTTTGGTCTTGTATTCGCGTACAATCAAGGCTCGGTGCGATGGCGCGTTGTCGTCGTGCAGAATCCACGAATTGTCCTTCCACAATTCGGGCCGTTTACGGCGAATGGCTTCACGTAAACGCCTTAAAACGGATAAATAATATTCCTTATTAACCGTTTGGCCCTCTGGAAGGAACTCAGAGTGCACCACGCCTTGGTAATCAAAGAAAACCGTGAGCATAACCTTCACTTTTGACCGGCTTTGGCGTGGTTTTTTTGGATACGGCTCGTTCTCGAAGCGCCATTCAGACGATTGCTGACTGGTTTGCATATCGTACTCGTAGACCCATGTCTCATCACCAGTTATTATGCGTTTCATGAACGTAGGGTCCGTATTAGCTCGGGAAACCATGTTTTCAGAGACCTCATTCCGATGCTCTTTTTGCAAAAATCCATAGTAAAATTCGCCAAGTAAACAAAAGATCAACTCACTTTGACTGCAGAATAAAACACATTAAGTAATAGATCCCGTTCTAATAAGGCTTGTGCATTCAAGGACATGTGTACCAACATGAAAAAACCAAATTTGAAGTGTCAGGCATTCCCGGGAGAGTTTAAATTATAAATTCCGGGTACTTATTTTACACAATGTAAATACTGGGTTGCCCATATTCGACGGACCCATGTGTTTTTTTTTTTTAATCAAGGAAAAACACAATTTTTTTGATGTTGACGACATCAAACGACGAGGAAACAATTTCTTCAAAAAATCGATTGTGGTGCGAGCTGTGTGTGGTGGAGCGCCGTCTTTTTGAAACCAGAACTGCCTCATACGCTTTCAACGAATAATTGGCATCACAAAAGTGGTTATCATATCGCGATAACGCTCCTGATTGACGGTAACAGCTTGACCATCTTCATTTTCGAAGAAAAAACGGCCCAATAATCGTTTTCGCACTAACGCCGCACCAAATAGTGACTATTTCGTCGTAAAGTACCTTGAATTTCGTGAGGATTTTCAGTGGCGTAAATACGGCAATTTTGCTTGTTTAGCGTCCCATTCAATAAGAAATGGGCCTCATCGGGCATGATGATTTTGTTCCAAAATTGCTCGTCATTTCGATGACCCTTTGGGCCCATTCCAAACGACGAGGCTTGTCCGCAGGCAACAACCTTTGGGTCAATTGAATCTTATACGGGAATAAATGCAAATCAATGCGGATAATTCGTTGTAAAGTGGTTCGAGCAATGCCCAACTGCTGAGAACGGCGATTTTGGGATGTCCTTGGCGACGCCTTGGTCGGTTTTGATTTGGCTTCTTTGGATTAGAAAGAGCATCACCAGTCGAAAACCTTTCGTACAAACGTTTAATGGTGTTCTTACTTTTCATTATTTAATTTTTTATACGCACGTTTACTTCTTTTGTTGAATGTGAATTTCAACAATTTGGGAGCGCTCGCGTGACGTGTACTGTTCCATGGTAAAAATCTGCTTGGACTGACGCTTCCAACGCGGTATGTCATTAAGCGATCTGACGTCTCTGCCAAAACAGGCAACCCTGTATTTATTCGCTATGTTGAGATTTTAAAATCTTCGATCAATAAATATAACACATTTTAAATGTTCCTGTATTTTTCAGAAAATATAATCATGTTTCGAGTTATATTTTTGTTTTTTTTTTATCAAAAAACGTAAATCAAATTTTTCGAGTGCTATTTTTTCGCTTTAATGAGTCTTTTGCGAGCTCTTATTTTTTTTTTGTTATACTGAGATTTTAAAATCTTCGATCAATAATAATAACATTTTTTGAATTTCATTGTGTAGTTCAGAAAATATAATGATATTTTGAGTTATATTTTTTTATAAGAAAAACTAATTTTCGCAGAACTTTTTTTCGCTCTAAAATAAGGAGTATTTTGTGATTTCCTACTTTTTTTATCGAGTTATATTTCTTTGATCAAAAATAAAACTAATTTTTAAGTATTTTTGTTTTTATTAGTATTTTTTAAGTGAATATTTTGTGAATTCTTTTTTTTGGAAGAGAAAGTGAGATTTTTCTTCAATTCAACTAAAATCAGTTCACCTTGAATCACTTTATATGTCAACACTTATTGCCAGGCTTTAACAACTTATTTATTTCTTATTTAATTTTAATATTTTTTATGAAAAATTTTTCATTCTACAACAAACAAATCGTCCCCTTAGTATTAAAATAGCCTATACATTTTTTGATGTTTTGAGAAAATGAATTTCAAACTTTTTGTCGAAAGTAGCTCTCACTCAAATCTCGTTATGTCTGTAAATATTTATTATTTTTGACTGACGTCTTGACGCACTTTGTGGAACTAGAATTTGACCAAATTTAGACCACATATAAAATCGACGATGGAGAATCCAAAAATTCAATAAAAAAATAATAGCCTATGAGCACATAGGCTATTGTTATACTAAGGGGACGAAATGCAAACAACAAATAAAAGTAAATTTCGAACATTTTGCAAATTTAAAACAATTCAGCAAATTTTCATCAAAATTTCAATAGCTTTAATTAGAAATTGTACGAAAATTTGGAGTTTTATGTAGTTTTACAGTTCACTGTAAAGTTCAATTTGAAGTTTTTCTAATTCTAGTTAGAATCACGTTAATCTTTGTCTTTTGATTTGGTAGCAAAGAATTTTACATAAAAAATTATTAGATTTGACCAAAATGGCATAGTGGCTGACGCTAAATAATGACGTTTCATTACGTAATGGATTATTGGTGGACAATTTGAATCAAGATATAAATCCCCTTCAAGAATTACTTAAATGGCTACCGATCAGCGTCTGCATTGACAATGCTTATAATGGGAGGCTAGAAAGGATTATAAGGAAATAAGTTTCCATCCTTTTTTAGCCAAAGTTACGAATTATTTAAACAATTAATTAATACATGATACTATGTGAAGTATGTGCCATTGGAAGCTACAACTTTAATCCATCTTTCAGACAGCATACGAATTCCTCTGACGAAAAATTTGAGTTCTTTTGACCTGATCCATTTATTGACCCAGTTTGCGATGCTCTCGTAAGAAGTGAACCGCTCTCTCACTGCATTGATCGAAAAATCAGAATAGATGGTAATCCGAAGGTGCAATATCTGCAGAATACGGCCGGTGGAGCAAGATTTCCCAATTCAGTTCATTTAAATATTTCTGGACCGATTTAGCAACATGTAGCCTGGCGTTGTCATGCAGCAAAATCAGTTTTGTCTTGTCTATCATCCCATTCCGGTCGCTTTTCTTTGAGAGCTCGCTTCGAACGCATTAGCTGCAGTCAGTACCCAACACTAGTGATGGTTTAAGGAGCTCATAATAGATGACACCCTTCTGATCTCCTCAGATGCACAACATAACCTTTGAAGCATGAATTTTTTTTTTTCGTTCCCCATTGACCTGGTTCACCTGGTAGGCTCCAACTTTTTCGATTCTTAGGGTTATTATAATAGATCCACTTTTCTTCGCCAGTGACGATGCGATGCAGAAAACCGTTTTTTTTCTGCCGTTCAAGAAGCATCTCACACGTCACAAAACGTCTCTCGATGTCCCTGTGAGTGGGTGATGTGGCACCCATTTACCTGCTATCTGGACCATTCCCATCGCGTGCAAACGTTTACTGATCGTTGATCTATCAACATCCAACTCCTTAGACATATCATCAAGGGTTCGACATTCGTCTTCATCCAATAATTGTTGTTATTGATCATCTTCGAACTTTTTCGATGCCCTTTCGCGATGTTTATCATTCACTTCGAAATCGCTACTTTGGAAGCATCGAAACCACTCTTTCGGAGAATGTATAAAATATATAAAATGTGGGGTTTTTAACCAGCTTTCTTCTGGGCGGAAATCCATGCCACATCGAGATATTTGTGAGGGAATGTCTCCATAGAAAATGAAAGGAACACTTACGTACTTCGAGATAGACAGGCGGCTTAGAAAACCGTTCTATCCACTGTAAGCATCTCGAAAATGATAAATAACTGCTTGGACCTTCTTAACGCGCTGGGCAACTTCAGCACAGTATTATTCGATTGGCTTCCTAGAGCGATATGAGTGAAATGAAATGGCTTATCACCTAGCTAACAAAGGGGCAAGCATGCCTGTACTTGGTTCTGAGTCTCTCTGTGGGCATTAATGAATTTCACAGAAAGTGGGAGGAGAATAAATTATTTCAACACTGACTAAATTAGGCAGAACTACTCTAAGTAGACAGAGGCACACCTCATGGTGAAGTCCTCTCCCCTCTTCTTTGGATTTTGCCGATAAACTCCCCATTGCCCACCATGGAAAGTGAGGGTTGCCACATCTCTGCTTACACAGCAATTGCCGTTAAAGGCAAATATCCTAACACCCTTATCTATATTCTGTACTCTAACATGGCCACAGTTAGAAGCTGGACTGAGAGTAGGGAACTAGGTATGAACCCCCAAAAATAAATTAAATCTCTTTACAAAGAAACATAGGCTTCCTATAATCTCCCTACTACCTTTTAAGGGTGTTGAGGGAAGAGTAAAGAAGGGCAACGTTGCACTATATACCTACTTTCAAAAAATCAGCCGATATTAAATGGAGATTAACACTTCGTACTTCTGTAGTTAGGTCAATTTTAATGTATGGAATACTTGTATGGTGGCCTTCTGCTCAAAAGGCGAGTTATGTTAAAATCATGAGTAAGATCAGCTTTTTCATGCGTCTTTGGCGCTTTAAGGAATACCCCAAACAAAGCACTGGAAGTACTAATCAATTTACCTGCATTAAATCTGGTAGGGAAATAGGTGGTCGCCGCCTCGGCGCTCAGACTCAGAAGTATGGCGCTATGGAAAGACCGCTGATGTAGCCACGCTTCTATTTTGCACACTCTGAATAGTCACAAGCAAGAAATAGAGTCCTCTATTCCTAGACTGGCCGTCGACAGACTCTTCAAGACGAGTATACCGTAACAAGAAGGCAGTGGCAGACCCTAAGGCCATGGGGAAGGGGGGGATTTAAACTTATATGCAGATGACTCCAAGCTAGAGAATAAGGTTGGCTGTGGAGTATTTTCGAAGGAATTAAGTTTAAAATTATCTGTCCGACTCCCTGTAGTAGCGTCTATCAGACAGAGGTTTTAGATATAAAAGAAGTTTCTACATATCTTTAAATACGCATGCGATAACAAAAACTACAATAAATATATTCTCAGGTAGCCAAGCGGACATTAAATTGATGAATGCGGCTATACTAAGATCAAAGGTTGCACAGGAATACCGCGCAGCAGTTAAATGATATTAGCGTCGTATTCAAGGACAACCTTATTTAGGTCCCGGAACACAGGGATATTGAAGGAAATTGTAAAGCCGATGAGCTAACCAGGAAAGGGACGTCTCTTCTCTTCTCTAGGTAATGAAGAGATTAAAGTACATGCGTAACAGCTCAGCTACTATGGCCGCAAATAAACAAGAAAAAGGGAATGGAACTGCTTATCCTCTTAAGAGATGATATCTCGAAGATCGTGGCTTGTGTAACCGGTCGTTGGCTATTTGGCAGGCATTCCTTGAGCCAAGGAGTTTCCTTCCATGAATACTGCAGAAGTTGTAGAAATGAGAAAGAGGAAGAAACAGTTGAGTACTTCCTTTGCATTTGTCCAGCCTTTGCTAAAATCAGAGCAGATTGTGTAGGTAAATACCTTTTCAATTCACTTACCGAACTGTCTGGCGTGGGGATGGGGTCAATCGTGCGCTTTATAAGAGCCACAAAATGGTTCTACGAAGAAAAGTAAATGAGGTTCCCGTGTAGCACAGTGATTGCACAACGGACCAGTAAGGTCTAAGTGAGTTGGTCATACAGACCGACTGCCACCATAACCTAACCCAACCTAACACTGGCGAAATTCTATCGGATAGCGACCAGCGAAATAATTCCTAACGCCGGACAGAGAAACTTCTGATGAGCTACTTTCACTCCACAGAGTAGACTAAATACTCTGGTTACTTTACAGACCACTGTAGAATGAGATACCACCACTGAAACAAAATTTGTCTCTCTGACACCGGTATCAGCCGCTTCTGTGAGTTGGACACTGAAAATTCAAGACATCTGACGTATGTTGTTGTGTATTCATATAAATTAAGGAACAATAAATCTCAGAATGTACCAACATTTTTAAAAAGCCTTAAACTGAAGGGTTCTTCAGCGGATTTCGCACGGTAGATCTCTATTCGTCGCAATGCATAGTAGCCCATTAATAGTAATATGCAATAAAATAATGCATAATAGCTCCTTTTGAATATCATTCAGAGTATTATGAGCAACTAGCAACTAGTTTTATCTCTCTCATCATGCTACTTAATATATTTATTGTTAAGCCAAGAAAAAGGTTCAGAAAAAATGTTTTGTTAAAGCCGCTTAATCTGATCATTAGGAAAAAATACGTAATTGCATTACATCTCCCCTTCCCCCAGTATCTTAATGCCTTTTGATGCATCTCCTCACAATACACAGTTGGAATCTTCACATTGTTGTTTTTGTTCTTATGTTAAGTGGACGAAAAAAAAAAATAAGTGGATAAACAAAAAATAAACGCATTTCAGTGCATAATTTCCAAGCTGCCTTTGCTGCCTGCAGTCCAATTCACTTCTATAGTCCAATTCAAAAGGCAAAAGTAAAAGAAGAACAGCAGAAAACTATGAGCCAAATAAAAGATTTTAGCCAAAAAAGTGCGCAACGGAAGTTAAGGACACCCAATATGAAAATTTAATTTTATAACATTGTTTTCATTTTGTTGTTTTGGTTGTTGTTGTTATTATTCAGCTGCTGCTCATCGTCAGATTTTCCGTTGCATGCAACAATTACCTCGTCTCGCTTCCTGAACTAATAAAACTCATTACGAAACGTTGGCACAGCGCTTCTACTTCAGTTAATATTTAACTGCTTCCAAACTCGTTCCTTCACTTTTCCACACTTCTTTGTACTGTAATTTTATGTGAGTTTATTATTGCGTGTTGCCTTTGTTTCCTGCATCAGGCATCTTTGTTTCATAGCGTTCCTGCTGCTGTACCGCATCCTTGCCGTTGTTGTCATCGCAATTTCAATGAGTTCTCATTTGTATTATTTTCCCCTATTTCATCAAGGTAGAATTTTGCCAGATTTTTTTCGACTTGTTTCTTTCCAAAGTTGATTTCATTTAATTTTCTTCTTATTTAGTTTAATGATGTCCCTAATGTTCTTAAACTTAGCAGTTAAAGTCATTTGGAGTCAGCAAAGTTGTACACTCCTACGCCCACTTGGCATATAATAAGTCGAATGATAAGACAATTGCATTTAAAATGCTGCTGCTTCCGGTTTCCGGTAGTAGTGGAGTATTTTGTGAAATATTCTTAAGTAGAAGTTCCACATAAAATGCAATCAAGAAAATTCGAGAAATTAAGATAGAGAGAGAGAGGGAGATTTCGGGCATTCAATTGAAAAAAAATCTGTTGCTCAATGCACTACAGCGTGACTACCGCGGAGTACGGAAACTATGGGTACGCACCACCAGTACGCAAAAGTATTTTCTAATGGTTGTCGCTCATCGACATACGAGTGCATTTCTGCCATGAAAGGGATCCTAATAAAAAAGCATCTGCCAATCCGAGGCGGCTTAAAACTGTAGGTCGCCCTATTTTAGGAAAAACAAAAAGACACAGCACCACAAATAGAAAAAGGAGCTTGATTAGGAACCCAATTATATACATCAATACATATTATATATTACATTTTATTGCCAGGGTCTCCTAAAGTATGCCGTAGTTAAGTATACAGTGCGTTAAATAAGGACTTATTCTGCTGAAATTTGAAAAGTTGAGCCAAGAAACACCGAGAGACTGGTTACTCCTAAAACACCCAAGCCAAAAAGCCCATTGTATTTAAAGCTCTGAAAAGTGAAAGTGTAGATAGTCAAGGAGAAAAGGAGAGAAGTTACTGAGTGAAATAGACCGGAAAGAATAGAAACATAGAACTAGCTGGATCTGTGAGAATTGTATTTGAGAGAACGAATTTTACTCGTTATGACATCTGAATCCAATATTCGCCGCCTTGATCTAGCAAATGCAGGTCGCTCGCAGAGAAAATACTCAGTGATATCCGCCTACTCTACACAAGACAGGCAAAAATAATACCGACCATAAAGCGAACATCTTTTCTTACAAAACATTTTGCAGTTCTGCAGCTTTCTAGACCGCACCATCGCTCTTTATGTAATTTGCATACATAACCGCTAATCCACTTCATTATTCCTACACGACTGATTAAGGTTGTTAGCTCTGAACCGCTGATCCACAGTTGGCCAATTCATTGGCAATTTCATTCCCTTGAACATCGCAGTGTCTTGGAATCCATTATCATGTCTTACAACCGAGTTAAATTTCTTCTTCCATTCTTGAATAATCTTTGAGGTTTACTTTGCGTTCTCCAGAGCCAAAGAACTTATTGTTCTGCTGTCTCTACTAAAAATCTGAATATCACAATAACATAGAAGTTAATGTGGGTAAACAGAACTTAGAAGTAATAACCGCCAAAACTCCTTAACAGACCTTGTAATCCGGCACTATATAAAACAGTAGTGTGACCTGATTTGTGCTATCGAACCGAAACATGGACATTGAGTGAAAAAGACAAGACAAAACAAAACAAACTTGAAAGTTTTCAAGAAAAATATTTCGTGCAAAGCAAATGAGCGCACAATGGAATAATGAAAAGTGGAACTATGGTAATCAAGTGCAAAAATCTAGTGCATTACATCACAGCCCAACGTATAAGCTGGCTAGCCGCATTATGGGAATGTAAAGTTCAAGAGTCCAAAGAAAAGAAAGCGAAGACGTATACGAACAAAGCAAGAGGGAGACCAACATCAAGATGGCTAAATGAAGTGAAAGAAGATCTAGAGCAGCTAAAACTGAGAAACTAGTAGGAAAAAATAGCGGACTCAGCATGAAGGCTTATTGTTCAGCAGGCCAAATTTCACAAGAGGCTACGTCGTTGTCTTCTAACTTGCCATCTGAATATCTTTTCTGCTGGAATTTCTCCATTCATACGCCAGGCGTGGCCCAGCTGAATATTGGGCACGAGCAAGATGAGCGTCTTGTAGAGTGTAAGTCGGGCAAGAGAGGTCTCTGCTGCACATTTCCTTACTGAGCGCATAGCAACACCGATTAGCGATTCGTCGGTGTATCTCCAGGCTTACATCGTTTGTTGTTGTTACGGCGGTGGCGAGATATATAAACTTCTTGACAATTTCAAAAGTACAATTCTCCGCTAAAATGCTGGATAGCATATATAGGTATTACTTCGTCTTGCCCTCGTTAACCGCGGTGGCATCTCGCTTACAGTGCCCTATGAGGTCATTGTCATCAGCATATGCAAGGAGGTGGACACTTTTAGTGAATATTTCACATTCTAAAGACTTGAAGTTAATTAATAGCAAACGGGATATCTACGATGGAATAGGATCAGAAATTTTGATTATCTTAGTACAAATTTCAGAGACACCTTTTACACACTTCTGACCCTGTCGATTAAAAATTTATTGTATGGCCTCCAAATAAACGGAACGTATTCCAAACTACAGCGAACGAACAACAGCAGTTTTTGGTTTTTTTTTCCTTGTACACTCTGCTCTTGACCATAGGGCCTCAACAGAACTCTTCCATCGTACACGTTTATGAGCTGTTGTTTCTGCGCTGCCCCATGTGATGTCGGCATTTGCTAGCTCGTGCAGCATCGAACTTCTCCAATTGATCTTTGGCCGACGGCGCCCTCCCTTGCGGGTCCCAGTGCAGTGCCATTCTCGTAGTGCTATATGGTGGTTTTCTAAGCGCGTGACCTACCCATCGCCACTTTCTGCGTTTGATTTGCCTTAGATGGGTTCCTCATTCGTTGAACTTCACAGCGCGCCGTTGCTGATAGTATTCGGCCAGAATATTCTACAGATGATGCGGAGGCAGTTATTAACAAAAGATTGCAGCCTCTGTCTGATGGTGTTGGAGGCCAGCCATTTTTCACTTCCGAACCACAATACTGACTTCACACATGAGCTGAATATTCGCAGTTTAGAGCGACTAGAGATTTGCGAATTCGCCCAGACTGTATGCATTCGCCCGAACACTGTCTTACTTTTCTTAGCCTGCAGTTGACATCTTCATCTGGCGTCTGCCGTGATAGCGCAGCAGAGGTAGCAGAAGCTTTCGAGGGTTTTCAGGGTATAAGGGTCCGTAAAATTTGAGTTATTCCGTCGTGTCCAAGCCTAAGACAGAATTGTCAGAATGACAATCAATGCGATTATTAAATGAAAAACGACTGTGAAAAATTACTCCTAAATCTTTAAAAAATTTTTAACAGATTGAAGTACAATATATTTGATAGAAATTATTTATTAGGTAGACAGCTTGAAATTTTATTTCTTTAAACTTTTTAAGTAAAAACTTTGCATTCATCAGAGCTCGCGAGATGGTCAGCTCGGCACCTAATTTCAGTCAATCTTGATACTTGATTTTCTAATAATACATAGTATTATTATGGCAGCCGGTTTAGACACTCGTGCCTGATTTTATTGTGTATTGCATAAGTAAATTGTCAACCCTGCTGTTTGTGATCGCTAATGCGTTAGAGAGTTCAAATTTTATTTAACTGCAGGGTTGGCCGAGCCTTCACTCCAATTTGCTGTGTGCCCTTCAAATATAGGTCCCTAAAGTTTTATGCTGCCAACGAATGCAAATCGTTTTTATGAAAACTATGCCATAAGCTTTGGCGTAGCAAAAATTTTCTCGGAAGCTGGGCGAGTGGCGAAGGCTTTTATTAAAAGTTTTTCTGTCATTTGGTGTGTCATGCCTAAAATGGGCAGCGAAGGTGGACAAACCGAATAACAGTCACGCACGAACGCATTCAACTACGATGTCAATACTATTCAGTGGTAATGATATTGAAATGTGAGTGTGCACATACATTCCACCAATTGGATTCTAACACAACTGAAGAACTACCAAGAAATTTTCCAAAAACTAAAAATTCTTTGTGTAAAACAAGTAATTTTTTGATTTATTCGATGTTAACCACACAACTGCCATTGAATCACACGCGCCATAACCTCGAAATGAAACACCACACATACAACAACAATTTCACTAAATTTTGTAGATACGTACCAAAATCCCTATCTATTACTCACACACACAAGCACAAATGGCGGAGTTGCTGGCATATGAAATGGGCGGATTCTAGCTGGGAAGCCGCGTAGAGTAATAATAAAGATTAAAATATAATCAATTACACTCGATTAACCGCAACAATTACATACATTACAATAAATGCGCGAACACACACATAAATGGCAGAAGTTATTGGATTATTTCAAAAAATACTTGTTCAGTTACATGTACGTCCATATGTACATAAGTATATGTATGTGTGAAAAATATTGGAGAAAAATACGCAATTTTAGTCGACTTGGATACTTGGAGAAAACTGCTCATAGCCAGTGGGAAATCCACCGCAAGAACGAGGAGCAAACAAAACAAAATCACATTTTAATAAAAATGCAAATAAGGGCTTCAAAACCCAGAAATAAGTTTTGCTGAACCTCTTTTATAATCAAATAAAATAAAAAAACGAAAAACAAATAAAAACCTAACTTTGATAGATAAATAGATTTGATTTGAGGTTTGCATAATGACCTTATGGTCTTTTGAGCGCTCTAATCAGGTAGAACACTTATTTGACCTCCTTTTGAATTGTGTCTCTCAGGAGGGATTATCTCAACGCAATAATTTGTTGATCATCATCAGAAATTCTTGCGCCTACTTCGAGATCAAACGGCTTATGATTTTCTCACAGGAAGATTTCATAAAAGCTTGTACACCTGAAATGAAAAGTTGAAAGATTTTCACAGGTAGAAGTAACTGAATAATTTTGAGCTAGAAAAATATATTAAGTTTTGTTAAACGGCTACTATATATTGGGACTTACGCTTCTCTAAAAGATGTATACGTGCCTTAAATGTTCACAAGCCTTCTATATCGACTGCACTATCTCTCATTTCTCTAAATATACGAGTATATATCAGTTCATTCTATTAGAAAAGCTCAACTTTCAAGAGATGCTGATTGTTTTCTCCCCAAATTTTGGAGATACAAATCACTAATCTACATCCACTAATCTATGGTAGGGTTTTACTTAGCATTGTCTGATAAAACCATTCTATCCAACTACCTCACATATATAACTGTACCTTTCCATGTGTGTAAATATATTTTCAAATTTCCATAAATATATATCAGTGGCAACTTTCATGTCAGGGTGTTCTTTTTTTGGCGCAGTTAGCCCGTGGATGGGTTTTTCCAACATCTCCAACACTTTCGAATTGTTTTATCACAAACCGCTTCTTAGTGTTTTCCCTAAACGCTTATTTCGTGCTACGGGAGATATAAAAGGGCGAAAGAATAGATGAAGGCGACTTTCTTTGTTTTCTTTGTTGAGCTCCTGACGCACCCAAGCTTCCAATTTTTCGGTAAATCCCATTAAATCAAGGTGATTGGGAATTCTTTTATGATCGCAGTTCATTTTTTCTGCCAATTCTCGAATTTAAAGTCGCCTTTTTGAACTTTGCTAACCAAGTTCGTGCTGTAGACTCGCCTATAACACCTTCTCCATACACGTCGGAATTGTCCCGGGCTGTTTCGGCAGCATTTTGAAAAGCAAAGAAGAGCAGGTGTCGAAAATGTGGATATTCCATTTCTAAGCCTCAAAACTAATAAAAAATTAAATAACTCAAAAATATAATACAATCAAAATAGCTTTGTAGAGCAGAAAGAGTTCCATCTAATGAATGCTTCGCCCTCGCCAAACAGCAAGCAAATCATTGTAAAATAAAAGAAAATATGAAAACGCTATGAACTTAATCAGCAACCCAATCTTTTTCTAGGAAGGAAAAGCTCCGTTATGTTTCAAAACAACAAAAATCAATACTGAAATATACAGTAGCCGATAAACCCTTTTTTTCTTTAAAACAAATAACTTTCTCCCTGGAGATTAAACTATTCTTCAAATACAGGGTCACCATTAAGAAATGAGTATAGCAAAAAATTTTCGAAAATAGTATGTATTTCTTATAATACAAGTATAGGTATATCGAGAGATTTTATATTTTAACACAAAAACAAAATTTTTTTCTAAACATTGAAAATATCTTGAAAACGACTAGTTCTAATGAGGAGTAAGCGAAAAATTGTTTATTTAATTACCTTTACTTTGATGTATTTGGATGTTCTGAACAGTTAACTCATTCTCCAGATTTTAGAAATTTTTATGATTTAAAAATATCTCAAAAACAACATGACAAAAAAAATATATGAATTTGCGGAATCAGAGAACAAATTTACATAGGAAAAAAAATTGTTAACCTGTATTATTTAGTTAATTAATTTAATTCTACTACAAACCGAATGTCATTACAACGAGGGAAAATATTTCACTAAAATCAAATGGCCTATAAAACTGTATACTCATTTTTTTTTTTAAATTCTTATTAAAAAATTAAAAATTTGAATACAAATTTTTTGAAATCTGATAAATGTTTTCAAATTGATGCAAAGTTTGGAACTTTGACTTATAAAGTTTGAACTATATTTAAAAAAAAAATGAATAAATAATATTTAGCATAGAAAATATTGCAAAACATTAAAAAATAAAAATATATTTGTATATACATATGTATATATGTACATAAAATTAGGATTTGAAAATTTATAATTTTTTCTCTCAAAAAATTAAGACGTGGTTATGGGTACCTATATATATATAAAAAGGGTGGTTTTTTCCGCATTTCAATTGACATTTTTCAATTTCAGACTAACTCAATTTGAACCATGAAAAGATATACAATCGAGCAACGCGTTAAAGTTATTCAGGCTTATTATGAAAACGGGCGTTCAAATCAAAATGCATATCGCGCACTTCGTGATTTTTTCGGTCAATTTAATCGTCCAAATGTGCGTACAATCGGAAAAATTGTGCAAAAGTTTGAGCAAACCAGATCTGTAGGAGATGTGAAAACACCAGTGCATGCTCGTACAGCTCGTACTGCAGAAAATATTGCTGCTGTTGGCGATAGTGTGGTTGAAGAGCCGTCCACCTCAACTCGTCGTCGTGCCCAACAATTGCACCTCTCACGCTCGTCGTTGATGAACATTATGAACATAAGACTTGCAATTACACGCTTACAAGAAGTAATTGACTCAAGAACAAAAGCGTCTTGACCATTTCAAGCGTCGTCAATGGTCAGAATGGTGGCAGGATATGGCAACAGTGAATGACCAATTTTCAAAGAAAATCATCTTCAGTGATGAGGCACATTTTCACCTCAGTGGATTCGTCAATAAGCAGAATTTCCGCATTTGGGCGAATGATAATCCAAGAGTGATTGTCGAAAAACCAATGCACCCACAAAGAGTGACTGTTTGGTGCGGTTTATGGGTCGGCGGCATCATTGGGCCGTATTTTTTCCAAAATGAGGCCGATCAGGCAGTTACTGTGAATAGTGTTCGCTATCGTGAGATGATAACGAACTTTTTATGGCCCGAATTGGAAGATATGGATGTGGACGGTATGTGATTTTAACAGGACGGTGCCACTTGTCACACAGCTAACGAAACAATGGATCTTTTGTGCGAAAAATTGTATGGCCGAATAATCTCTGGTCGCGGCGATGTCAATTGGCTTCCAAGATCATGTGATTTGACACCGTTGGACTTCTTTCTTTGGGGTTATTTGAAAGAAAAAGTGTACGTGAATAAGCCAGCAACAATTCGAGAGCTAAAGGATGAGATAGTTCGGCACATTAACGGCATAGAACCTCAATTATGCCTCAGCGTCATCGAAAATTTGGAGCATCGGATGGAGGTGGTCATTTGGCCGGTATTTTGTTCCATACGTAATTGAGTCATACTAATATTATCATTATAAAGAAAAATTACAATAATTTCCTAAAAAAGTTGTATTATATTCAAAATCAACACCGGCCTTGAAACTTAACCACCCTTTATATTTACATATATATTTATATTATGTCAGACTCTAAGAAGTTACATCCATCCACCACATCCGCACTCCATCCCGTCTCAAACTAAATACTTACCTCTTCTGAAGCCGCAGTCATAGCTCATACCCACAGTTATAGTGTGCGAGAAGGACACTCTTCGACTCTCACACTCAGAAAAATGTCGCGTTATGAATAGTGAGGAAACTCACACCTAGCAAAATATAATTGAATTAATGCGCCAGCAGGAATTTATTTCCCTACATTACATTTTTCCTACAGGGTAGTAGCAAAGTAAGTAGAAAAAGACACAAAATGTGAGCCGATGAACCAACGATTAAAGAAAGAAAAATGTCAAGAAACAATTTACGCAAAAAACAACAAATAATTTCTTATTTTTTCTACTAGATAAAAAAAACGTATAGACAACTGAAAATATAATCTGGTTGGAGAGGAGCTGATGGAATTTTCATTTCGGATTTACGCGCTTGTTTAGTTCAATGCTACTGCACAAACGCGACAACAACAACAACACATTTTATAAGTACAATGAAAATAAAACACCCGCGATATGGCTGCAGTTCTTCCTACCAACACACAAGAGCAGCTTTTATGTAGACGAAAGCGAACCAGCAGAACTCACACCTTAGCCACAATGCGGGTCTTCAGAACAGAGTCTCATACACACATAAATACATAGAAACAGAGCAATAATGCCAATGCAAAAAGTAGAGTGAGCAAAAGCCATGAAACGCCTCAAGCAGTCTGAAGGAACTGCCACAACAGTGAGACTAACACAAGTAAAAAAAACACAACACAATACAAAAACAATATACACAAAACAACGACATCGTCAATTTGCTTTATTCGCTGTTCGAATCGTTGGTTGCCGGCCGACTAGCTGCTGAATAACTGTGCATTTGCCCCATGGCAGCTAGCGATGAAGCTGCTTGAACTTCCCTGCTTTTAACTCCTGACGTTGGTGGCGATGTTGGTTTACGCCCAATTAATCTATGATAAATTCTTTTATAATTTGGCGTAATAATCACTGAAACATAATGAAAATTATAGGATGCGCACGTTCTGGTAAATAGAAGAGGGGGCTGAACTTTCACGGGGGAGGGCATAAACCAAATGCAGACAGCTACTGAAGACGAAATCCTCAATATTCAAGTGGAATTCTCAGTTAGCTTCAAAATAAATATGTACATACATACAGTTAAATAACAGCTTATTTGTATATTCTTAGCTACCGCTGTGGTAAAGCACCAATACATACATACGCACGCACATATTTACTATTCGATTCGCTTTCTTATTTCTTGCCTTCGACGCGAAATTGTCATCGATTCGCCGTTCGCTATTAATTTATCGTCGCTTGGAGATCACCAATTGCTGATAAGGCTAGCTTTGACCCGGCAATACTGTTTAACTTCCTTTCGCAGCTGCTCTCCATTCTTGTTGACTTCCCTCAGCCACATTTTAACAGAACAAAATTGAATTAAATCACTAAAGTTCATGTCGAATTGTATTAGTCTTCGAAATATTCAATTTGTGCGCCAATTGAGTTGCAATAATAATAATAACGGTAATTCTCTCCCTCTATTTGTAGCATTATTTATCCCTTATTTGCTTCTACGCTTAGTTTTTGATGCGTTAAAATGAGTGGAAAATTGGAAATAAATATCATCAAGACAGACCAACGTAAATCAAAGAATAAAAAGCAGTGGAAAATAAATAAAATTGTTAAGGATAATAAGTTTGTTAATAGATACTGTTCTAACTTCTGGTGCAATCGCCAAGCAATTGCTGACAAATTTTTTCTTGATGTTGCAAAGAATTTTTTCAGGTGGTTGCCGCTCTAAACGGTTTGTTTATGGAAACATCAATGGATATTACTTGGAAGTTATGCGACGTTTGGGAGAGCATGCGCGTAGGAAACGGCCCAATTTGTGGAAAGAAAACTCATGGGTCTTGCACCATGAGAATTCACCGCCTCACAGAACTCATATTGTGAACACTTTTTTGACCAAAAACTCGACAAATATCTCCAAACAACCACCGTATTCAGCCTCCTGCAGCCTTTACCTTTTCCCAAAACATAAATTGCCACTCAACGGACGCCGCATTGACTCGATAGAGGCTAATGGTGAAATGGAGAATTCGCTAAAGGAGCTGAAGAAGATCTCTTCAAACGCGTTTAAAAGGTGCCTTGATGACTGAACTAATCGTTGGCATATGTGCATTCCTTCGAATCGAGCCTATTTTGAAGGCAACAAAATAAATTTTGATGATGAAACAATTATTTTGCGTTTTATAGAACAATTCGCGGTGCTTTTTTGACAGAATGTATATTATTAATTTATATTTTACCTACACCTTGTTAGGAAAATACATGTTTTTTAATCATTTTTAAATGATATTCACGAAACACATAAATAAATTCAGAAAAATAAACATATCAATCAAAGTGATAAAGTGGCGGCGCGTGCAGAGCAAACCGTGAGAATGATCAAGAAGACGTTGACACAAAAAATCTTACCTCTGGGAAACGCATAGTCATGGGAAACGCTGCATCTAGGCAAAGGGAGGTTTGAGTTTGCAGACAAACTTATAGGTTTTTAGTCACCCCACTGTCACCATTGCAACAGCGCCAATTTCTATCGTCCATGTTTTCATGGTTCCCATCGTTCACAATATTTTCTTCTGCTTATTGGTCTGATTTGTTCTTGTTGTTGTTGTTGTTGTTGTTCTAGCAACATAAATATTCCCTATAAATGCACGGGGAATGCTGCTGAAGCAACAATTCTTGGCGGGTTACAAATCCGGGTCGTTCCAGTAACGTGGAACCGACTTTTGTGGGAACGTGGATTGTCGTAAAACGTTTGCTTTGTCTTTATTTTCTATTTTCTTTAACATATTTAGAGGGATATTATTGAAAATGGATAAAAAACATAATTATCTCACATCTCTCAATTTACGTAAAATACATAGCCTAGGAACCTAAAACTTACAGTTCCCAATGCTTTCAAAGTTAAGGGGGGTTTAAAGCCGACCACAAGCACGCTGTTGCTGGTACGGTAGCTTGGTCTAAGTTATGTGAAAAGTGAAGTCCAAAACAAACAAGACTGGCGTCATAAAAATGTTTTCGATGGCGCCATCTTTTTAATGACTTAGTGCGTTGGAAGTTGCGTCCCTAGCTGGCTTCCAGTGAAATCTTGGTGACATTCGGTTCAGTGAAAGAGAAATGATTGTGTCTAAAGTGTCAGTATTTTAGTGTCATCGGTACAAAAATGAGTTTCAAACAAAGAGCTAATATAAAATTTTGTATTAAAATCTTTAAAACGTTTACCGAAACATTTGCATTGATGAAAACAGTTTAGGGCGATGATTGTCTATCTCGCGTCAGAGTTCATGAGTGGCTTACACGTTTCAGAGACGGTTGTGAGGGCATAAATGACAAAGAACAAAATCTGTAATCATTGAGAACTCCATCGAAATTGTTCGTAAATTTATCAAAAACTAACCGAAATCATGGTTGAAATTCATGGAATCGTAGTTGAATATCTCCAAAACATCGATTTATCGCATTTTAACTAATCACTTAAGCTTACGAAAGGTCTGTGCACGTTTCATTCCGCACAAATTAACTGAGGATCAAAAACTGCTCAGAGTCTAACATTCGAAAGACCTCAATAAAGAGGCGAGAAAAGACGAGAACTTCCTTTACAATATTGTAACTGGTTAAAAATGTGGGGTTTCCAACATGAACCTGAAACTAAACGTCAAAGTGACCCCAGACGAGCCACCACTCAAAAAATCGCGTTTGGAGAAGGCAAATATCAAGTCGATGCTCATTTGTTTTTACGATTCCAAAGGAATTTTACACAAGGAGTTCATACCAGCGGGTCTAAAACGTCAATGCAATTTTCTATCTTGGCGTTTTGAAGCGTTTGTGCATCGCATACCGCGATGGAGGAAGCTGGCGCTTATTGTATTATAATGCACCATCACATCGATCCGCTCTTGTGACTGATATTTTGACTAGAAATCGTATTTTAACCATCAATCACTCACCGTATTCGCCTGATATGGCTCCCTGTCACTTCTACCTATTTGGAAAATTGTATTTGGCCAAGGAAGGAAAACGTTTTGCATCCCTAGAGACCATCTAAAAGGCTTGTACCGACATCCTGAAGGACTATTTCCGCATCCAACTTATATAGGTGCGGGGGCATACTGGCATACCAGGTAATTGTAAGCAGACAAATTAGCGACTACCTCTTGGTATGGAGATTCCTGGTATAGAATGGCCAAGTATCTGGCGAAAATAGAACGTCACACGCTCAAAAGCGCTACTTAATGGATCAAGGAAAAATGTTTTTACTTTAGTTGCTTTGATCATAGTCCACTGTCTCCTAGGTCAACATGTTCTCAGAATGGAAGTGCCTCTTTTTGACTACTACAGAAGCTGCAAAAATGAGGAGGAGGAAGACTCTGTTCGACGTCTTCTTTGTCACTGTCCTGCGTGGCATGCCACTAGTCTTAGATACTTTGACACATCGTTTTTGAATGATGCTGATGATCTTAGGGATATATGTAAGTGTGAGCCAGATCATCGGGTTTACGCTTAAAACATAATGGTTTAACGAGGAGGGGCAGATAAACTGCTACTGTGATATTGCAATAGATCCACAACGGTCGACAGTGAGTTGGTTTAAAGGCCGACTACCACTTCTACCTACGTAACTAGTTATTTAACGCAGTGTACTTTAGCCCTTTATTGGGGGTTTGTGTTGTACAACCTTGAACACATGAGTAACATATGTTTTATTCTGCAAGAGGATTTGGAGTATAAAATTTAAAATTTATTCATGTCACATGTACTACAAAGAATGTACAAAATAGATTTTTAGCTGCAAACATTCTAAATTAATTACTAAAAGACTATAGATATATTTTTTATAAATAATTTTTGTTTTACCTATATATCAATACTAAAACTTTCATTTTTTTTTTTTTTGTGCTTTACTTGAAGTCCGGGTGGTATGAGTAACTTCCAGATTAATTTTAGTTGATATTGCGGACTGAGCAGAAAAATTGAATATGCATAAGTATTGCACTTAAGGGGTAACACCACGGTAGAAATTTCAAAAAATTGATTTTTTTTTTATAAGCTTAAAAAATTCTTTGAGCCTTTTAAAATACAGAACAAAAAGTTTTATACGTTACCGAAGTTTATTTCATAAATATTTTAAGCTTTTAAACAAGCGTTAGTGACTGCTACCTAACGACTTCTCGCAGTGAATCATCTCCTGGGCGGTTATAGCCTAATGACTAACATTCTAATGGTAATAACCTAATAGTAAACAAATGTAATTTTAATTTTTAGTTTACAAATGTTGTTAAAAACCTATATAGTTAGGAATTCTTTAGTACATTTTAGCAACTCACGTTTCGTGTACAACTACGGTTATCGTGTACAACTTACAATTACTTTTAAATTATTCGACGGAAACTTGTTTCCCAGTTTACATACGCTTTTGTGTAGTTTGTGAACAGATTTTTTGTATTTTGGTAGTGATTTGAAGTTAAAATGGAAAATAAAAAAGTGTATTTAGGCAAAAAAGGTACGAAAAAATCGTATCCAACGCGGCATCGAAGCACTGCAACGAAACGACCGTTGAACAGATATGAGGCTGAAGGCAATTCGGAAGGAGTAAGTGCATCTGCAAAGAAATTAAACATGGCTAACGAAGATTTCGATATTAATTATGATTTTGGCAATAGAATTTTAAATTTAGTGACCGTTTTCTCATTGATTTCTCAACATGTGAAGTGTAAGACGTGCGATTCTGAAATCGCTTTTCATGAAAGAAGTCCTCGAGGTTTAGGATTCAAGATAGTAATTGCTTGTCCTACATGCCCAGACATTGTTATTCCAAGTTGTAAATTTATAAATAAAGGATAAGAACTCAGTCAAAAAAGTCTTAAATATTGCAACGGATATCGACGTACGCAATTTCAATGATGGACTCCAAAATATATTACGAATTATGAAGGTTTTAGAAATGGAAATTAGGTTACAGTCCTACAATTTTTGTCTTGAAAGCGATGCTAAGCGCATTCAGCACGCTAAGCAGTCACTGACGGATAAAGCAAAAGAGGCGCGTTCCAACCTTCAATCGTCCAGAAAAGAAAAAGAAGTGGAATATATTAATACAGAAGGACTTTTTTACGGTGCATGAATTGCAGATTAATGGTAAAAAATTTTAATATTAACATTTTTAGTTTTTTCGTATGTATTACACATTTCCAAAGCTTAAACGCGTTTTTCTCAAAACACGTTTTCTGAAAGCGGCACGCAGCATAACTCAAACAATTTTAAATATTTTTAATCAGGTTTTTCACTACGTCTATATAATACCCTTCTTAAGAGAAGAGCGTAGGGGATTTTCGATAGATTAATTTAAACGATTGTTATAATTATTTAAGTGCCATTTTTTTTAGGCCAAAATAGAGTTTCTTCCTTCAAATGCTTGCTAATTCCACAAAAATAAATATTTTTTAAACCCCTACGTGTTTCTCTAGCTATTCTTATCTAGATTAAGAAACAAAATGTTTCTTTGTTCCAGATTAAAATTTGCACCCTCTGTGGTGCGTGCCGCGGAGCTCCTTCAAGAGAAACCACATTACAAAAATGTCTCCAATGCCGCCATTTTGTAAAATTTTTCGATCAAACTTTGTAGTTTTGTACTTTAGTATATAAGTAATAACTTCCCAAATCAGAGTGATTGTTTTCCCTTTCCTTTTATACAAAAAAATTCTTTAAAAATCGTGTTTATTTTACGCGTGTACAGTGGTGTTACCCCTTAAGACCCGATTTCAGACCATATACGTCTAGTTCAAGGGTGCAAGTAGAAATATATTTTTCTCGAACGGAATAATTCATAAAACCGGAAGAGAAAGGCTGACTCGGGCTATTTACCTCTAATATGTACTCGTATACGCGCAATTATTTTTTGGACGCAACTGTACCCAAGTGCACAAATGCTAAATATTTACAAATGCACATAACTATTGACCCCAATTTTCAATATATCAAATCGCTTGTATTTACAAATAGTTCGCTTGAATGGTGTGCGATTTACTGCGGATTTTTGTGATCTCTGACTTTTTGACGAATTGAATTTTGCAAAGCTGCACAAGTGCATGCATATGTGGACATATTCATATAAGTACCTATATATGTTTATGCACATTCACGCACATGCACACATACTAGTACTAATAACGTGGCTAAAGTTGCCACAAGCATATCGCATTTGCAGATGTTGTTATTATTTTTATTTTTGATACTGCTTTTGATTTTTCTGCGTTGATGTTTTCGCAATTTCCTGATTTATACTGATGTTATTTCCGCTACTAATACAAACACACACACATATGCATATGAAACAGGCGCGCACTCATATTTGCCAGTCAGTCGGTTAATCACTTACCCACTCAACCAGCGGAACCGTCAGTCAGTCAGTAAGTCAGGCAGTCAGACAGTCAAGTAGTCAGCCATTCAATCGGGTTTTGTTAGTCTACTAGTGAGCCAATCACTTACGCTAGTTAGTTGTGTGTAGTAGTAGTAGTAGCAGCCATTAGCTTCGGCATAGTTGTTGCCATTATTACTGCTGATCGAATGCAGTCGCTTGATGTAATGAAATGTTTTCGCCAGCGGATGTTATTAGGCGAATGCAATTGCTGTGCCATAGCCGGTAAGTTGATGGAGAAGCAGTAGATTGAATTTAATAAAGTGCAACCTTTTGATCGAATATCCACTTTTGAAAAATTGCACACAAATCCCAGTACACATTTATCAACGAACATACATGCATAAGTATGTATGTATGTGTGCACGCATAAGCATTTTATAAATTTGATGACGAAAAAAATTTTCAATTTTCCGCCATTCTAAATCGTTGCTAATTTCATTTAATAACCAGTGAAACTGGCCGATTTGCACATCGTTGCACTCAAAAATATTCGCCCTTTTAGTTTGTTTCCGCATAAAGGGGGCATACATAAAGTGCACAAATACATGCGCACTCAAACACACAAAGTCCATGAAATGCATGCAAACACTCAGCTGTAAATTCCTACAATTGCACAAACACTTTGTGTGCGCGTATGTTTGTGTTTGCATTGCCATTTTTAACCATTATTCGATAATGAGTTTGCATAAAAGCGGTAATTTGTGCAAAATTTCGATTAAAAATCTAAATTTTTTAATCGAATAATTTAACTGAAATTGTTTAGAGGATCAGCAGAGTGCATTTGAATGCACTAAAAATTTGCGCATTCACTTCGCATAAGCAGATAGCTGAATTATATTGGTATTTGTGACCCAAAGTGTATGCAAACTGCATTAAAATTTTAATGAATTTTCGTTTTTAATTTACGCTTAACATTTAGTAGACTTTCAAACTTCAGATTCGCACATACGCAATCCAAGCAAAATGGGCTTCCTAAGTAATAAAGAGTACGCTGGTTAAATAATGCCGATATTTCACTGCGTATGTAAATATAATTGGCGCTTATGTCCTTTGTTGGTAGCTTGGCCGAGCTTCTCCTCCAAATGGAAGTATCTGCAGTTTTACGCCACCTCCGAACGGCTTATGCAATGCGGTAAGTAACAATAGCATAGAGATTTATTGACAAGTTTTGCCGACAGTTAATTTGTCCCTTATATAATTTTAGTAATACGAGGGGACAAACAAAAGTAAGGTAAGTCTGGGGTTTTTTTTTATGTTTTTGAAAAAATTCGTTTTGTTTCGTTTACTTTACTAGAAAAATCGGTTTGAATAAATATGAGAAAAAGTTAAATATTTAATGCAATTCCGCCACCGACGCAGCAGGAGATTCGCTACTCGACACTTTACGGTTCTCGACGTCAACTAAAGCCCGTGGAAATTTTCAATGCGTTCCAAAGTGCATATAAAATGGAAAGATTTCACACTGGACAGTTTTCTGTGGAGGACGAGTGTCGAGAAGGAAGGAAATCGTCGACCAACGAGATAAGTGTGGCACTGGTGAAGCGAAAAATTGGCGGAAACTCACTAATAATACAGGAAATGGTATACAGGGAGATGGACTTGAATGCTAAGGCAGTATAAATATTGAATAATGATTTGCAATACACAAAGAAATCTGATCGATCAGTTCCACGAATTTTGCAACAGAACCACAAAGAAGATAGAGTAAATTATTTTTAAGAAAAATCGAAAAGCGAGAGTCTACAAATTTCAATATGATCGCAATAGTTGGCGAGGCTTGGTTTTTAAGTATGACCCGGAAACTAAATAGCAGCCCAGGGTATGGTGCAAGTCCACCTATGAAAGCCAAGCAGCGAATGTCAGCAACAAAATGGAGGATCCCAGTGTACTTCACTAGGGCAAAAATAGTTACTGCAATTCCCTTAGATTCTTCTCAGGCAGTAACTGCCAAATGATATACTGAAAACTGCATACCAAAAGAGTTTAAAAATTTACTTGAAAATAGGAGAAACGTGGAGCTGCGTCGCTACTTCTTACGGCACGGTAATGCGCCAGGTCACACTGCTAAAATGATGAAAATAGATTCGTTGCGCTTTTTGGCATTTAAGAAATTCGTCCAGCGCTACATTCTCCGGATCTGGTGCCGAGTAATTTCTGGTTATTTTAAAAAATTAAGAAAAATTTTGGAATAAAAGTCTTTGTTAGTGCTGTACAGCTAATAAATGCGGTTAATGCTGAACTAAAGAAACTGCAAAAACGAGATTTTGAGAATTGTTTTCAACAGTGGGTTTACAGATTAAAAAATGTGTTGTGGAGAAGATAAAAATCAAGATAAAACTAAAATATTAAAAACAAATATACTTTTTTCAACTCAACCGAACTCTGGTTAGTCCGCTCGTATTTTATGCAAAATTTCAAATTTCGTTTCAAACTTTATGCAAATTTAAAAAAACCAATCAAGAACTTTTCGCCAAGACGTCAACCTTTTTAATCGGAATTTCAAGTTTGCCGGCCACTGAGTTTGAATAAGCTTTATGTTTCAAGTGGCTTAAAAAGCGAATGCTGGGGTTTTCTTAGAATGGGAAAAAACACCTAACACCATTAGTTTCTAATTAAATTATTAGTTTCTAATTAAATGCGTTAGTAAGTTCACTTTACTGAATTTAGTTTTCAACAGGCGGCAAACCTATTCAAAATACAGATTTTTCATACCTCTTTCGTTTGATATTTAAATATATAGTAGTATTACAGTTAATTTATTTATTAAATTTAAATAGGGTTAGTTCGAACAGGTGGCAACAATCTCCAAATATTTTCTAAAATAAGATTTCTTCAATTTCTAACACTTAACACGTATACTGTACTATTTCAATTATTTATTATTAATTATGAAATTTTTTTTTAACTAATATTTTTAAACTGGTGGCAACGCTATCCAAAAATATATTTCAAATTAAAATTTTTCAAATTTCTTTTCATTGACACCCATGAGCAGTACTTCAGTTAAATTATTTATTAAATTGAATAAAGTTAATTCAAACAAGTGGCAATAATCTACAAAAATATTTTATAAAGTAGGATTTTTTCAATTTCTTGCACTTGAAGCCCATACTGCATTATTTTAAGTATTTTTTATTCGTTATTTAATTTATTTAATTTTTTTTTTTTCAAACAGGTGGCAACGATTTTCTAAATTATTTTTGAACTTAAAATTTTTCAAATTACTTTTCGTTGACATCCATAGTAGATGCTTTCCATTACAATTCAACCGGGCTATTTGTTCGCCCGAAAAAAAAATTGTTTCAAGATTTATAGGCAATTTTGTTTTTCGTCTCAAAATCGATTATTTTAATTATATAAGAATTTTTTTTTTTTGATAATTTAATCTAATTTAACATAATTATTTAATATAAGCTATTTAATTCATTGAACTAATTTTTTCAAACAGGTGGCAACGCTATCCAAAAATATATTTTAAATTAGACTTTTTTCAAATTTGTATTCGTTGGCATACATATTCTTATATTTCATTTATTTTCAAAATTTTACTAAAACTTAATTATTCAAACAATTGGCAACCCTCGTCAAAACTATTTTCAAAGCTAAGTTATTTTAAATCGTTTTTTCATTTGACACCCTTATTGTAATATTTGATTCAACTTATTCATTTAATTTAATATAACTTAACTTTTCTAACAGGAGGCCTATTAAAGAAGGGCCTCTTAAAGAAGGGCCTATTTTCTAATCCGGCTCATAAAATAAATATGAAGAAAATTTCACGCAAATCCGTTCACTGAGCATTTTAATTGAATCACAAACATACAAACTTTCACACGTACAATACTAGGAGGATGTGCTTCTCTCTAGCTTGTTTTGCGCCTTATCGACTCTTGATCTAGTAGGTCCCGCAACAACACTCCAGACACTCACTATGCATTGAACTCTAGGCAAACTTACTGAGAAAAAAAATCGATACACAACTTCTCACTTTTGAGTTTATGCTGCTTTCGAAGAGAAGCTGACTATCGACATATAAGTCCTTTTCTAATATGGCGTTGGGCAATACCAACAACTGGATTAGAAATAGGAAAACCATTTCATACCGGTTTCAGAGCCGGTGTTTCTCTATCGTGAAATGTCTTCACTGTGTTATTGGAAAAGATTATTTGTACTGTACATCATTGCATTGAGGTCCGGGGATGACAAAAATTGAGAAGAAACAGAAGGCATCATTGCTGACAATTGTAATTTTAACGTAAAAGAAGACTATGCCTACGTAACGACTAGTATTGAAACCGTTGAAAAAAGAAACCTTAAACCCGCGGAGTCTATCTTGTCATCCAAAGCTATTTTACACTTGGAAAGAAATTGAGCAGTGCCGTCCACTGTCGACTCTGTAAACTCCTCATCATACCCAGCCTATTGTACGGTGCAAAATCTTATATGATGACAACATCTGGTGAGGCTGCCCTTTGATCGAGGGAAAGAATGTGAAGCAAATGTATATAGGTGGCTTAACGATACTTCAGACGATGGCAATATAAGATATGGTTTCATGAAGTCCTAGATACAGTGTAGCGATTAAAATTCTGCGGCTTCGCTGGCAATACTAACACAAATGCTCGCATGCGTTGGCTGCTTCTGCGATAACAAATACCTGGTCCCTGAAAGCCTTCTACTCAACGTAAGCTTATGCGACATTACATACGCACTCGTTCTTTTCTTAAAAGCAGAAAGTTTCAATAGTCAAGACACATTTTTTACATTTTATGAAAGATATCGAAGCAAAGATATTAATTGTGAACATAAACAATAGCTCGCAAATATGGAAAAAATTCCATGACACGAAATACTACATGGATAGTCTGGGGCATGTCGTCGAGCATAATTTGATATTTTACTACTAAATTGTTTAGGCCACGAACCTTGCAATGAGTCTCTAAAAATTGTTTTATTATGTTTCGTTTTTTCTTGTATTTTTAATTAAAACTTATAAAAAACTAGCATTTTTATCAGATATCAGTATTTGATTTCGTTTTCGTATTCAGATTTATATTTATATTTGCATTCATATTTGTATTAATATTCGAATCCGTATTCGTATTCATATTAGTGTTTGGTTTCGTATTCATATTTGTACTCGTATTCGTATCCGTATTCGTATTCGTATCCGTATTCGTAGTCGTACTCATAATCGTATTGGTATTCATTTTTATATTCGTGCTGGAGTTCGAATTCGTATCGGTATTTGCATTCGTTATAGTACTCGTACTCATATTCGCATTCGTATTCGTATTCGTAACGCGCAAATAAGCACAATCTTAATATCTACACTTTTCGTAGCAATAAAAGCAAACCAACTTTTCAAATAAAAAATGCCTTTTTATTGCCAATATTCAAATTTGAAATTAGGCAATATTTGTGTGGGACGCTCCATAAGTAAAGTGGCATTCTTTGACTTGAATTAAGTTTGTCCAAGCTCAGACAACTACCATAATTTACATGAAAAGATACAAAAGTGCCAGCAAATTACGAGGGAAATTAATTTCGAGAGTCTTACTGATTTTATTTTGAACCAAAAAAACTACTCTTCTGTATATTAAAGGTAAGTTGGCGTTGCGCACTCCACTCCTAGAGGAACTGCCAATAGTCGTACATGCAGTGACGAAAATTTTTCAAACTAAATTGTCTTCATCGAATTATTCTCAACATATTCGCACAAATGCGCAAGCTACAAAAGCAATTCCTAAACATTATAAGCACCAAAAATGAAATCTTTTTAAGTAACTAACTCAAGAAAAAAACTGTAATTTCCACATCACTTTCTATTTTAACTCAACGAAAGTGCATCAATTTGTATCCCTTTTTGCACCGTTGCTGCTGCCGACGTCAAAAATCGACCAAGCTTTTAAGCGTAAATTTTGCTCATAATTAAATCAGCTTTTGACAAAAAGGTCCACCAAAAAGGATGCGAACTGAGCTGAGCAGACAGCCGGAACCTTTGACATCAAAAGCGCGTGCCATTGAAGAAATGAAGTGATATTTCATCAATGTTGTTGGAGTAAAAAAATGAAATATTCGCGATGAAAGGAATGGCTGAAGAAAATTAAAGGTAGGCATACACAGTGCGAGTCGTGAGGAGTGTGATATCTTCATGTATACACATATACCTACACACGAGAATATGCGTCAGGTAAGAAAAATAATAATAGCAAAATGCGGGGCGTATGAGTAACTTTTGGTGAAGCTGCTGGCAAGTCATATTGCCGAGTGATTTATGAGTTGCAGATACTTACATACATATACGTACATTTGAGTACATAAATAGCGCATACAAACTGTGTTAGATATTTGGCCGAACTTATCCTATGTATTGCTTGTTCTACTACAAATGAAGGGCCCTACGGTTTTATGGCGTCTCCGAGTGGCAAATGATTTTCTTGAGAACGCTTTCATGGCAGAAATGTAGCCCGAGGCCTGCTACTCGTATTAGCTGTCAAACAGTAACCTTTACTAGGAAAAACTTTTTCTTGCATTTCCATGCCCTCCCGTGGGCACCCAACTCTGCGACAACCGCATTGTAATCAAGCACAATACCACTCTGCTGCGCCCTTCGCTTATTTTTGTGAATTCCATAAGATAACTAAGTACAAGCTAAGTAACAATTCGCTTTAAGTAAATAATCTTCTAAATGAATAAGAAACTAAATGGCACAAATAAAAGAGGAATTCTCAACCAATTAGCACAAATGATTTTAACGAATTTTCTCAAACTGCTGAGGTAGCAAAAAGGCACTCAACTTTGATAGTAAAATAATAAATTCAATTTCAGAACTTTCAGCAGTCAAGGTCTAGAGTTTTTCGCAAACTTCGGGAGTACATAAAAATGCTTTTTTATTGCTTAGTTGGTTAACTATCAAAGGGTGTCTTAATTGAAGTGAAAGCAAAATCTAATTACCGGCAATTGTAGCAGGCAAGCACATTGAAGTGTGCGAAATTGAAAACTGTTTCGATATATGTGTGTATGTATGTATGTATAAAGTACCGATTTGTATAAGTAATTCCTCTACTACTTTGGTACCTTCGTCCTTATGGGGCCACCTGAAAGTTGTTAGTTGTATTTGGACCCGCAAATGGCGATGGATACAAGATAACTTCCGAAAAGTGTTATTTATAATCTGATTTGGTTCATAATTAGAATTTCTAAAAGTACTTACTACTTAAATCAAACGACTTTGGAGAGCATGGAAACGCTCCCATTCACAATATTCATAATTTGCCAACAAATGGCGCTGAAGCTGGTGGCATCTGAGTTTGAAGCATCCATGAGGGTAAAAAAATATTTTTTTTTCTTAGAAATTAAACAATTTGCTAAAAGTTTTTTCTAATAGCGGTCGCTCCTCGGCAGGCAATGGCAAACCTCTGAGTAAATTTCTGCCATGAAAAAGCTCCTCATAAAAAATATCTGCCGTTCGCAGTCGGCTTTAAACTGTAGGTCCCTCCGTTTGTGGAACAACATCAAGACGCACACCACGAATAGGAGGAAGACCTCGGCCAAACTCCCAAAGAGGGCGTTCGCGCCAATTATATATATATATACATATATATACCATATATATTTATTCTTTAATGTATGCAAAAATTATTTTTCCAACCTACGTACTTCAGAATCGACTTGGAATGTTCGTGAGTGATGAGCAATTCCATATCAAGTGATCAAAGTATTCTGGATATTGTCGCCAATTTTCTGAAGATTTATTTATATGTAGGCGCCTTATACTCACGCCGACGCGTGATAGTAAATTGAAAAGGTTTTTAAAAATAATTTTAAGATTTATTCGTGGTTGTAAACCTTGGTCCAGTTTTTTAGAGTGAAATATCTTTGGTAGTTTTTTAACATTTTGATAATTATTTTTTCATTTTTTGTGATAAAAAATAATTTAAAAAAGTTTCGAAAGAAATGAAATTATTTTTTTTGTTTGTATTATTTTTGTGGCGGCGGCCGCCGTAGCCGAATGGGTAGGTGCGTGATTACCATTCGGAATTCACAGAAAGGTCGTTGGTTCGAATCTCGGTGAAAGCAAAATTAATAAAAACATTTTTCTAATAGCGGTCGGCCCTCGGCAGGCAATGGCAAACCTCCGAGTGTATTTCTGCCATGAAAAAGCTCCTCATAAAAATATCTGCCGTTCGGAGTCGGCTTGAAACTGTAGGTCCCTCCATTTGTGGAACAACATCAACACGCACACCACAAATACGAGGAGGAGCTTGGCCAAACACCTAACAGAAGTGTACGCGCCAATTATTTATTTTTTTATTTTATTATTATTTTTGTGTTTTGCCTTTTTCGCTCGAAAAGTCACAGCTCCTTCCTTAGCATAGTCAAAGCTATTAACGAAAGAAGTAAGAAAAAATCAGAGAGTTAGGTTTTCTTCAAATATGAAAAAAAAAATGTTTTCCCAAAAATAAAAATAAAATTTATTTTCCAAAAAAAATATAATATATTTCTGAAGATATATTTTATCCTAAAAAATAAAAAAATATATACTATATATATATAAAAATTTAAATATTAATGACTCACTTACTTACTTACTTACTTACTTAGGTGGCCATAACAACCCGTTACCAAATTACGGCCGACCTCACTAGCTCTTTCCAGGCGCCTCTGCTCCGCGCGCGTCTTCTCCAATTCTGTACACAAAGCGAGCGTAGGGTTTCCTCCACCTGGTCTTTCCACCGGAGCAATGGTCTTCCTCTGCGTCGGCTCCCTTGGACTTCGCCTCCGAACACCTTCTTTGCTGGGGTTTCTTCATCCATACGCTCGACATGCCCTAGCCAACGCAGGCGTTGGATGGCGATGCGTTGGACTACGTCACTGTCGACGTAGAGCTCATACAGCTCGTGGTTCATTATTGAACGGTAGCCTTCGCCAACGCGCACAGGACCGAAGATCTTACGAAGAACCTTTCTCTCGCCATAAAGCAACACGGGTATGATGAGCGTCTTGTAAAGTGTCAGTTTGGTCATGCGAGAGAGGGCTCGACTACTCAATTGCTTACTTAGCCCATAGTAACACCTATTAGCAAGAGTGATTCTCCGTTTGATCTCCAGGCTGATATCGTTGTTGCTGTTAACGGCGGCCAAGATAAATTAACTTCGAAGGTATAGTTGTCCGCAATGACGTGCGTTCCTACACGCCGTGTGTTCCGCATTGTAGATAGCATATACTTCGTTTTACCCTCGTTAATATTAGTGGCGCCTCAAGATATTCTATTTTATATTAGAACATTTTAAAATAAATACAAATTTTAATTTAAAGAGAACTGAAGATATTTAATTTGGTAAATCCATAACAATTTTTTAATTTTTTTTTCTTTTTTTAATTTTTGGAAGCTTAGTTCTAATTATACTCAAACCAACAAATAAACGAATCTTCAGAAAAATGTATCCGAATGACCAAAATACTGGTACCACTTTACAAGGAATCGCTCTGCTTAGACTAAGTACCCTCCGAACTCACGCGCCCACATGAGTGAGTAGTACCTACCCAAAGCAAAATTAAGAGATGTTTGCACTGATGCACAAAGTATTGCTTCTATTTCCACTATATTCAATGGCAGTGAGCAATTTGGCTTACACGCTTCAATTTCTGCACTTCATATCATCCTCAACTAATTTGCACCTATGTACATTCATTTTTATTCACGTCCTTACATATACACTTGACCCCACCCATTCAACTTATTCGCGATTCATCATCAATTGTAAATTTATATCAGGTAGAACAATTAAATGTATAACCCTGAGCCACTCGAAATCAACGCTCATTTGCAGCCTTAAGAGCTAAGTAGGTATTTGTTGTACTCGGACAATCCTCACTCTCACCGAGCCATGTGAGGCATTAAAAAATGTTCAACTTGACACACTTCAAACCCATTTTACCTCATAAACAAAGCATGAAATGAAATAAAACTAAAAGCCATCATCGAAACGTTGGCACATAAGTGAGTGAGTAACAGCGTAAGAGGGACAAAGCTGAAAGTGAGCTTAATTAAATTTAAATTTTCAAGCAATGCGACAACCACACTCGATATGATGGCCTTCCGAGCCATCGGCCATGGGCGGACTCAGAGACAAGCCGGCGCTGGAACTGAAACTGAAACTGAAACTAGAACATTGCCGTATTTCGTGGCTGCACTTCACCTAATTACATTCAATCGAGAAGTGCTCAGCTTAAGCGTCGCTATTGACCTTAATTTTTATTATGGTCATCCCTTAGACTGTCACGTCGCTACAACCCCCTAGCTCGATCGGAGATGGTGTAAATCTAGTGCTTCACTGGCTTTCAGTTATAAGCTTTTATGTAGTTTTGTATTCCCGCTTGTTGTTGTTATTGTTTTGAAGTGTGCGCACTTATGTATGTGTGTGTGTGTGTGTGTGTGTGTGTGCAAGTTTACACTCGGTCCATCAGCGAACTAATTTCATTAGCAGCAGCTGTGACATTCCCTGTCCCGTCACCGAAACCCGACAATAATCCCTGCTAACCCATAATCGTCATCGTCACCATCACAAACACCAACGCAAAGGCAGCCAACAAATAGGAAAAAAGCACAACAATAATCAGAACAGGCTGTAAAACAACAACAAATACGTTCGCAACTATGACAGCAACAACGATGACACTGCACAGCAATAACAATCAAACAAATTCAACACAATTGCTGGCCTTTTTGTCCATTTTAGTTGGCGATCAAAAGGATGGACATGAACGGAACGAAGGCATGAACAGTGCACGGTGCACCATATCGTGCGGCCCAAGTGTTGGCTGTCATGAGGGCAGCATATCTTTATGCTATAGTATTTGTTTGAGTGTGAGTGTCTGGTCGTTTCAGTTTTTATTGCCAACAAATGCCAATGCGCATCAAAGCGGTCGTACAATTACAACAAAGCGTATTTTATGAAAGCAACAACAATAATAACAACGGCAAATGCGCAGTGTACCATTCTCAAACTGCCTTTCCAACAACTAAGAAGACTATAATAATACCAACAACAGCAACAACAACGAGAATGATGCTGAAGCCGTGAAACCAAATATGAACGAGTTCGCTTGGGCGAAGGGAAGTGGTGGCAGATGTGCAGACCATTGAAATGGAACCGTAGAGCAGTCATGGCAAACCAATGCAGCGCAATGGCAACAAATTGAAATAAAGTGGAGAAGAAATGGATGCGACAGATAATACACGAACAAAAGCAATTACATTGAAAATACTTGTAAAATGAAGGCACTTGGGAATAGGCACTAAGAACGGGCGCAATTTTTGTTTTTTTTTAGTTTTAGTAAGGTTAATTCCGAAATATTGTTTTAATTTTTATTAAATGGTTTGTTAAAAATAGTTAATTAGTTTATTTGTTGTTTTTTCGAAAAATGTGATTTAAAAGAAAATCGTTTTGCGCATTTATAGCCCTTTAGCTATCATTGAAAGGCAGTATTGGATGTGCTGATATGAAGCACCACCTACACAACGTTCAGAAAAAGGTATGGAGTATGCTCAGAAATGCCAGTAAATTAATATATCTGATTCAAGCGTATGCATTAAAGAACGGCAAACATATTTCCAACAGAACTCCAACTGCAATGGAGGGCAGAATATTAATGATTGGCTAACGCCAATGTGAAAACCCAATTTTTTAAATTTAAGTAAGACGACAAAAAGTTCCAGACAACTATAGAGGGAAAATACTTCTTAGTGCTATACAAAAATTATTTGCTAAGATTTTGGCTCCACACAAATCGGGCACTGGCATTGCCGAAGAACAACAGTGGTTCAGGCGAATCGATCGGCTTGTGTAAGGCCCATTGTGGCACATGTTGCAGAAATAATATCGGATACGAAAAACACAAAGCGTGCTGGTACCAAAGTTGAAATGCAAACGCTTCTCTCTACAGCATGTTGGGATCGAGCAACAAAGGCATACATTATGTAATGCATCGAAAAATTGTAAATACAGCAGCAAATAAAAAGATTTATTCTGACCACGAATAAATATTGAAATATATCCGTAGTATTTTTCTCAAATGCAAGATTTTCTACTTCGTTGGCTGCCATTGTGCCTCAAACCACTATACTGCCGGCACCGTATTTGATCGCAAGAGTGAGGTTATCCTTCTTCGGCGCAGTATTCGCTTTTCTCCATACAAACCTTCCACAATTTGACCCAAATATATTATTTTCTGCTATGCTTTTTTAATTAATTTTTTTTTTTATTTGTTACTTTTCAATACTTTATTCACACTACATTCTTTTCCCCAAGTTTGTTGTTTTTATGCATGATTCAATTATAGAAGGTTAGGTAAGTAATGACAAGGGCGCTTTGGCACTCCCTTATTTTAGGGCTGCATTTACGAAGGATGAGAAAAAGGGAAAAATGTTTTCCCCTTCTTGCCTAAAGGTAGTAAAAAAGTACGTAAAGTAGCTAATTAGTACTATAGTAAGAGAAAAACTAAGTATATTGGTTATTACTTCTACATTAAAACAAAACAACAGAAAAATTATTGTTTTTGTCTTAAAGCGAATATAATATTTATTTAGTATATTTTCGATGTTTATCTAACACAAGAGCACACAGAGATATGTGATGTTACTTCTATATGTGTTTTAAGTTAGTTCGCAGTTGTAAAACAAATACTCGTATTAGTTAGATGGGAAACGAGACAAAAGTAAAAAAATGAAGTCTCTAAAGGAGTATTTTCATTACATTAAAATGGAAAAGCAGCTAGTAAACAAAAATATTTTGGAAAATTATTTCACTCTTATGCATATAAAGCCATGTTTAGTAACCTTTGCATTACGACGTGTTGCAAATTTCCTCATTTCAGTATCATACGAACGTAAATGTACGTTTCATAACTGTTTTTACAAACTTTTATTCCTGAAATAAATACTGACTTTTAGCATCCTTCATATGCATTGAGAGAGTAACTTGTTAAACCATTGAATTTGATATAAATTTGGCTGCCATGATATGTTAACGACAGGAATGAGATAAAACAGAAAATTTAATTTCGTATTTCGAGCATAACAATATATGTATGTCCATTTGTTACCGTAAAGACATTGCGAAAGCAGAAGTTCAGTCGATCATTTCTACACATAAGAAAAACATTGGAGTTAGAAGAGTTAAAATTGAAAAAATTACAAATTTATTAGTTTATTGTTTAAAATTTGTCTACCTTAATATACTTGGCGTTCCTAATATTAGTAAGAGTTAGGAAAATATATTCATATAGTCTAAAACTAATACATCAAAAAATTTCTATATTGATAATATAATCCACTTTTAGTAATTGCGATGATTCGGGCAGAAATCAAAAACCTGTTACTGCTGCTTACTTATCTAACCTTCTATAATTGAATCATGGTCCAGCCGTGCAAAGAGTGGTTCCATGAAATATATAACTTTCCTGGAAGTAAGTAGTGCAATATTAACGAAATTTAAATTTTTTACTATTTTCATTCATTGCAGTTCTTGGTGACGTAGATGGTACTCATTTAATGCTGTTGAGACCTATTGAGAACGAACATACTATATATACTTCAACAGGAAAGGAAAGCATAGTATAAACGCGATGATTGCAAATATATACTTATACTAGCACATAATCCTTTTTTCTTGGAGTTTAACAATAACTGTTTAACAATTCCGTTAGCTTATCCCATAACTTTTTCTTCTTCGAACGCCCATTAGCTGCTCTCTGTAAGCTTAACTAATGAATCGTGCTTTTCCATATATTCCACCATTATCTTTAGTTGATCAGCGTTTGTTTGTTGAGACCTATGCAAATAACTATATAAAACTTAAAATAAAAAAAAAATTGAAATTTCTAACTTACATTTTCAAGAAATAAACAGCTGAGAAAATAAAAAACGAGAGCAAAAGTGGTGTCGAGCTGTATCTATCGAACGTTCGATATAACGCTACGACATTTTTTGTTAGAGAAAGCAAAAACGATACTTCGATTGTAGTTTTTGCTCGATATCGAATTTCAGAAAGCCACCCCTGTTTATGTGTGTACCTCGATGGCAGGCGAGATGCTGAGAAGCAGTTTGAAAGCGACTTTCCAGTTTGGGACGCTCTCGTAAAAAAATGAACCGCTCTCCAATAAGGGCTTACTACATTGATCGAAACAGATAGTAATCCGAAGGTACAATATCTGCAACGCGGGGGGTGGGGCAAGATTTCCCTCCAAATATTTCTGGACTGATGTGGCAATGCATGGCCTCGCGTTGTCATGCAGCAAAATAAGTTTGTTATGCCTACCGTCCCATTCAGGCCGCTTTAGCTGCAGTCGGTAACGATCGCCAGTGATGGTTTCGGATGGTTTAATGAGTTCCCAATAGATGAGATCCTTCTGATGGCACCAGATGCAAAACATAACCTTTGAGGCATGAATAGTTTTTTTCGCTGCCGATGGACCTGGTTCACCTGGCAGGCTCCAACATTTTCGACGCTTAGGATTATCATAATAGATCCATTTTTCATAATAGATCCTTTTTTTCTGCCGTTCAAGGAACATCACACACGCCACCAAACGTCTGTCTATATCCCTCTCCTTCAATTGATGTGGCTCCCAGTTACCTGCACTTTTCTTGAAAAGGTAATAATGAAGCCTGACTTCCCGCAAATGTTGTTTTTTCGGGACGAACGTAGACATTTTTGACGTCAAATAAAAAAGGATCTTTACGCTTCAAACGAATGTCAACTACTGCGATCGATACCGCACATAAACCCCTTCAAAGCGCCAGTATATGACTAGAGCGAACACAAAAATAGGTTTAGCAGTGGCACCTCTTTTACGAGGGCGGAAACTTATTCCTATACCCAATACTTAGATATAAATACTTATATACATATATAAATATGAAACACTGGTGACCCTGTAAAATGGCGGGAATGTATACAGTATAAGTAAAACCAACAATTGTCTTAACTTTAGCCACATCAGCACAGCTGTGAGTGCCAGAAAAGAAAGAAAAATATGCTGTGAGAATAGTTAAAGAACGTAACCCGAAGGCGAGAGAACAAATAAAAGGGAAATTAGAAGAACGTAACTTGAATTGCCATCAGCTGACGTTGACTTTGCTGAGCTTCCGCTACCGGCGGTAGCATACAAACTAGGTTAGCAGCACAAAACCCCTACGGCGGTCTCCAAGAGCAGGTTGTGCAGGCATAAAAGTCCACACTTTATGTGACTGAAATTGGCAAGCACACAGTGGACGGCGCCAACAATAATGCGGGAAGCAACTGAATAGGCGGCACACCAATTGCATTGGTGTTGGCGGCAGCAGCTGTTATCAACTTATATAAACCTAGAAGTGTCATGTTTATTTGCTTTTCTCGCACCACATCCCACATTTCAATGCTGCAACAGCTAAATGAAAAGGTTGCCTAGAAGTAGGTACGCAAGGCAATGAGCCATACAAATAGATGTCGATAATGCCCACCTCCAGCGAAAAGGCTGCGATTGAAGGACGAAATCGAGTGATCAAAGCAGTTGGGCGGTTGTATGCCCACTAGCGTCTGCTTGTCTTCTTGCTTGGCATTGTGCGACTCAGCCGGATGACACTTTTTCCGTATTTTCTCCCACATTTTGCCTTTGGGCAGTCTTTCTGTCTTCCACTCCATAGGCGCATAAATTTCATCTGTAAGCCAGCTTTTCCATATGATGGACTTTGCGTCCTTGCATTTCGTATGCGGCGCAACTCCACAGTACTTATAAGTATATGTAAGTATGTATATTATCGAAGCTTTAGGGGATTTGCTCTTAAATTAGATTTAGCCAATTGCAGAATTTTTATTTCATTTCAATTTTCGCTTCTTCTTCTTTAGCTTATTGCATGTTTAGGTTTTTAGAGCCACCGACAATTTACTTCCTTTCGCTGCTGTTACAGCATTTTGAGCATACGTACATACATATACAAAATACATATATACATTTAAGTGTGAAAGAGTATACAGTAGCGGTCATATATGCAACAGCTGAGGCTAAAGCGCATTTTTTGATACTTTTCTGGTAGACGATTAGGCTACTTGTTAGTATTTTTATTTTCACCACTGTACATTTGTCTTTTTTATTTGCTTTTGTGGTAGGTACTCTAATTTGATTTTTATTTTACTTTTATTATGATTTCGTTTCGTTTATTTTTGGTTGTTGCTCTGCCTTTTCTTTACTTCTTCTTTTACTTAGCTAAGTAATCAAATTTTCTTGGATGCAACAAAAGTGATAACCAGCCTCCTTTGTAAGCGTTATCGCCCCTTCTTCTATTCTAAAAATCTTTCTGTTGTGTAAAATCTACGCAGTTGCATAATTTTTATTCTTTTGTAAAGTTTAAACAAACAGGGTAATAAAAATTCAAGAATTGTATACTCAAATAACGGCTCAGGTACGAGAAACAAAACTCATCAAAGAAAATCGAAATAAATACCAAAATGTTCAGAGAGATGGGACGTGCGACGTGCTATTTTTGACAAAGGCACACTTACAGTGCCTCTCTATGGCAACCGAATGAAATGTTTTAGCAGTGATTTTCAAAATTGTAAAATTGAAATCTATTCCAGTAAGTAATGAAAAAAATGCTCAAATTCCACCCTTTAGTGAACGAAGTATGTGTGAAAAGTATTTGACCTTCTTCATATCTTAGCAGTTGATAATTTCAGAGTCCTCTACCTAGTAAATGTGTCAACTGTAAAGCTACAGAGGCTTGCTCGATGCTCCTGTTTTATGCTTTTTTTTTTTGTACAAAATACTTTTAGGTTAGGTTAGGTTAGGTTGTGATGGTTGCCCAGAGAGTAGGGCCCACTTGGACGAAATAGTTTGGTTCGTCCTTTGTGATACCATTTAAGGACAGAAAAGGGGGAGGAAGGGAAGGGATGGGGAGTGGTGAGTGTTTGTGGACTACGAACGGTGACTAGTCCACGGTTATGTTAACCTCATTATGCTGCTGATGTAGTTCATCAGATTTTTGTTATCAACACCTGCTATATCAGCAGGCGCAGAAAAGAAGTGAGAACCAAGATACTTGAATCTTAGTCCCGCGAAGGCTGGGCAGCTAAGGAACAGCTGACGCAAAAAGGACTCGAAGTAGTTCCGAGTCTCACGGCATGTGTACCTCGCGGAAAGTGCCCCGTGATGATGCCCACGAAATTTGAGAGATGACATTTTATCATTCCCAGGATATCCCTCGAACGCCTCCTATCCAAACGTGGCCAGAAGGACTTCGCGACCCTACACGTTCGTGTACTTTCCCAGCGTTCGCTGAGTTGGTGCATAGCCCATCCTTCCAGGAGTAGAGCGCAGGTTGTCAAGGGGATCCTGATCCTCTCCTTTCGCGGACACATTGCCTCACAGGTCCCCTGTCTGGCCAGCTCGTCGGCTTCGCAGTTTCCTGCAATGTCACTGTGACCAGGTACCCAAATTATCTTTATGTCGAAGAATTCTGATGCAATCGAGAGTGAGACCAGGCATTCCCTGTCCAGCTTCGAATGCACCATAATAGAGCCTAGGGCCCTAATGGCCGCTTGGCTATCGGAGTAAATATTTACCTTCTTAACAGTTATTACGCAAGTAAGTAACCAGTCAGCTGCTTCTTTAATTGCGGCCACCTCTGCTTGGAACACACTGCAGTGATCCGGTAGCCTGAATTTGAGTTTGATGGGGAGCTCTTTGCAGAATACTCCTCCTCCAACCCTACGAGGCCCTGTCCCCAGGTGTTGCCCCCGATCCACTCCTCCCTTGGTGAAATATAGGTGGAGAAAGTTCCGTTTGGATTTAGCGAAGGCACACACTGGTCCGTCGACGAGGGGATGAACTCAAAGTTTCTGAGGATGCTTGAGAGCCCATATGTGAGGTTGAGCTTATAGCCCAAGCCCCTCAGTCTGATTGCGGTACGAGCAGCGGCAATTCTGCCTGCGATGTCTATAGGTACCACATTTAACATTACATTAAGCGCCAGAGTAGGAGTAGTTCGAAGCGCCCCACTGATTCCAATGAGTGCAGACCTCTGGACTCTCTCTAGCTTTTTAACTGATGTCGTCCTCTCCAGTGAGTTCCACCAGTCAGTGACTCCATATAACAGAATTGGCTTTATTATGGTATTGTAGAGCCAGAATACAACTCTGGGCGAGAGGCCCCACCTTTTGCCAATTGTGCCTTTGCACCCATACAAGGCGATTATTGCCTTCCTTACTCTCTCCTCAATGTTGGGCTTCCACGTCAGCTTACTGTCAAGGATTAGACCTAGGTACTTCACCTTGTCAGAAAGCACCAGCGGAGCGCCCCCCATTGAGGGGAGTTGAGCTCTGGGTATTTTATATTTCCTCGTGAAAAGGACGAGCTCCGTCGTAAGAGGATTCACCGATAAGCCGCAATCTACTGCTCATCGAACAACTACGTTCAGATATCCCTGCATTAAATCATCCAGGGTATCTACAAACTTTCCTCTAACAAATTAATGCCACATCATCCGCGTAGGCAATCACCCTACAGCCCCTCATCACCAACTCCTCCAGCAAGTCATTGATAACAATGATCCAGAGGAATGGTGAGAGAACCCCGCCTTGCGGCGTGCCTCTGCTCACCTGCCTACGCTTGTTACATTTTTCTATTGTAAGAAGAGGCGGAAAGATGGCGCGCCATTTCGAATTTACTGTAGCAATGCTTGAGAAAGCTTAAAGTCTTACGGCTCTCTGTAGTTATACTCGTATCTTTCTACAATTTTTGGTTGGCCCCAAAATTCAAAATACCTTTTAAGGACATACCGATTCCCTGGCAAAGCAAGAGTCCACAGCAGTGATGACTCTTCCGCCAAATAGCGAAGTCCAATACTGCTTTACAGGCTAGAATGGTAGTTAGAATCATATATTTCAAACCATTCCCGTACACCGGCCGCAATTCCAATACTTCCTGACGCAAAATATAAGTGGAAACGCTATAAAAAAATGTTTTTGTTGAACAAAATTTTCTTACAAATATTAATTTTTATGAAAACGCTGAAAATCTTCAGTATACTTTTTACAAACTCTCTTTTTTATACAAATAGGCGGCAACACTCTGCACATAAAACATTTCCAACGGCGTAGAAAATGTTAAAATCGGTGCAGTAGTGTTTGGGTGACTCTATTTCAAAGAAATGCTCTACGTTTTTATTTATGCAGAGATATCAACTCGCATAAGTACCCGTTTTTAGTGCCTAACAAAATCCAACTAACAAAATTGCCAATGCACAAATAACCTTTTTGGGTAAATGCAGCACTCTGCGTATACGTAACTTTTTGCGCTAAAATGCTGACCAAAAGTACGCACTTATTGCTAGCCAGCTTCATTCGGAAAGTTCGCTTACAAATGGCGTTCTTTGGACTTAATAAAACTTTATTGATGCGCGTGCTTCTTATTATACCAGCATTTACATACATACATTCATACATACATACAATTGCAAATGATCCACATTCTAAGCGCATTGAAGAAAAATGATAGCAATATCGTCGACAAGTTACTCCAATGCTTTGCTACCTTCGTACCCACTTCCTACCCACTCTGCAGTGAAGGACCTTGTCGACAGGTGTAAAAAGCCGACAAGTACATCCAACTTAATGTTTTAATGTCAGTATTTGTGCAACACGGCTAAAACGCCAATGAAATGAAATTGCACTAAAAAGTGTGCAGCATAAAAAATGGTACTTTAAGTAGCAAAGTAATTAATTTTGCATTTAATCCGACTACTATTCGCACGCGCTTTAATTTCCACGTCAGCTGCATTCCCCGCGCTCCGTTTGACTCAGCACAGCTCAGGTTATTCATTTTGTGCTGCAGAATTTTGCGTTCACTTGGCCACGTCATCCCAGTTATTGCTATATGCAACCTCATATACATATTTTATACATTTTTCAACATTAAAATGCATTATGCAAGCTACTGCGAGGATGGTTGAAAATTTATTTTCTTTCCTCTTTTTACTTGACATCGACTTGCTTCTCGTTTGCTAAATATATTTGCTTATATGTGTAAATATGTATGTATGCACTTTTGGTTAATGGGTGTCAAAGTATCAGCATTGGCCTGCAATAAATCGTCACATACTTTTTATTCCTAGTGGACTCAATACTTAGCATCTGCTGCTCATAATTGTGATTTTACGCTTTACGTAAAATTGGCCAACGAATTATTAATTGCCACTACTGAAATATAAAGTAGATTTTCGCAACCAGACTATTTATCTCTTTAATTTCGCTTGAGCGGGTGTATATCATCAGTTCGAAAGATGGGAATCTCAACAACACTCCTGGCATGCGAGTTGAAAATAATAGAAGCATTTTTATCACAACAATCAAAGCAGCTGCTAAGTAAGCAACGCCGTACTTCATGAAGTATTTCTGCAATGAAGAATATTTTTGAAAAAACTATCTGTCAATTGGAGTAGAAGTTAAGCTCCGCAGCTATCATGAAAAACACTACAAACTTAGGGACAAACTCGGCGTAAATTGGTCAAGATCGTAAGTACTATTTTTGACGTGATAACGTCTTATAATTCGATTTAACAGGCTGCACGCACGAAAAAATGTGTCGTTACCTTGCTCATTAGTGTTACCTTGCTCATTGCCGTTACCTTGCTCATATGTCGTTACCTTGCTCATTGCCGTTACCTTAAATGAACTGCAAGCGAAAGCGCGGAACGAACGACAAAGCAAAAAAAGCAAACGAACGGCAACGTTCGACATCTTGCTCTCTCCTACTTAAGTGAGCGTATATGTGTATGTATATGCGCATATGTACATATATAAATTCACGTATTTGTATTTGCATATGCCTTCTTATTGATTATTATTAATTTGATTTACTTGAAGAATTTAAAATAAAACCAAGTTTGTTAATAATACTTGTTGTTTTAACGTTATTATTATTTTTTGACGTGATAACGTCTTATAATTCCATGTAGCCGGCTGCACGCACCAAAAAATGCGTCGTTACCTTGCTTGAACAGCATGTTGTGTTATGTTATGTTATGTTATGTTATGTTATGTTATGTTATGTTATGTTATGTTATGTTATGTTATGTTATGTTATGTTATGTTATGTTATGTTATGTTATGTTATGTTATGTTATGTTATGTTATGTTATGTTATGTTATGTTATGTTATGTTATGTTATGTTATGTTATGTTATGTTATGTTATGTTATGTTATGTTATGTTAATTATGTTATGTTATGTTATGTTATGTTATGTTATGTTATGTTATGTTATGTTATGTTATGTTATGTTATGTTATGTTATGTTATGTTACGTTATGTTATGTTATGTTATGTTATGTTATGTTATGTTATGTTATGTTATGTTATGTTATGTTAAGTTATGTTATGTTATGTTATGTTATGTTATGTTATGTTATGTTATGTTATGTTATGTTATGTTATGTTATGTTATGTTATGTTATGTTATGTTGTGTTATGTTATGTTATGTTATGTTATGTTATGTTATGTTATGTTATGCTATGCCATGTTATGTTATGTTATGTTACGTTATGTTAACTCATTCTCTATATCCATACAAAATATCTATCAAACAAATAAAATTAAAATTTTCTTTTGAAAAATGCAACCATTCAATCAGTATTTTCTTATGACGTTATCACGTTAAACTATCGTCAGTAAACCGACTTTACAGACAACCTCTTTTTTTTTATGCGGCTTTCGATGTCTTCTCTTGAGCCGCCATTAGCAGAGTATTATCCCAATAATATTATATGCCTGTCCAGCCTGGAGTAATATCGCAAAGTCGCATGTTAAGAAACTGCAAATCTGCCAAAATGATGCTACGACTCCCATGGCATTTCTCCACCAGAAAGCTTCATGATGAATCAAAAACTAAGATTTTGTCAGATGAAATACAAAATTTGACTGAAAGATGTGGTACTTAAATGCTAGATTAACTCTAGCTTGTAAGATGTAAAGCGTAGGTTTTTCATAGTAGTCTTTTCCTTCGATAAAAGAAAAAATCGTTTAACAAACCGAGACCTGTGATAAATATATAAATATAATATAATGATGTAGAATTAAGATGGATATCATATTCTGTAAATTGTGCGATAACATAAATATTGTAATGTTTTTCTACTTAATAAACTCTTATCTTTCCCCAAATAGCAAAAAGAGTCCAATCCTTCGAGCTCAGCGATACTGATTTGGAATTTTTGCGAGTAGTTTGTGTTTACACGCACCATCTTTGTTTTGACAATAATTATTTTTAGGCCTACCTCTGCGGCAGTTGGAGCTACCACCGTTAGTTATTTTAGTTATTACCACAAACATCGTTAGCGTTTAGCCCCCATGTTATTATTTTGGTTTGCGTCTAGCTTTGCTGATCACCACGACCAAAATAATGTTAAAGAGTAGAGGTGATAGAGACGCAGCCTTGTCGGATTCCAGTAGTGACTGGTGCACAACCACTCAGTGCCTTTTTATGCAAGATGCGACAGCTAGCGTTGGTGTATATTGCTAGGATTAGCTCGATTAGGAGTTTTCGTACACCTTCACATGCCAGTGCATTCCAAATCGCGTAATGATCAAGAGTATCGAATGCATTTTGAAAATCGATGAAGATAAGGTAAAAAGGAGATCGCCATTTTACCGACTGCTACACTATTACTATATTACTATTACACTATTTGGAAGCCTGCTTATTCCGTTCGTAGATTTATCTTCAGAGCGCTCGATATGTGAATGTTGCTTATTTGAGCAATTATTTTGTCCACCAAGCTCAGAAGCGTTATTCCCCGCCAGTTCTCTCATTCTGACAGATCACCTTTCTTAGGAAGATTGATGATGAAACCTTTCTTCGACTCTACGAGCAGCTCTTCCTTATCCCAAAAGTTCTCAATTATCGGGCTCATTAGGCGCGCACTGGTTCTGCCTTTAAGAGTTCAAGTGCAATATTGTCAAGTTCTGCTGCTTTGTTGCTTTTAAGAGTTTTTTTGCAATTATTATTTCCTGCGTGTTTGGACTACTAGTTTGGCTTGAGTTGATTTTATGGTGTTTTTTTTTTAATTTTTTCGCCCAATTAGCCATTTCAGTTTTGTTATTTCCGTGTAAGTTTTATATGCTCCTTGAATCAAAGCTTCACATCGAGCGTTGTGCCAAGGTATTTTGCAATGTTGCATGTGGTATTGCGGTACCTAGCACTGATGCACGGTTGGTGAAGTTTACTTGAACTTACTTGGTATTGTTCAATTTTACGCACCAAGTCTTCGTCCATTATTCAATAGAGTTTTTTGCTATTTGAAGTTTGGCTGCAGCTTCTTCAGCATTTTTCCTAGTTGCTGGGATGGCAGTGTCACGACGAAAGTGGCGGTCGGGGGTATCGGCAAGTCTCAGGTGTATACAAGGTATATAAATGAACCAAGTTGACTTTCTTACTCCATAGCAGCGTTTATTTGTTCCAGGTTAGAGTATTAATTTCCTTGTTTAACGCAAAAATAGCATTCGGTCTGGTACGACTTTAGGAGGACGCAAACCTCATTTGGGAGGCAGGTTTTAAGTTTGTTATGTAAGTCGTCATACCAAGCCTTGTAGAAAGCTTGGTCGATGTTCGAGAACTCTGCTGAGCACACGTTATTCTGTCCAAAAAAGGTTTCCATTTCACCTGTAGTTCAGTGCATCTGATCGATCGTTGAGTGCTAACAGCAAAAGCCAAGTTGATGCGAAGGAAACAAATTTGTACGTTCGATAATTGGTGTTGTTGGAAAAATTTAAAAATAATGCGAACATGAAAAACTGAGTATGCAGAATGACTACATAGCCGTAATTTCACGTGCATATAAATAAAAGCAACAACAACAACACAAATATTATGATAGGGGAAAAAACTCACGTTCGCGAGTGATTCAAATTTAATTTAAAAAGAGTCTAAATAATTTAAAAAACTTCAATGCACAACATTCCAAAATTACTTAAATTGTGAATTGGCTCAGGATCGCTGATATCGCCGTTTGAACTGCTGGTCGCAAAAGCCACTTGCCCGACTAGAAATTTTGGTAAGGCGGTGATTAGGCGCAAATAAGACAGATCGCATTATAAATTTGCGCCTCATAAGGCAGCCAAACTAGACCCAAGTCCCGAAAGTAACGCCACACATCTGCCTCATTAGGCGCAGGTTCGAAAAACCGAACTTCGGTAATACTCCGGATGCCCATCTACAAATCAGTTAGGGACTCCAATTTATGCCTAAGTGAGACACTGTTGTAAGTTAGACAAAGTACGATTGTCACGTTCGACATGATGGAAATTCACATATGCGAAATCGACAGAAGATGTGGGAGTGTCAGCAGATTGCGAATTACATACGAAAAAATAATATTAATTATGACGATGCGTCTCTAACTGCAAAAAACTCGTAAAAATAATACCATTAAGTTGCAACCAGAAATACTCAAACAATATTGTAACTGCCGTTATTCTCCTTGTTGTTGTTGGCCTACAAAGTACAGTTTATTTGCTGGTCCTGCCAGTTGCGTGCACCCACAATTGGCCCGATAAAATTTCCATATGCCAATAATGTGGGTGAGCGGCAAATGGAGCAACTGCGACCAACCAACCAGCCAGCCAACCAGCCAACCATCCACCATTCGTTCGTCCGTCCGTCCATTCAGCCGACCAGCTGTCAGACAGCAACACAATCAGAACCAATGTGCAACGCAATTAATTGTGATTGCCACAGCCAATGTTGCTGCCCTGCGGTTTTTGCCACTATTGATATTTGTTTTATATTTGCTGTCGTTATTGCTACTTTATTGTTGTTGTTGCTGTGGGCTCTTTTGATGATGCTGATGTTTTTCTCTTCAATGCCACAATTGTTATGGTTTTTACTTTCGAAAATGTAAAATGTTGTTGTTTTTGAGAGTTTTTTTTTGTCTTCTTTTGCCCACAATTAAATTTCATTTGCCAATTACAACAATTTGCCACACCACACTCGCTTCCAATGCAAATCACACTCGCACACACACATACACACCACCAGTTTCCCACTCACTTAAAGTCTTCAATTGAGTGGCACTGATTCTGGTAAAGTGGCATTGGTATTGAGACCGGATGCGGATGTGGCATTTCAGTAGCATTTTCAGTTCACGATTGAATTGTTCAATATGTGGCACTACAGTCACTGTGTGTTGTGTGGCGCGGTGTGCCAGTGTAGTCAATTTAAAATGCCACCACAATGGTAGCGAAAATACGCATCAGCTAGGCGGAAGCGTGTTGAAGTATGCGCTAGAAGAGGGAGTGGCAGTGGCCGTGGTAGGGGATGGTAGCGTACTTTTGCAGCTGTGGATGTGGCTTTTTATAAAATAGTTACTGTCTTGTTTTCGGTAATTTGATGTTGGCTGCCAATTCTCAGCAGCCGCGCTCATTTAAAATGATTTCAAGTGCATACATTAACATGCAGGCAAATTAAAAAATGCTCATCGATTTACGTGTTTATTAGGGTGGCACAACTCAAATCAAAAACGAAATCAGTATCCTAATGAGACTTGAAATTCAATGAAAAATCTCTCCTGCCAACAAGTGCTACTTTGGACTAAATAGGCAATTGAGTACTCTGGTCCGCTCTCGACGAACAAAACTAACACTCTACAAGGCTCTCATCACGCCCGTCTTAACGTATGGCGCAGAAGCGTGGACGATGACAACATCCGATGAAGCGACGCTTGGAGTGTTTAAGAGAAAGATTCTGCGCAAGATTTTGGACCTTTGCACATAAGTGATGGCGAGTATCGCAGACGATGGAACGATGAGCTGTATGAGCTTTACAACGACATAGACATAGCGCAGCGAATAAATGTCCAGCGGTTATGTTGGCTAGGTCGTGTCGTCCAAATGGATACAAACGCTCCGGCCCTGAAAGTATTCGATGCGGTACCAGCTGGTGGTAGCAAAGGAGGAGGAAGGCCTCGTCTGCGTTGGAAAGATCAGGTGGAGAAGGACTTGGCTCAATTGGTGGTTCCAACTGACGCGTGTGGTTAAACTCGGCCAAATCGTAACTCGTAAGCGGTTATCGTGCCTTAACCTACCCTCAATACTTTTTATCTTTTCCTCGTAATAATGAAAACGCAGTACAGTAAATAATGAAAAATGTTTTTCAAAATATTCACCTTGAAAATCAAAACAGTTCTGCATGCGCTTGAACCACTTTTCAAAGCATTTTTGCCCCTCAGAAGTGGATACCTCCAAAACGAGCTATTTAAAGTCGTCAATAGCTCCTTCATGCGTTGAAAAACGCCGACCTCTAATTCAGATGTTCGGGAATAAAAAGAAACCATTAGGCGAACCCATTAATGAGTGAGAGCTCGCATTGTCTTGGTGAAGAGTGATTCACTTCGGCGGTTGGCTCTCCTTAATTCTGCGAAATTTTCTGGAAAAAACTTGATTGTTTACTACTCAGGATTGTCAACCACACCATCGAAAGCATTATATGCGACATTAAACCTCCTTCCGGTAGATCTGCAGGCAATATATAACTCACGCTGTGCGGCAATAAGCCTGAACACTCTAAACAAGTAGTCAAACACGGATTATGGCCACGGTAAAATCCTGGCTGGCACTTTGGGACTTCCCGGACTGGTGGACTATGCACTCCCGCCTATACTTGCCATTACATCGTTTACGACCCTCAAGGGAAGAGTGGGAACGGGACGACGTGAGACAGGGCGAGTCTATCCATGTATAAATTAATTAATTTTAATGTTGAGAGGCGAACTGAGCCTCTTAAAAAGAAACAAATTATTTTAACGGCCAAGTGCCGGAGTGGATGTTTATTTAGGCGACTTATCGAAGGTGCGCTGTATATCCCAACTGATTTCTTAAAACATAGAATATTTTACTTAACCTAAGCCAAAACTCGCATTACGCCACAATGTCATGGTATCAAGCCGACCCAGCGAAATGTTTGGCGATAGCGGAAACTCTTGCAGCAAAACAAAAGTGTCCGGTTACTGTCGCTGACCCTTGCAGCTATAGCGCGCTGAAAATGTTTGGCGATAGCGGAAACTCTTGCAGCAAAACAAAAGTGTCCGGTTACTGTCGCTGACCCTTGCAGCTATAGCGCGCTGATACAACTTATGTTATATCGCAATTGCGAGGGCTGTTTCTTAACTTATAAAGCTATAAACTTATGAAACTTACAAATGTCTCTTACAAGTAAAATATCCTATATTAGGTGTTATTTGTTAACTTATACACAGATGGCTCAAAGCTCGAGGGCAGAGTGGGCGGAGGTGTATATTCTGAACATCTGGGGATCTCCTTCAGTTTTCGGCTCCCCGACTACTGTAGTGTCTTTCAGGCTGAACTGATGGCAATAATAAAAGCCGCGACACTGATACAGTGTGATGCGATATCCGGAAATGATATCTACATTTTCACTGACAGCCAAGCGGCGATAAAATCCCTCACAAAACAGTCGACAACCTTCAAGGTAGCCATGAAATGCCGCACATCTCTTAACGAGATGGCTGAGTCATTTCACCTAAAGGTAACATGGGTTCCTGGCCATCGCGACATTGAGGGTAACTGTAGAGCCGATGAACTAGCAAGACTAGGCTCTAAATTGACTGACGAGCACATATATAGAAAATGACATAGGGATACCCTTACAAGCATGTAAGCTACTCATCCTTGAAGAAATTGTAAAGAAAGCAAACGAAAGATGGCGTAATGAAGCTACCTGCAAAATCGCCCGTCAACTGTGGCCGACTCTAAATGCTAAACGCACAGAATTCCTACTGTGCCACTGCCCTGCTCCATCCAGACGCAGGTTTACTATTCTGGGTAGACAATTTTTTAATGAGGTAGAAGACCTCAGTTCTATAGAAATCAGAGATATTTTAAAATTTTTGAAAAACACACACTGGTTTTAGGAGATATAGGGACAAGCTCCCCACGCGGCATCACAATGGGCTATGAGCCTGAGTGTGTCCCACAGGATAACCGCTTCAACCTAACCTAACCTAACCTACTCAGAATTGACTATTTAAGTTTCTTCATGACCAGATTCTGGAAAAAATATGGTGCAATGAATTTTTCAACTCACTGAAAAGAGAATAAATAAAAATATCGAATTATAGCTCGTCACACGCAGTTCTGCTAAAACAACCATGTTAAAAAGTAACTCTCGTAAAACAAAAATATAGCCTACAATTTTGATAAAGAAAATACCAGGTAAATACCAATAAAAACGTTTTTTTTTTTTTGGTGCTCTGATACATTATTTCCACATAACGAATGCGAGAACATTTTGTTTTTTTTCTGTATGGAAGATAACAACCAACACCGTCAGAAAATAGAAATTTTGAGCGACTGCAGACTTGCAATTTATCTAATATTTATCTACGTATCATCTCTAAAAATTCTCGTTAAAAACGTGAGATTGTGATGAAAATGTATTGTTTTTTTTTAATTTGCATAAAGTTTCAAACCTCGATTTATATACTTTTTGTTGAAGCATAAACTACTTTCTCAAACACAAATTATTAAAATTAAGTAAGAAAAAACATAGATTTAAAACTCTTTCAAAACATGTCAATAAATACAGTGATATACTTAAAATACTTAACCAAGTATTAATTTGCCACGCATGATGAAGGGGACGCATAATTTTGGAAAGGCTGTGTCTATTCGCCTTTGTCACTGAAACTTCATCGGACTAGCTAGCTTTTGTACCGCGTCCTCTGTTTCAGCCGCTCCTTGTCGGGGGTTGCTTATTTGTTAAAAGTTATTCACAACTACCCTGCAATTGCAGGCCTTCCGGCGATCCGCAACCTGCCGACCCCTCCGGTGGGTTGGAGCCCAGCTTAGCCGCCCGATACAGAAGGAGCGGGGACCTCCGGGCTAATACTAATACTAATACTAATACTAATACTAATACTAATACTAATACTAATACTAATACTAATACTAATACTAATACTAATACTAATACTAATACTAATACTAATACTAATACTAATACTAATACTAATACTAATACTAATACTAATACTAATACTAATACTAATACTAATACTAATACTAATACTAATACTAATACTAATACTAATACTAATACTAATACTAATACTAATACTAATACTAATACTAATACTAATACTAATACTAATACTAATACTAATACTAATACTAATACTAATACTAATACTAATACTAATACTAATACTAATACTAATACTAATACTAATACTAATACTAATACTAATACTAATACTAATACTAATACTAATACTAATACTAATACTAATACTAATACTAATACTAATACTAATACTAATACTAATACTAATACTAATACTAATACTAATACTAATACTAATAATAATTACTAAATTATTCAACATTCAAGATGAGACACTGAAAACCGAATTTCCCCTCTGAAGTCATATATAGAAAACAACTCTTTTGCAGTTCACAAATATAAACCACCCTCGTGTTAATAAACGCGTATTTTTTTTATCAAAATGTCTCTCTACCAAAACATTACTTAGTGACATTCCATGAACATTCGTGCACTCCTATTTAACATTTCGCCAGCTATTTCGCTAATGAATCCTGCTTATTGCGCCTCATTTGTATGCGTACTCACATCCACCCTACTTGCAAAACTACTACACACGAATACAGACATATATATAAATATGGCATCTCTTAATAGGATAAACAAATAAGTCAATTAAGCAGAAACACCTCTCCAGAAGAGCAAAACCTACTATTTGCAAGTTGCAAAGATATTCGTTCGAAATATTCGATTATTCAATACATTCTGGTAATCAGTTACGCGTACGAGAATATGCATTTGGCATTTCCTAGCTGCACATGGTCGGCAGGCTTGGGCATGTGTCGATCACAAATAAAATACAGATAACAGATGCATGAGGCATGCAGACTATATGGCAAACAATCAAGATTTTGGCATGACTTTTCAGAAACATGTCTTCGAAAGAAAGAGGCGAACAATTGTCACAATGTAAAAGAAATTTTCCTGCTTCGGCAGAATATATGAATTTGAATTTGATGAGGTCGAGCCAAGGAGCACCAGGAGATTTGGTGGCTCCTAAAACACTCAGGCTAAAGAGCCCATTGTATTTAAAGCTCTGGAAAGGGGGTAGATAGTCAAGGAGGGAAGGAGAAAAATATCAGAGAAAGAGATAGGAAAGAATAGAGACAGAGATAGATTGTAGATTGCCTACATAATCGCTGCTCCAATTCTTGATTCCTGCGGAACTGATTCCGATTATTGGCTCTGGCCTCTGTGGGGGCACCGCTGATCCACGGTTGGCCAATTCGTCGGCAATTTCGTTTCCTTGAACACCGGAGTGTCCCGGAACCTATATAAGTGCAAGCCTGTTTTGTCTTGCGACAGAATTAAGCTTCTTAATACATTCTTGAACAATCTTTGAGGTTCGCTTCGCGTTCTCCAGAGCCTTCAATGCAGCCTGACTGTCACTGAAGACTCCAATCTGTTTCCCGCTCCATCTCCTCTCGATTATCTACTCGGCTACTTTTAGGATTGCAAAAACTTCTGTTTGGAAAACAGTTGCCATTCCCTCCATAGCAGAGTGCTACTTATTACTATCGCTTAAGTACCATCCGGCTCCAGACCCTATTTCACTCTTGGACCCATCGGTAAAGAAAATATCCGTCAAACCTCCCTGCAAGCATTCTGGATTGCTCCATTGCTCACGCAATCTGACATCAAATTTCCTTCCAAATGAAACTGTGGGTATCAGGTCATCTTTAGGTGCCAAAAACAGTGGATACTGCTCCGAAAGCAACTTAAAGATTTCTCTGTCTCCCGAAGTTCCGTTTTCGTGCCAGAAACCATATTTATGGAGTCTACACATTGCTTTTATTGCTTCCTGTTGTATCTTAAGATCCAGGGGGAGCAAATCAAGCATAACATTTAGGGCATCACCAGAGGTTGTACTCATGGCACCCGTGATGCATAAACATACACTTCTTTGCAGCCTGTATAGTTCCCGGATTGTGGACTTAACCATGCTCCGTCGCCACCAGACCACAGAAGCGTAAGTGATGATTGGTATGATAAGTGCTGTGTGTATCCATAGGACCACAGCAGGTTTCAGACCTCAGGTTTTGCCAAAGGCTCTACGGCATTGCTCAAAAATCTTCAATGCACGATTCACCTTCAGTGAAACGTCTGTCTCCCAAGTCAGCTTCTTATCCAAGATTACTCCTAGATATTTAACTTCGTTGGAAAGACCAAGTGTCACACCTTTCAGTGTGGGAAGACTGAGTCCATCCAGTCTCCGTTTTCTCGTAGACAATTTTATATATATTATATATATATTTTAGGGCGGGTCGATTTAAAAATCGCCCATTGTTCTGTGAAAACCGTATTCTAAGGATCAAAATAAGAAACTTTGCCGAAGGAACCATACCTCTAAAACGAATTCTGATGTCCCCCAATTTGGGTCGAACGAAAAATCCCACTTTGACCCATTTAGAGTGCTCCAATCGAGTGCAAATGTATGACCGACCTCCACTAACTTTGGACGGCCGATCCACCCATGCCAGTGGCATACCCCCTGGAACTCCCCTGGGGGGTTCCCCATACAATCATTTCAAAATATCACCATTTTCGGCCTTTACATGAGAAAAGAAACTAAAAAGTTCGCATTAACATTCTCTGGTAAAACTGCGTACCCAGTTTTTTTATTCTAATTAAAAATTTTGAAATTATGATGTAAATTTGTCAAATTGCTGGAAATTTAGTATAAAGTGTGAAATTCAAGTTTAATTTGTTTGCTTTTTGTTAGACGATGATATGCCAAGGACAAGAGTGACGATTCTTACCAGAGCGCATGGGAAGCGATCATTGTAGATATGGTGAACTGATAGCATTATTATCAATGCTCTTAAATGTAATATTAGGTTTCAGTTAAGTTAATTTATAAGCAATAGTTTGCAATAGTTAACAACAAAAACCTTATGCACACACACCAATATTTGGGCACTTAATCCTTTATAAGTATATGAAGCCACATTAAACTTTTTCGTAAACACTACTTAAAATTTAGCAACGCACATTCAAGGCATCTATATACATCAGTATGTACCAGATGTATTTATGGGTATATCATAAAAGTTAGAACATAGATTTTATCCGCCAATAAATATGACCATTTTGCTGAATTGTAGAGGCATAAAAATAAAGTCGTAAAAATTCCAGGTTTCCTCTTAACAAAAGATGTGAAATTTTTAGCTTTTTCTACTCCTTGGTTTTGGTCATTTGAGCTATGAATACCACTAACGGGTGATTCGTTGCTCGATTTTTGAATCAAATGCTTCAAAAATATTATTAAATTTTAGGAAATTTTACAAGTAGCTAACATAGTATTCAGACTTTCCTTTGTAAATGCATTCAACAGGAAGTCAAACTGATATGGCAGCGAGTGCTTTTGAAAATTCTTCCAATCTGACAACCTGGATAATAAAATAGTTACTGAACTATTTCTTCGATTTCTTAATTACACAGTGCGACTATTTTCAAGTCATCGGCTGGGGCCCAAACCAAACCAATTGCAAATGAAACACTCATGTAGAATAGTAAAACTCCAACTGGGTTTTGTCTACCGGGTCACAATGGGGTTTTACTTTCATTTGCAATTGGTTTGGTTTGGGCCCAAAAACTGCTGTCACACAGTGTTATTTACCAACGAATCACCCATTATTTCAATCCCTTGTTTGTCATCGATAAGGAAATATATTTTATTGACATAATCCGTGGGTAATAAGGCAAAATGTAATAAACCCTCTAACAAGAAGGAGTAAAAGCAAGTTAAAAAGTGAGATAAATAATAAGTGCGAGTAAAAGAGAAAGAAGGAAATATTTTTAGAAGCCACTGCTTAAACTGGGGCATTAAGTTGTTTGTTTTGCACCTTGGAAAAAAATATGTTGAAAACTTGGCTGGTATAAATATTAAAGAAGGCGAAAATATGCTCCAAGATCTAACTAAATAAAAAGGGTTAATATTGGTTTTTATAGACGGAGAGGGAAGCACTAAAACGTAGAAAACGAGCGCATGAAAAAATGTATAGAGAGGAGAAGTAATAAAATTATAGTAATGTTTACGTTGAATGGCACAGATATTTCCATTTGATCAAATTATTTTGGGAGCCAAATAGGGTCATAATAAACTAAAGCAGTAAAGTTTTTAAATTTTTGCTATAAAAACTAAAAATATTACCTCAGCTAGGGTTTTCTTTGTTATTCATTGGAAAAGGGATTTTGAAAATTATAAAATTGTTTTTTTTTTTTTTTTTTTTTGAGAAAGTTTGTTGTTCTGAAAGTTTGGATCCACCTCAGAACTCCCACTTCAATAATAAGAATATAACATTTTTTTAATGTTTTGTTTTTTGAAGGTTGGCATTGGAAAATCCTCTCAGCTTTCCACCTTTCTGGTCTAGAATTTCGAAAAATCGATTTTTTTCATCTTATGATAGTTTATACAGGGTGAAAGATATGAAGTGTTACCTATTCAAAACACCATAACTTTTTTGTGTGAAATTAGTTTTTATTGATTTCAAACACAAAATTGTTCAAAAATGATTACACCTTTAACATATATTCACTTTAGCTCGATATGACCACCTTTTTCCTTGACTATAGCCTTCAAACGGTAAAAAAAATGAGTTGCATGCTACACGAATGTGATCTTGAGCTATTTTGGCCCATTCTCGTATAATCGCTTTTTTCAGCGCAACCATACTGGCATATTTTTTAGTCCTCACCTTGCTCTCAAAAAGAGGCCAGATAGAATAGTCCATCGGATTTGCGTCTGGCGAATTCGAAAGCCCTTGTGTGGACGAAATGAAGTATGGAACATGATTTTTTAACCATTCTCGGTTCACACGAACTTTATGAGACGGTGCCGAGCCCTTTTGGAACGTCCATGGTGTACGACCAAAATGTTGGCGTGTCCACGGCTCTAAAGCAGCTTCTAAAACATTTGCCCGATAATAAGTCGCATTAGCTTTGACACCAGGCTTGATAAAAGCGATTGGAGAGCGTCCATCAGCGGTCACTGTGGCCCAAACCATTATTTGCGAGGGGGAATTGCTTCGCGTGGCCATACGTAGGCTCAAATTCTCGTATGAGCGTTCGGTCAAGTAAACACGATCGTTTTGAGTGTTTATGAACTGCTAAATTGGGAAATTTTTTGCATCAGAAAACACAATGTTAGGAAATTCGCTACGTTCGTGCGAGCGCAACAACTCCTTTGCTCTTTCCCACCGAACTTTTTTTGCTGGGGTGAAAGATCGTGTGCTTTTTGGAACTTGTAAGCCTTGACCTTGAGCTCATTTTTCAATGTGCGTCGAATGCTGTCTTGCGATATTTTCAGTTCTTTGGCCATTTTTCTTCCACTTCGATGTGGATTTCGTTCAAGTGGAGTCTTCACTTTCTGAACCATTTCTGGCGTTGTTGCGGTTTTTTGGTCCACCTTCATAGCGTTTGCAATGCTACCAGTATCATTGTAACGTCTTATAGTGCGATACACAAACATTTTATTCACTTTGAGGTGACTGAGCTCACGAACAATGGCTGGTTGTGATTTTCCAGCCAAATATAACGCAATCACACTATTACGTTTGAATTCCATCACAGAAAAAAAAAATTCAACAAAACTGAGACGCAAATGCGTTTGATGGCTTATAAACAATATATTGAATTGTCATTAGAACAATTTTGACGTTGATGTCATGAGCTGTTTTACCTGTACAGATACAAGCAGTGTGAAGTTGGCAACACTTCATATCGTTCACCCTGTACTTTCAAAAATATACTTGCAATTTTTTATATTGAAATTCGTTGTAGTTTAGACGTTACAGTTCTTTAAAACGAGACCGGTTTAAAGTACGACGCCCAGACACTTGAAATTTTAACCGTGTTTTTCTCGAAACTATTGTTTCCGAGTTGGCGTTGGTAAGTTCTCAAAAAGAACCGAACCAATCGATATGAATTTTTAATATGTTATTGAGTAGACTTGTGGATCTCGTGAGTAGCAGAATTATAATTTTATATTCAATTTTTCTATTTTTTAAGAGCGGCAACGTGAAAAAAAACCTTTTTTCTTTGTTTTGCCAATAAGCAGATAAAATATGTAGAAAAAGAATTTTTTTTATTTAAATCTGCTACCCTCCGTAGCGACATATCTCCTGATGAATAATCGAATTTTTTTTTCAGACGTACCTGAGCAGCTCAATCAGTTACGCCAGTGGCATTTGTTACGTCGGGGTAAGCAATTTTTTTATCATTGTCATTGAAAAAAAATTTTATTTTTTTTTTGTTAATAAAGAATTAACCTAATGAATAGAAACGATTTTCAGTTGATACCAATTGTTTTTCTTCAATTTTCAACGCCTGCAATTTTCACGTCTCTACACCAGAAAGGTGCCTCAAAACGAATATTAAACTTTTTTAAAGGTTAAAATTTTTACACACACATTCTCATAATATCAATATTCAAATTTTTTTTATATGTTTGTTTTTTTTGAAGGTTGAAGTTTTCAACTCCTCTCAGTTGTCTTTCCATTAGCACGAATATTAAATTTTTTTTTCGAAAGTTGAAATTTAAAATTTTGTTTTAAAGATTGAAATTTTCAACTCCTGGCAGTTCTCATTTCATTAAAACGAATATTAAAATATTTTGTTTTGAAGTTGCAAATTTTTTACACACTCATGTAGTGATATCAATATTAACAATTTTTTTTTTTTAAGTTGAAAAAAAAATTAATAATTTTATGTAGATTGAAATTTCCGACACCTCTGAGACCTAATTTCACTTATGTGACTTTAATAATTAATACAAATATTTGAATGTTGTTTTACTTTTTGAATATTTTGATCCAGCTCAGAATTCTCATTTCAATAATAAGAAAATGAACAATTTTTGTGTGCGTGAAGGTTGAAATTTTGGGCCCTCTGAGTTCTCATTTCATTAAAACGAATATTAACATTTTTTTTTTATAATATTTTTTCTTAATAATATTTTTTCTAATGTTGAAATTTGTGATCTACCTCGCCTTCAGTGATACATCTCAGAATTATAAATTTTTGTTTTGCAAATTGAAATTTTCAACGCCTTTGAGTTCTAATTTCACTAACAATAAACATTAATACAAATATTAAAAATTTTTTTATTCATTTTTGTTTTTTTTTTCTGCTTCAAAGTTAAAATTTTTGACCCCACCTCTGAAACCTTATTTCACTAATACGACGATATAATTTTTTTTTTTTTTGCAGATTGAAATTTTTAGTCCACCTCAGAATTCTCACTTCAATAATAAGGAATGATTTTCTTTTTTTTTAATCTGAAATTTTCGGCCTCTGCCTTGAAAAGTGGTCCGTACCGCGTTTTTTGGTAGTTTTTAAGCCTCCCTATGAGATAGTGTTCTTGCGTCAAGAGAATACACTAGGAATGATAACTCCAAAACTTTGTAAGTATATGCTAGCAATCCCGGGATTTTCGAGATGTGTAATTTCTAGCGAAATATATGAAATTGAAACAGAAGAATACTCTTTTATAGCAACAAACAGCATTGAAAGGTATTTGGCGCCCACAAAACTTTTGTGGTAAAAATCAGCTGGGTTTTGTGCATACCATGATCCAATAATTAACTCTTCAAACGGCTGAAATATTAATATGCGTATTATACCAAGTAATATTAAAATAAAACATAAGGGGTCGCACCTCAGATAAATGCAAAAAGCAACGAAAATTTTGAGACACCTCAAACTTGCACTTTCATATACTGAAATTTAATACGGACCTTAGCGCGTGCACAATTTTGTAAATTCTAATTAAATTCAAAATCTTGAAGTTTTAATTGGTCGAAATTTTATATAAAAAATTGAATATAATAATAATAAATCTATATATATGTATATAAAAGAAAGTCATGTTAGTTACACTATTTATAACTCGAGAACGGCTGAACCGATTTTGCTGAAAATTGGCTTTTTATCCCATTCGAACGCGTTTCCGTGAAGTCACTATAAAATGTGGCATAACAAAAACGCATCTGGTATGGAATAACAAAGCGCAAATGACAGGTAAACATTATTTTGTCTATGGTTAAGTAGAAAATTTGATAATATTATATTATTACACTTGGAATTTTCAACGACGGAAGCAAGGATGTGCGTTCTACTCATGCTCTTAGTCGTATGTATACAGTTCATCCAAAGAATGATGAATGCTTCTATTAGCGGTTGTTACTGGTAAATGTGCGTGGGCCAACGTCATTTGAGTCACTAGGGACTGTTAATGGTACAATATTCGCAACATATCGTGCTGCATGTGAAGAACTCAATTTACTAGAAAACGATACCCATTAGGATACGACACTCGTTGAAGCCATTATCTCTGCATCTCCAAGTCAGATACGCACATTATTTGCTATCATTATTTCGACATGCTTTCCATCGAACCCATCTAACCTATGGCATAAATACAAGGATAATATGTCAGAAGATATTTTAAATCAAATTAGTGTCAGTTCCAGAAATCCGAATCTTGAGATGAATGAGGAGATACATAATCGGGCTTTACTCTTGATCGAAGACATGTGTTACCTTATGTGCGGTAGTTTATTAGTCAGGTTAGGAATGCCAGCGCCAAATCGTGAAATGAATGACGCATTTAATCGAGAGTTGGAACGGGAACGTGAATATGATCACCAGGAATTAGATTTAGTAGTTCAAACGAATGTACCACTGTTGAATCGCCAAAAGTTTATGATACATTAATGAAGGCAATTGATGATGGAAATGGTGGTTTATATTTCCTTGATGCCCCTGGTGGAACTGGTAAGACATTCTTCATGCCAATAATTTTAGCCACTGTTCGTGCGAGATCCAACATTGCGCTTGCAGTTGCTTCTTCTGGAATAGCAGCCACATTATTAGAAGGATGCCGTACGGCTCATTCAGCGTTAAAATTGCTGTTAAATCTTCAAAAAATTGAAGAACCAACATGTAATATTTCAAAAAACTCAGCAATGGCCAAAGTTTTATCAGCATCGAAAATTATCATCTGGGACGAATGCACAATGGCGCATAAAAGTGCATTAGAAGCACTTAACCAAACATTGAAAGATATACGTCATGACTCGAGATGTTTTGGAGGCGCAATGGTTTTACTATCTGGCGACTTCCGCCAAACACTGCCAGTAATTCCAAGATCAAATCATCGAATCTATGGCGCTATGTGAAGAAACATCAGCTAACAACAAACATGCGAGTTGCTTAACTTAATGATACATCT